>CM060251.1:86847320-87160600 GCA_030684275.1 Acipenser oxyrinchus oxyrinchus | reverse complement strand
TACGGCGCCAGATGCAGATTTAATTTTAACATCGAGCTGACACTAGGGTACCAGCGATGGTAGACCTAGTGTCACATTTAATAAAAGCAATAAAACAAAAACCAAAGCTAAAATAAAACTTTTCCACACAAAATGACGAGCGCTGGTCCCACTAAAAGGAACGTCCTGCTCCAGGAACCTACTACTCTACGGTAACCCTCTCTATACTGTTTTGGGATCCACCTCCCCTAAGCTGACCCACTTCTGTTGTGTTATTTCTGAAGTCCTGGCCTCCCGGCGACTCTGGGCCATTTTGACGGTCCTGGCTGGGCAATCGCCTTCACAGACCCCGTCTTGCAGTTAAAGGGCTCCGTAGTAGTCGTTCCCGCAGAGCCGGACGCTTCCTCCTGGATGTAAACAAACTCTCACTCAGCGCCCGCCTGTACAGCAATGGCCTTGCAGCAGCCCCGAGCTGTAGCGCAGCCGCTTTTTGGCCTTTGGTTTTTCTCGTCCTCTGCTTTCCTCATCTGGTTTTCTTGTCCTTTGGTTTTTCTCGTCCTCTGGTTTTCCTCGTCTGGTTTTTCTCGTCCTCTGGTTTTTCTCGTCCTCTGGTTTTTCTCGTCTGGTTTTCCTTATCCTCTGGTTTTCCTCGTCCTCTGGTTTTTCTCGTCCTCTATTTTCCTCATCTGGTTTTTTCTCATCCTGTTTTTTCTCGTCCTCTGGTTTTCCTCGTCTGTTTTTTTCATCCTCTGGTTTTTCTCGTCCTCTGGTTTTCCTCGTCTGGTTTTCCTCATCTGGTTTTCTTGTCCTTTGGTTTTCCTCGTCCTCTGTTTTTTCTCGTCCTCTGGTTTTCCTCGTCTGGTTTTTTTCATCCTCTGGTTTTTCTCGTCCTCTGGTTTTCCTCGTCTGGTTTTCCTCATCTGGTTTTCTTGTCCTTTGGTTTTCCTCATCCTCTGTTTTTCTCATCCTCTGGTTTTCCTTGTCCTCTGTTTTCCTCATCTGGTTTTCTTGTCCTTTGGTTTTCCTCGTCCTCTGTTTTTTCTCATCCTCTGGTTTTTCTCGTCCTCTGGTTTTTCTCATCCTCTGTTTTCCTCATCTGGTTTTCTTGTCCTTTGGTTTTCCTCTTCCTGTTTTTTCTCATCCTCTGGTTTTCCTCGTCCTCTGGTTTTTCTCGTCTGGTTTTCCTCATCCTCTGGTTTTTCTCGTCCTCTGGTTTTCCTCGTCTGTTTTTTTCATCCTCTGGTTTTTCTCATCCTCTGGTTTTTCTCGTCTGGTTTTCCTCATCTGGTTTTCTTGTCCTTTGGTTTTCCTCGTCCTCTGTTTTTTCTCATCCTCTGGTTTTCCTCGTCTGGTTTTTTCATCCTCTGGTTTTTCTCGTCCTCTGGTTTTCCTCGTCTGGTTTTCCTCATCTGGTTTTCTTGTCCTTTGGTTTTCCTCGTCCTCTGTTTTTTCTCATCCTCTGGTTTTTCTCGTCCTCTGGTTTTTCTCATCCTCTGTTTTCCTCATCTGGTTTTCTTGTCCTTTGGTTTTCCTCGTCCTGTTTTTTCTCATCCTCTGGTTTTCCTCGTCCTCTGGTTTTTCTCGTCTGGTTTTCCTCATCCTCTGGTTTTTCTCGTCCTCTGTTTTCCTCATCTGGTTTTCTTGTCCTTTGGTTTTTCTCGTCCTCTGGTTTTCCTCGTCTGGTTTTTCTCGTCCTCTGTTTTCCTCATCTGGTTTTCTTGAGCTTTGGTTTTTCTCGTCCTCTGGTTTTCCTCGTCTGGTTTTTCTCGTCTGGTTTTTCTCGTCCTCTGTTTTCCTCATCTGGTTTTCTTGAGCTTTGGTTTTCCTCATCCTCTGGTTTTTCTAGTCCTCTGGTTTTCCTCATCTGGTTTTTCTAGTCCTCTGGTTTTCCTCATCTGGTTTTTCTCGTCCTTTGGTTTTCTCATCCTCTGTTTTTTCTTGTCCTCTAGTTTTATGTGTTACGTGATTAAAATTCTAGATCAAAGGCAATGAAGTACAACTGACTGAAGAAGCGGTGCTCTGCACAGACTCACTAGTTTGACAAGTAAACAGCCGCCTCTCTCTGACCCACATCACAGCACTCACAAATGGGCAGCCATTTCTTTCCTGTAATTCCCAGTGTTCTTCTTGTTTTGCTCTGACATCAGTTATTTGTTTAAGATTTTTCTCTTTGTGTTTGAATGCAGCGCACTGGTGAGAGTTGCAGCAAGATAAAGGGATATTCAAAGCGTGGACTCCAGTCTATACTTGACTTCTGGTTTTTGAAAGGATTTTACAGTTGTTTGTTTCTCATTTTGTCATTTTCTCTATTAAAATAGGCCCCAGTTAAAGACTAGAGCACATGCCCTGAAAATGTGCCCTTTTGGGGTCTTTCATTGGAAATGTAATATCCTAAGTCATACAATGTTTTACAATTTGTCAGACTAACTTGGTTTTATGAATGAATAACTTTGTGTAATTAATTCAACCCGATTAGTAACACTTAAATAATAGCCACACATTTGTAATGAATTCGGACTGAATCCCACAGGAATAACACCGGAATATCTTCTTCACTTCCTCTGATCCTGAGCTAATTCATTTTCAATTCAGCCCTGTTAATTCATTCATCATCCGTTCTTCATGAATTCACTGTTTATTCTTTAGTAATTCATTCTCTCTTACTCGCCTACCAGGGGTTTGTGAGAAGTGTTGATTCATGCATGAATAAATGCTGTATACATGTGAGCAGCATCACTTGTAACAAAGGACCATAGAATGGGTACGAGTAATTAAATCCACATGAATTAGCAGGGCTGAATTCATTATGTACCTTGGGGCTCAGAGGAAGTGCAGAAGGTATTCTGGTGTTATTCCTGTGGTATTCAGCCCAAATTAGTTAGGAATGTCCGGTCCTTATTGTAAACTGTTCCCAGCCGATCCTTTAGAAAGATATTACAGAACAGATATTGGCTCCTCACTAAGTAGCCCTGTTCCCCTCTAGGCACAGAAGTCAGTACAGCTGGGACAGGCAGCCGGTGTGGATCCCCAGTGCACCAAATCAATTCAAACCTGTGACTCCACGGTTTCCACGATCAGCCACCATGCCAGTCCTTTCAGAAGCAGCCTTTTAATATTCAAGTTCAACTGGGACTCTTTTCCCTACTGAAACAGTCCGAAAAGGCTTTTATGAGCTATTAATTACTGGGGCTTGTTGTTACAGTTTCAGCAGTGCATGGTATTAAATAGCGCACGCCTAATTAGACAAGATAAATCAAATGCCAAATTTTAGGGAAGGAAATTGGCTTTTCATGCCTCATTTCCTGTGTGCCATTGTTCTTTTATTTTAAGCTTCCATGTGCACTAATCCCTTGTAATTAAACTGGTTAGAAGATACCAGTTACTGATTAACAAGGCCACTCAGACTGACTGCCAGCAGCCCTCACTTCAGTCAGAATAATTCGTTGCAGGCTTCCAGCAGTATCAGCCCTTTTACGCCAGGAGCCCTCACTTCAGTCAGAATAATTCGTCACAGGCTTCCAGCAGTCAGCCCTTGTACGTTCTCTAATAAACATTATCAGTTAATTTCTGTGCAGGTCTCATATGCAGTGGTGTAGTCCTAAATCCGGAATGCCTATTAAAATATAGATTTTTCTAAAACAAATTATATGAATTTACATTTTATTTGTAAGTTGAGCTTAAGGTAACATTTAATACGTAATGCATGCGTCTCGCATGCGACTTGTAGGCTACTTGTAGGCATTTTTCCAGCCAAATTTGGTTTGTTTTGAAGGCATCTAGCGGGTTAATGTTGTCTTTGGTGGTTTGGTTATTTTTTGGCTATTTTTATCATGCTTTTTTTTATTCATTTTGATTATGTCATCTCCTCACCAGCACAGAACTTCAGTCACCACAATGCCCTGTATAGTATATCACATCCTCCCTGTCTCCAATCACCACGGTGCCCTGTGTAGTATATCACATCCTCCCTGTCTCCAATCAACACGGTGCCCTGTATAGTATATCACATCCTCCCTGTCTCCAATCACAGTGATGCCCTGTGTAGTATATCAAATCCTCCCTGTCTTCAATCACCACGATGCCCTGTATAGTATATCACATCCTCCCTGTCTTCAATCACCACGGTGCCCTGTATAGTATATCACATCCTCCCTGTCTCCAATCACAGTGATGTCCTGTATAGTATATCACATCCTCCCTGACTTCAATCACTACGGTGCCCTGTATAGTATATCACATCCTCCCTGTCTCCAGTCACCACGATGCCCTGTATAATATATCACATCCTCCCTGTCTTCAATCACCGTGATGCCCTGTATAGTATATCACATCCTCCCTGTCTTCAATCACAGTGATGCCCTGTATAGTATATCACATCCTCCCTGTCTTCAATCACTACAATGCCCTGTATAGTATATCACACCCTCCCTGTCTCCAATCACCACGGTGCCCTGTATAGTATATCACATCCTCCCTGTCTCCAATCACAGTGATGCCCTGTATAGTATATCACATCCTCCCTGTCTCCAATCAACACGGTGCCCTGTATAGTATATCACATCCTCCCTGTCTCCAATCACAGTGATGCCCTGTATAGTATATCACATCCTCCCTGTCTTCAATCACCACGATGCCCTGTATAGTATATCACATCCTCCCTGTCTTCAATCACCACGGTGCCCTGTATAGTATATCACATCCTCCCTGTCTCCAATCACAGTGATGCCCTGTATAGTATATCACATCCTCCCTGTCTCCAATCACAGTGATGCCCTGTATAGTATATCACATCCTCCCTGTCTCCAATCACCACGGTGCCCTGTATAGTATATCACATCCTCCCTGTCTCCAATCACAGTGATGCCCTGTATAGTATATCACATCCTCCCTGTCTTCAATCACCACGTGATGCCCTGTATAGTATATCACATCCTCCCTGTCTTCAATCACAGTGTTGCCCTGTGTAGTATATCACATCCTCCCTGTCTTCAATCACAGTGATGCCCTGTATAGTATATCACATCCTCCCTGTCTTCAATCACAGTGATGCCCTGTATAGTATATCACATCCTCCCTGTCTTCAATCACAGTGTTGCCCTGTATAGTATATCACATCCTCCCTGTCTTCAATCACCACTGTGCCCTGTATAGTATATCACATCCTCCCTGTCTTCAATCACAGTGTTGCCCTGTATAGTATATCACATCCTCCCTGTCTTCAATCACCAGTGTGCCCTGTATAGTATATCACATCCTCCCTGTCTTCAATCACCAGTGATGCCCTGTATAGTATATCACATCCTCCCTGTCTTCAATCACAGTGATGCCCTGTATAGTATATCACATCCTCCCTGTCTTCAATCACAGTGATGCCCTGTATAGTATATCACATCCTCCCTGTCTTCAATCACAGTGATGCCCTGTATAGTATATCACATCCTCCCTGTCTTCAATCACCATGATGCCCTGTATAGTATATCACATCCTCCCTGTCTTCAATCACCACGATGCCCTGTATAGTATATCACATCCTCCCTGTCTTCAATCACCACGATGCCCTGTATAGTATATCACATCCTCCCTGTCTTCAATCACCACGATGCCCTGTATAGTATATCACATCCTCCCTGTCTTCAATCACAGTGATGCCCTGTATAGTATATCACATCCTCCCTGTCTTCAATCACCACGATACCCTGTATAGTATATCACATCCTCCCTGTCTTCAATCACAGTGTTGCCCTGTGTAGTATATCACATCCTCCCTGTCTTCAATCACAGTGATGCCCTGTATAGTATATCACATCCTCCCTGTCTTCAATCACCAGGATGCCCTGTATAGTATATCACATCCTCCCTGTCTCCAATCACCACGATGCCCTGTATAGTATATCACATCCTCCCTGTCTCCAATCACCACGATGCCCTGTATAGTATATCACATCCTCCCTGTCTCCAATCACCACAATGCCCTGTGTAGTATATCACATCCTCCCTGTCTTCAATCACCACGATGCCCTGTATAGTATATCACATCCTCCCTGTCTCCAATCACCACGATGCCCTGTATAGTATATCACATCCTCCCTGTCTTCAATCACAGTGATGTCCTGTATAGTATATCACCTCCTCCCCCTCATCTTTTTTCTGCATCCAATAAATTTAAGAATCAGACAAACGTCACCAATTTAAGAATTGTATCAGTAGAATTAAAATAGTTTTTGTTTTTGAATGTATTTTTAAAGACTATCTGCTGACAGTTCTGGACAATTTAATTGTACATTACATTCAGATTTTTCTTTCTTGGATCAGATTTTTAAAAAAGCGTTTCTGGTTCTGTAAGTTGTCGCTCCAATCCCCAGATCTCCGTGACCGACGTACAAAGCAGCTTTAACCTGTGTTTATGGCCACAGTCATAGGATGTACTTTTGCTGTCAGCTGTCTTTGTCTGCATTTTTATTTAAAAAAAATGTTAGCTTAAAGTAGTACTGTATTGTGTAATAGAAGTTCCTCATGTTCTCTTAATTGCATCAGAAGGATGACTGACTGAACCAGACGATTGTGTGGGAGATCTGACTGACTGAATCAGACGATTGTGCGGGAGATTTGACTGACTGAACCACACGATTGTGCGGGAGATTTGACTGACTGAACCAGATGATTGTGCGGGAGATTTGACTGACTGAACCAGACGATTGTGCGGGAGATTTGACTGACTGAATGAGACGATTGTGTGGGAGATTTGACTGACTGAACCAGACGATTGTGTGGGAGATTTGACTGACTGAACCAGACGATTGTGCGGGAGATTTGACTGACTGAACCAGACGATTGTGCGGGAGATTTGACTGACTGAACCAGACGATTGTGTGGGAGATCTGACTGACTGAATCAGACGATTGTGCGGGAGATTTGACTGACTGAACCAGACGATTGTGCGGGAGATTTGACTGACTGAACGAGACGATAGTGCGGGAGATTTGACTGACTGAACCAGACGATTGTGCGGGAGATTTGATAAGACTCGGAGTGTACCATCAAAACTGGTACGTAAGGAATTGCTATTGTGTATTCAATGGAAAGACTCATTTGATTTCTTGTCGCTTCATTGATGCCCAGACACCAGAATTCGAGCGGTATACAAGCATTTTCATAACAAATCGGTAAATGTTCTAAAGTTAAATCTTAAGTCAAGGTTCTGCCTATAGAAGAAAGTACTGCTTGACTACACCACTGCTCACATGGCAAGATACTAAACGATATGTTAAGGCACCATAGAGTGTCTCCTTAGTAACACATAAATAACTATTTTATTGTGAATTCAATCCTGAACTAGAGTCATCAATACGCACTAAACTGTGCACACTTTAGGCAATGCTTGGCTGCAATATGGAGGAGAATATGCATTAGCTAGTCATTCTGTTTAATCACCAATATCCAGTCCAACTGCTTCTCTGCAGCGCACATATTTTCAGCAGCACAGTGTCTTTAACAACATGTACTCGTCATCAGTCATTGAAGCAGAACACCAGAACGTTCCCCTGGCACTCTGTCATGATGATCACACAGCAGCAACATGGATACTATTACAATTGAAATGCGTGTCTACATTGTCAGTTACATTTATTCTTATTACATTATTTCAGCAGCATACAACCCCATACTGCATATCTATTACAGTCATATGACACGAGGGTCTGAATAAGCTGTTACATGTCTCAGTACTGTAATAATGTATAACACCACCAGCCCAGTATTAGACAAATTAGATGCGGGTTTTATTTATGATAATTTAAAAGAATGTTATCAACATGTTGGACCCTAGTCAGAAAGTTTTAACTTTCACAAATGCACCCAGGAGACTGATGTAATTTAGAAATGAGATGAGTAACCCTATTTGAGCACAGAAGGAGCAATCCCTTCCTACCACATACTGGTCTGGATAATCCTCACTGCAGACGACCCTGCTGTCACATGTTAGTCCTCACTTTGCAGGTCAGTCTGCTAGGTCATGTCACGTGTTAATCCTCACTTTGCAGGTCAGTCTGCTAGGTCATGTCACGTGTTAATCCTCACTTTGCAGGTCAGTCTGCTAGGTCATGTCACATGTTAGTCCTCACTTTGCAGGTCAGTCTGCTAGGTCATGTCACATGTTAGTCCTCACTTTGCAGGTCAGTCTGCTAGGTCATGTCACATGTTAGTCCTCACTTTGCTCTCAGGTCAGCCTGCTAGGTCATGTCACATGTTAGTCCTCACTTTGCAGATTAGTCTGCTAGGTCATGTCACATATTAATCCTCACTTTGCAGGTCAGCCTGCTAGGTCATGTCACATGTTAGTCCTCACATTGCTCTCAGGTTAATCTGCCTAGGCTGCCATCATTATTATTATTATTATTATTATTATTATTATTATTATTATTATTATTATTATTATTATTATTTGTTTATTTAGCAGACGCCTTTATCCAAGGCGACTTACAGAGACTAGGGTGTGTGAATTATGCATCAGCTGCAGAGTCACTTACAACTACGTCTCACCCGAAGGTGATGAGCCTGCTGTCCCTGTGGTGCATCATACAGAAGTGATGATAGCCTGCTGTCCCAGTGGTGCATCATCCAGAAATGATGATAGCCTGCTGTCCCTGTGGTGCATCATACTGAAGTGATGATAACCTGCTGTCCCAGTGGTGCATCATACTGAAGCGATGATAGCCTGCTGTCCCTGTGGTACATCATACTGCAGTGATGATAGCCTGCTGTCCCAGTGGTGCATCATACTGAAGTGATAATAGCCTGCTGTCCCTGTGGTGCATCATACTGAAGTGAAGATAGCCTGCTGTCCCTGTGGTGCATCATACTGAAGTGATGATAGCCTGCTGTCCCTGTGGTGCATCATACTGAAGTGATGATAGCCTGCTGTCCCAGTGGTGCATCATACTGAAGCGATGATAGCCTGCTGTCCCTGTGGTACATCATACTGCAGTGATGATAGCCTGCTGTCCCAGTGGTGCATCATACTGAAGCGATGATAGCCTGCTGTCCCTGTGGTACATCATACTGCAGTGATAATAGCCTGCTGTCCCAGTGGTGCATCATACTGAAGTGATAATAGCCTGCTGTCCCTGTGGTGCATCATACTGAAGTGAAGATAGCCTGCTGTCCCTGTGGTGCATCATACTGAAGTGATGATAGCCTGCTGTCCCTGTGGTGCATCATACTGAAGTGAAGATAGCCTGCTGTCCCTGTGGTGCATCATACTGAAGTGAAGATAGCCTGCTGTCCCTGTGGTGCATCATACTGCAGTGATGATAGCCTGCTGTCCCTGTGGTGTATCATACAGGAAAGATATTTCATCTCGCAAGACATTTCGGGGCCTGGGGAATACATTTTGTAATTTATTGTGTGAGATCATTATCCTCAGTCTAAAGCTCTGGGATTTAGTACAGAACTGTGCTGGTGGCAAATGTACTTGTGGTTACATCTTAGCTTTGTTATTTAATGATATATAGGCGAACACGTATGTTTTTCCACCACCCATGTACAACTGTGAGATTTCATCTGACACAGAGTCGATACGGAATGGACTGTAGGGTCCCTGGAGGAAAGCTCTATCAGAGTGCAGCCTGCGATTCCATCTGACACTCATGGAGTCGATACGGAACGGACTGCAGGGGGGTCCCTGGAGGAAAGATCTATCAGAGTGCAGTCTGTGATTCCATCTGACACTCACAGAGTCGATACGGAATGGACTGCAGGGTCCCTGGAGGAAAGCTCTATCAGAGTGCAGCCTGCGATTCCATCTGACACTCGAGGGAGTCGATACGGAATGGACTGCAGGGTCCCTGGAGGAAAGCTCTATCAGAGTGCAGTCTGTGATTCCATCTGACACTCACAGAGTCGATACGGAATGGACTGCAGGGTCCCTGGAGGAAGCTCTATCAGAGTGCAGCATTTTCATGAATATTAGAGCAGGTCAGGACATCGGTATTCCCTTTTCCTACATGGTGCACATGCATCATTTATTATGTATGCATCTATTTATTTATTTATGTATGTATGTATGTATGTACTGGGATTTCTTTTTTTTTTTTTAAATAGAAAAAATTAAATTGTCTTTTTTCTCTTACTATTCTTACAGTACATACAGGCATTTTTTGACAGATAAAAAAGTGTTCAGTCAAACTTTTGTGATCCTGCTATATAGCTGTTTAAACCAGTGTATCTCCCATCACTGTGAGGTTATTTAGGGTTACTGAGCGAGTCTGATACAGGTTTGCAAACAGTAATTAGTACAAAGTACCACAAATGTTTAAATAATTAAATTATAGGTCTACAGTTATTTTTGTCTGTTTTTAGATCTGTTTTTTCTATCAGATGAACAGATCCTTCAAGAACAGGGCCTGGATTAACTTTTCTTTGGTTGAGGTAATCAATTAACCAAATGGCTTGGTAACTAAAGCGCGGTGCCTAAAGAGGTTATCTTGTGTAACGCTGCTTGGTGTTGGGGTAGTTGTCATTAATATTGGAATTAAAACACTATCAAACCTGAGGTAAAGGCTGATGCAGGTACAGTACTTGACTCGCACATATAAAAATGTTAAATATCAAACAATACTGGATAGATAAACAACTGCTAATTCAACACCAATACAATAAAACAAATCTATACCTTAAAATGGCACTTCAAATAGTAGCACTGTTGTTTTCCTATTCGTGGAAGTATTTAAGTATTTAAAGTATTAGGCTAATTTACAAAGAGCACATCACAGAGTTCTCAATGTAATTCAAGTGTTACTGTACTTCTTTCATCCAAACAATAAATGTGGATACCTCCTCTGGAGGCTGACCTCCAGAGAAGAGCAAGGCAGAGACCTCCAGAGAAGAGCAAGGCTGTGACCTCCAAAGAAGAGCAAGGCTAGCCTCCAGAGAACAGCAAGGCAGAGACCTCCAGAGAAAAGCAAGCCAGAGGCCTCCAGAGAAGAGCAAGGCTGAGACCTCCAGAGAGGAGCAATGCTGATCTCCAGAGAAGAGCAAGGCAGAGACCTCCAGAGAAGAGCAAGGCTGACCTCCAGAGAGGAGCGCAAGGCAGAGACCTCCAGAAAAGAGCAAGGCTGACCTCCAGAGAAGAGCAAGGCTGAGACCTCCAGAGAAGAGCAAGGCTGACCTCCAGAGAAGAGCAAGGCAGAGACCTCCAGAGAAGAGCAAGGCTGAGACCTCCAGAGAAGAGCAAGGCTGACCTCCAGAGAAGACCAAGGCTGAGACCTCCAGTGCAGCGCAAAGCTGAGACCTCCAGAGAAGAGCAAGGCTGAGACCTCCAGAGAAGAGCAAGGCTGAGACCTCCAGAGGAGCGCAAGGCTGAGACCTCCAGAGAGGAGCAAGGCTGATCTCCAGAGAAGAGCAAGGCAGAGACCTCCAGAGAAGAGCAAGGCTGACCTCCAGAGAGGAGCGCAAGGCAGAGACCTCCAGAAAAGAGCAAGGCTGACCTCCAGAGAAGAGCAAGGCTGAGACCTCCAGAGAAGAGCAAGGCTGACCTCCAGAGAAGAGCAAGGCTGAGACCTCCAGAGAAGAGCAAGGCTGAGACCTCCAGAGAAGAGCAAGGCTGACCTCCAGAGAAGAGCAAGGCTGAGACCTCCAGAGAAGAGCAAGGCTGAGACCTCCAGAGAAGAGCAAGGCTGAGACCTCCAGAGAAGAGCAAGGCTGAGACCTCCAGAGAAGAGCAAGGCTGACCTCCAGAGAAGAGCAAGGCTGAGACCTCCAGAGAAGAGCAAGGCTGAGACCTCCAGAGAAGAGCAAGGCTGAGACCTCCAGAGAAGAGCAAGGCTGACCTCCAGAGAAGAGCAAGGCTGAGACCTCCAGAGAAGAGCAAGGCTGAGACCTCCAGAGAAGAGCAAGGCTGAGACCTCCAGAGAAGAGCAAGGCTGAGACCTCCAGAGAAGAGCAAGGCTGACCTCCAGAGAAGAGCAAGGCTGAGACCTCCAGAGAAGAGCAAGGCTGAGACCTCTAGAGGAGAGCAAGGCTGAGACCTCCAGAGAAGAGCAAGGCTGAGACCTCCAGAGAAGAGCAAGGCTGAGACCTCCAGTATAGCACAATGCTGAGACCTCCAGAGGAGAGCAAGGCTGAGACCTCCAGAGAAGAGCAAGGCTGAGACCTCCAGTGTAGCACAAGGCTGAGACCTCCAGAGGAGAGCAAGGCTGAGACCTCCAGAGGAGCACAAGGCTGAGACCTCCAGAGAAGAGCAAGGCTGAGACCTCCAGTGCAGAGCAAGGCTGAGACCTCCAGTGCAGCGCAAGGCTGAGACCTCCAGTGCAGCGCAAGGCTGAGACATCCAGAGGAGCTGTGACACCCAGAGGAGCGCAAGGCTGAGACTTCCAAAAAAGCTGAGAGCTCCAGAGGAGCGCAAGGCTGAGACCTCCACAGGAGCACAAGGCTGAGACCGAACTCCAGAGGAGCACAAGGCTGAGACCTCCAGTGCAGCGCAACGCTGAGACCAAGCTCCAGAGGAACACAAGGCTGAGACCTCCAGAGAAGCACAGACCTCCAGAGGAGCGCAAGGCTGAGACCTCCAGAGGAGCTGAGAGCTCCAGAGGAGCACAAGGCTGAGACCTCCAGAGGAGCTGAGAGCTCCAGAGGAGCACAAGGCTGAGACCTCCAGAGGAGCTGAGAGCTCCAGAGGAGCACAATGCTGAGACCTCCAGAGGAGCGCAAGGCTGAGATCTCCAGAGGAGCACAAGGCTGATACCTCCAGAGGAGCTGAGACCTCCAGAGGAGCAGAAGGCTGAGACCTCAAGAGGAGCGCAAGGCTGAGACCTCCAGAGGAGTGCAAGGCTGAGACCTCCAGAGGAGCTGAGACCTCCAGTGCAGTGCAAGGCTGAGACCTCCAGAGGAGCTGAGACCTCCAGTGCAGTGCAAGGCTGAGACCTCCAGAGGAGCACAAGGCTGAGACCTCCAGAGGAGCACAAGGCTGAGACCTCCAGAGGAGCACAAGGCTGATACCTCCAGAGGAGCTGAGAGCTCCAGAGGAGCCCAAGGACGAGACCAGGTCCAACATTAAAAATGTTGCTTTCCGGTCCAATGTCGGACCCTGTCCGACATCATCAAAAAGCCATCAATTACATGTCCCTAGTTGGTTTTTCTCCAGAAAAAGCAGAGAAAAGCTTTCAATGGCCGAGAGAGGCCAAGAGAAGCCGGAAAAAAAAATGGGGGCGGATCTGAGCAATATGCAAGATAGCTGCTTCTGCACCAGCGCTCAAACAAAATCACAGACATTTACCAAGCTTTTTGAGATGATATAGTAATAACATAATGACTTAGATAGCATTTATTGAGGAGTGATCAGGCAATGACTTATCAGTATGCACGATTATGTGATAAATACAGCAAACAAGGGGTGGGGCAGGGCTGCAGATGCAGTGCCTTTTAAACCTGTTTTACCGTGAAAAAAATTACTTTTAAACAGCGCGTGTAAAATAAACAGCTTGTGTGAAAATAAATTAGACCTGATGCGCCTGACAGGCGCTGAATAAATGGACCGCAAAGGGTTAAAATATATTACAGCATCTATTACTACCACTTAATAAGGATGTGGTTTTCACACAAGTAATAAGAATTTGTTTGTTACTCTCCCTGCACATAATTACTGCAAAACCTAATTATAAAATGCACTAGTGGGAACAGGGAGATGTCCCCATTATACTGAAGTTATGTTATAATAAAGTGTAACTGTGCAAGGCCTGTTCGAGTAGCTACAAGTGAGATAGGTCTATAATTACAACTGGCACTTGACATGTGTTCTACTTCAGGCACTTACTGAATAAAGGTTCTTGGAGGACTCGAATAAATTGAACATCATTATTTAAAAAGATCCATGCTGAAAGTATATATCTGTATGAATGCCTACATAAACTCTTGTTAATACTGTAAATCACAGAAATTTGTACATTATGAACCTGAATTTAGGAAGAAAGGGATACTAGAGGAGAACCATTTTGAACGGTGTTGAGGAGCTGCCAAACCAAGAACATGGACTAACTTTGGGCCATTTTTCAATTCCAGCTTCCAACCAAGATGCTCCTGGAAGCAAGGGTGTGCCCAGATCAAGTGCCTCTGGGTGCAGAGACAGTGAGATGGTGTTGTAGCGAGGGTGTGCCCAGATCATGTGTCTCTGGGTGCAGAGACAGTGAGATGGTGTTGTTCCTTAGCGAGGGTGTGCCCAGATCAAGTGCCTCTGGGTGCAGAGACAGTGAGATGGTGTTGTAGCGAGGGTGTGCCCAGATCATGTGTCTCCGGGTGCAGAGACAGTGAGATGGTGTTGTTCCTTAGCGAGGGTGTGCCCAGATCATGTGCCTCTGGGTGCAGAGACAGTGAGATGGTGTTGTAGCGAGGGTGTGCCCAGATCATGTGCCTCCGGGTGCAGAGACAGTGAGATGGTGTTGTAGCGAGGGTGTGTCCAGATCATGTGCCTCCGGGTGCAGAGACAGTGAGATGGTGTTGTAACGAGGGTGTGCCCAGATCATGTGTCTCTGGATGCAGAGACAGTGAGATGGTGTTGTTCCTTAGCGAGGGTGTGCCCAGATCATGTGCCTCCGGGTGCAGAGACAGTGAGATGGTGTTGTAGCGAGGGTGTGTCCAGATCATGTGCCTCCGGGTGCAGAGACAGTGAGATGGTGTTGTAGCGAGGGTGTGTCCAGATCATGTGCCTCCGGGTGCAGAGACAGTGAGATGGTGTTGTAGCGAGGGTGTGTCCAGATCATGTGCCTCCGTGTGCAGAGACAGTGAGATGGTGTTGTTCCTTAGCGAGGGTGTGCCCAGATCATGTGTCTCCGGGTGCAGAGACAGTGAGATGGTGTTGTAGCGAGGGTGTGTCCAGATCATGTGTCTCCGGGTGCAGAGACAGTGAGATGGTGTTGTAGCGAGGGTGTGTCCAGATCATGTGCCTCTGGATGCAGAGACAGTGAGATGGTGTTGTTCCTTAGCGAGGGTGTGTCCAGATCATGTGCCTCCGGGTGCAGAGACAGTGAGATGGTGTTGTAGCGAGGGTGTGTCCAGATCATGTGCCTCCGGGTGCAGAGACAGTGAGATGGTGTTGTAGCGAGGGTGTGTCCAGATCATGTGTCTCCGGGTGCAGAGACAGTGAGATGGTGTTGTAGCGAGGTGTGTCCAGATCATGTGCCTCGGGTGCAGAGACAGTGAGATGGTGTTGTAGCGAGGGTGTGTCCAGATCATGTGCCTCCGGTGCAGAGACAGTGAGATGGTGTTGTAGCGAGGGTGTGTCCAGATCATGTGCCTCTGGTGCAGAGACAGTGAGATGGTGTTGTAGCGAGGGTGTGTCCAGATCATGTGCCTCTGGGTGCAGAGACAGTGAGATGGTGTTGTAGCGAGGGTGTGTCCAGATCATGTGTCTCGGGTGCAGAGACAGTGAGATGGTGTTGTAGCGAGGGTGTGTCCAGATCATGTGCCTCCGGTGCAGAGACAGTGAGATGGTGTTGTAGCGAGGGTGTGTCCAGATCATGTGCCTCGGGTGCAGAGACAGTGAGATGGTGTTGTAGCGAGGGTGTGTCCAGATCATGTGTCTCGGGTGCAGAGACAGTGAGATGGTGTTGTAGCGAGGGTGTGTCCAGATCATGTGCCTCCGGTGCAGAGACAGTGAGATGGTGTTGTAGCGAGGGTGTGTCCAGATCATGTGCCTCTGGTGCAGAGACAGTGAGATGGTGTTGTAGCGAGGGTGTGTCCAGATCATGTGTCTCCGGGTGCAGAGACAGTGAGATGGTGTTGTAGCGAGGGTGTGTCCAGATCATGTGCCTCGGGTGCAGAGACAGTGAGATGGTGTTGTAGCGAGGGTGTGTCCAGATCATGTGCCTCCGGTGCAGAGACAGTGAGATGGTGTTGTAGCGAGGGTGTGTCCAGATCATGTGCCTCCGGTGCAGAGACAGTGAGATGGTGTTGTAGCGAGGGTGTGTCCAGATCATGTGTCTCTGGTGCAGAGACAGTGAGATGGTGTTGTAGCGAGGGTGTGTCCAGATCATGTGTCTCGGGTGCAGAGACAGTGAGATGGTGTTGTAGCGAGGGTGTGTCCAGATCATGTGCCTCCGGTGCAGAGACAGTGAGATGGTGTTGTAGCGAGGGTGTGTCCAGATCATGTGCCTCCGGTGCAGAGACAGTGAGATGGTGTTGTAGCGAGGGTGTGTCCAGATCATGTGCCTCCGGTGCAGAGACAGTGAGATGGTGTTGTAGCGAGGGTGTGTCCAGATCATGTGCCTCGGGTGCAGAGACAGTGAGATGGTGTTGTAGCGAGGGTGTGTCCAGATCATGTGTCTCTGGTGCAGAGACAGTGAGATGGTGTTGTAGCGAGGGTGTGTCCAGATCATGTGTCTCGGGTGCAGAGACAGTGAGATGGTGTTGTAGCGAGGGTGTGTCCAGATCATGTGTCTCGGGTGCAGAGACAGTGAGATGGTGTTGTAGCGAGGGTGTGTCCAGATCATGTGCCTCGGGTGCAGAGACAGTGAGATGGTGTTGTAGCGAGGGTGTGTCCAGATCATGTGCCTCCGGTGCAGAGACAGTGAGATGGTGTTGTAGCGAGGGTGTGTCCAGATCATGTGCCTCCGGTGCAGAGACAGTGAGATGGTGTTGTAGCGAGGGTGTGTCCAGATCATGTGCCTCGGGTGCAGAGACAGTGAGATGGTGTTGTAGCGAGGGTGTGTCCAGATCATGTGTCTCGGGTGCAGAGACAGTGAGATGGTGTTGTAGCGAGGGTGTGTCCAGATCATGTGTCTCCGGTGCAGAGACAGTGAGATGGTGTTGTAGCGAGGGTGTGTCCAGATCATGTGTCTCCGGTGCAGAGACAGTGAGATGGTGTTGTAGCGAGGGTGTGTCCAGATCATGTGTCTCCGGTGCAGAGACAGTGAGATGGTGTTGTAGCGAGGGTGTGTCCAGATCATGTGCCTCCGGGTGCAGAGACAGTGAGATGGTGTTGTAGCGAGGGTGTGTCCAGATCATGTGCCTCCGGTGCAGAGACAGTGAGATGGTGTTGTAGCGAGGGTGTGTCCAGATCATGTGCCTCGGGTGCAGAGACAGTGAGATGGTGTTGTAGCGAGGGTGTGTCCAGATCATGTGTCTCGGGTGCAGAGACAGTGAGATGGTGTTGTAGCGAGGGTGTGTCCAGATCATGTGTCTCCGGTGCAGAGACAGTGAGATGGTGTTGTAGCGAGGGTGTGTCCAGATCATGTGTCTCCGGTGCAGAGACAGTGAGATGGTGTTGTAGCGAGGGTGTGTCCAGATCATGTGCCTCCGGTGCAGAGACAGTGAGATGGTGTTGTAGCGAGGGTGTGCCCAGATCATGTGCCTCCGGTGCAGAGACAGTGAGATGGTGTTGTAGCGAGGGTGTGTCCAGATCATGTGCCTCGGGTGCAGAGACAGTGAGATGGTGTTGTAGCGAGGGTGTGTCCAGATCATGTGTCTCCGGTGCAGAGACAGTGAGATGGTGTTGTAGCGAGGGTGTGTCCAGATCATGTGTCTCCGGTGCAGAGACAGTGAGATGGTGTTGTAGCGAGGGTGTGTCCAGATCATGTGCCTCGGGTGCAGAGACAGTGAGATGGTGTTGTAGCGAGGGTGTGTCCAGATCATGTGCCTCCGGGTGCAGAGACAGTGAGATGGTGTTGTAGCGAGGGTGTGTCCAGATCATGTGCCTCCGGTGCAGAGACAGTGAGATGGTGTTGTAGCGAGGGTGTGTCCAGATCATGTGCCTCCGGGTGCAGAGACAGTGAGATGGTGTTGTAGCGAGGGTGTGTCCAGATCATGTGTCTCCGGGTGCAGAGACAGTGAGATGGTGTTGTAGCGAGGGTGTGCCCAGATCATGTGCCTCCGGGTGCAGAGACAGTGAGATGGTGTTGTAGCGAGGGTGTGTCCAGATCATGTGTCTCCGGGTGCAGAGACAGTGAGATGGTGTTGTAGCGAGGGTGTGTCCAGATCATGTGTCTCTGGGTGCAGAGACAGTGAGATGGTGTTGTAGCGAGGGTGTGTCCAGATCATGTGCCTCCGGGTGCAGAGACAGTGAGATGGTGTTGTAGCGAGGGTGTGTCCAGATCATGTGCCTCCGGGTGCAGAGACAGTGAGATGGTGTTGTAGCGAGGGTGTGCCCAGATCATGTGCCTCCGGGTGCAGAGACAGTGAGATGGTGTTGTAGCGAGGGTGTGTCCAGATCATGTGCCTCCGGGTGCAGAGACAGTGAGATGGTGTTGTAGCGAGGGTGTGTCCAGATCATGTGTCTCCGGGTGCAGAGACAGTGAGATGGTGTTGTAGCGAGGGTGTGTCCAGATCATGTGTCTCCGGGTGCAGAGACAGTGAGATGGTGTTGTAGCGAGGGTGTGTCCAGATCATGTGCCTCCGGGTGCAGAGACAGTGAGATGGTGTTGTAGCGAGGGTGTGTCCAGATCATGTGTCTCCGGGTGCAGAGACAGTGAGATGGTGTTGTAGCGAGGGTGTGTCCAGATCATGTGCCTCCGTGTGCAGAGACAGTGAGATGGTGTTGTAGCGAGGGTGTGTCCAGATCATGTGTCTCCGGGTGCAGAGACAGTGAGATGGTGTTGTAGCGAGGGTGTGTCCAGATCATGTGTCTCCGGGTGCAGAGACAGTGAGATGGTGTTGTAGCGAGGGTGTGTCCAGATCATGTGCCTCTGGGTAATGAGACAGTGAGATGCAGCTAAGATGCAGTACTAGCCAATGTAACATCACCTAAAACATACAACACAATTAAGAACATAAGAACATAAGAAAGTTTACAAAGGAGAGGAGGCCATTCAGCTCATCTTGCTCATTTGGTTGTTAGTAGCTTATTGATCCCAGAATCTCATCAAGCAGCTTCTTGAAGGATCCCAGGGTGTCAGCTTCAACAACATTACTGGGGAGTTGGTTCAGCACCCTCACAATTCTCTGTGTAAAAAAGTGCCTCCTATTTTCTGTTCTGAATGCCCCTTTATCTAATCTCTATTTGTGACCCCTGGTCCTTGTTTCTTTTTTTAGGTCAAAAAAGTCCCCTGGGTCGACATTGTCTATACCTTTTAGGATTTTGAATGTTTGAATCAGATCACCGTGTAGTCTTCTTTGTTCAAGACTGAATAGATTCAGTTCTTTTAGCCTGTCTGCATACAGAATGCCTTTTAAACCCAGGATAATTCTGGTGGTTCTTCTTTGCACTCTTTCTATAGCAGCAATATCCTTTTTGTAACGAGGTGACCAGAACTGAACACAATATTCTAGGTGAGGTCTTACTAATGCATTGTAAAGTTTTAACATTACTTCCCTTGATTTAAATTCAACACTTCTCACAATATATCCGAGCATCTTGTTGGCCTTTTTTATAGCTTCCCCACATTGTCTAGAATTACAGTAGCTTCAAAGCACAATGGCAAAGGCCTTAGCATACTAAAACATATCAATATATATACTTTTCTCACAACCTTGATCTGATCAAAAAACATTCTCTCAGTACCTGTATAGAAATCATGGCTGATCCAGTACAGTAAGTGCCCTTGCAGAATCAGCAGCATCTCGGAGACCATGGGAACATTTCAGTGAAAGCCTTTCTTGTGTTGTTGCGTCTCCTCTCTTGCACTGTATGCTGCACAGGCACACATTATAAGCATGTTCATTCGCTTGGATTTATCATGGTGAAGGTCATGGTACTTCTTAACCCCATATTGTGAGGTTGATTAGAATATTGTGTAAAGTAAACAGCGATTGGCGTGCCTTTGTCCTCTAAATAGTGGGCGTGCGTGTTAGCTCTTTGGCTTAGTGAGCATAAATTGGCACTTAAACTCAAAACGCAAATAATTAGTCTGAGTTTGTAACTGAAGACACACGTGCTGTGTGCTCCTACTCACTGGCTAAAATCTATGCTGCTGGTTGAATCAACATCTAAATAGGTAAGTGGATTGCAGTTAATTTGTTTGCTCAGGTAAGTACGCTACACTTAATAATTGTAATGAAGCTTTCAAAACTGTGCTGGGCTGTGTTGAATTGTGAGGTTGATTAGAATATTGTGTTAAGTATATGACTCTAGGCCTACAGGATAGTATAACTTGGTAAACAAGGTCTTAAAACGCCAGCCGTTCGAAAGGCCACACGTCCAAGGGCAGTCTGAGCTGTGGCAGTCATATATACTGTGTATATACTGTATATATATATATATATATATATATATATATATATATATATATATATATATATATATATATATATATATATATATATATAGCAGCAGAATTATATATATACATATAATTCTGCTGCTATTGTATATATTATCTGTTGGACCTTCTGGTAAACTAACAAAACCACTGACCCATTAACCTCAGTGGATGTTATATTAGGCACTTGCTAATGCTTTTGTACTTTACTACCTGGGATTGAAGGGGTTTTTTTATGTCTGTGATCCATATTGCATCACTTTGTGTTCTATGCTCCCATGGATGTTTGAATGTTAATTAAAATGATCATTAACAACAGTGAGATTGAATTATCACTCGCATGTGATTTCTGTCGTATGGTACAAGGCAATAAAGGCATTCACAGTTTAACATGCCCAGCTATGATCAGCAAACAAAAAAGCCTGCATAAAGTGTTCAGATAAGTTATCTAATTCAATTCAAAGACGCTTCCTCATTATTATTGATTGGTACTGAAAAAATGTGTAAATTGAAAATAAAGTAAAAGTCAGGAAATATCATCTTGCAATGAACAGGTTTTTAACAGGTTCTTATGATGTCGTGTTCGGTGTCACATATTTCAAATTTTGCATGTGATTTGTATCAAATTACCTTTATACTGGGCTTGTTTGTATCTGAATATCTCATAGGGAGCTCAAAGCAACCCATGAACACATATGAGTGAGTCTCAATGGGACTGACTGACCTCCCTGTACTAGTGTATGAACTATCCTTAAGAGTGCAGAAAATATAAACCATGTTCAAACTGTATAAGAACAATATAGGCTATGTAATAACCGCAGACAGACGGACACACTGATAACATTTCTCACATTTTTATATGGCAGCTCCACAATTGGGAGAATACATATTTTTCCCTCCATAATGAATTATAAAGTGCAACGCCAAGCACACTGAATATAAAAGCTTTTTTAAAAAAATGCAATTCTCAAGTCTGCAAAACATAAAAGTGCCTAATTTTGTTTTGAAACTGGAAAATGAATGGTTACCATGCACTGACATGATGGAAAATACTGTAAAGTGACTGCATCTGTATTTGTCACCACCTTTTTTTATTTTCTGTGCAAAATCCATGGACGAACATGTATTTAAGAAAAATAAAACTGTGCTCAGTTCTTCTCAGTGCTGTGAAACAGCGGGCTGTTTTTTTTTTCTCCTGTGCTTGCTTTTATAGTACATTTCTCCTTTGTTGCTGCTTCTATGAAACTTACAACTGCATCAGAATGTACCCACGCTGCTATACTGACACAAGTTAAAATAACAACTCAACATTGCCCCTGGCAGCCAAAACTTGCAAACATTTCATTTTTGCTGCCTGGCATTCTAAGCCAAGGACCCATCATGTTTCTGTCTTCAGGGTACACTAGCACTGGAATTAGTAGCAACACTTGGAATTGTAGGAAGCACTCTGGCAGTCTGCAGTGCACAGAGTATTCTAGGATGAACTGCACAAGACACTCAGCTATTTGACACCCCCTGGATACTCATGTAGATATGGAGGTGGGCTGCTAAGCTTGCTTGGCTGGCAGCTGAACTGGGTACCAGAGCGATAAAGATAAGGCCTTGCCTTCCTGACACAAATTTATATATAAACGTCGCTAAGGTTTTTATTTTTTAAAATATATATATATATATATATTGTGGGCGTGTGGGTGCACACAGACGAAGCAGACAGTAGTTTCCAATCCAAGTTTGTTTATTAAACTTCACAAAAGTAAAATAAATAAACTTGCTTGCTTACTTCACAAAAGAAAATACCATCCTGGTTGCGAGATGAGATGTAAAGAAAATAAACAGTTCAAACAGGATTTCTATAACAAAAAAAACAACAATGTAAACTAACTGGACAGTTAGCCACGTCCAGTTGAATTAATTGGTTCCTGGGTTTTACCAGGTTGTTTGTTGGTTTCAGCTTGTCTCCAGCATGTGAAAACCAGCGGTGTCTCGTTCCCCGTTGCTGTATTCCCTTCCAACAGCGCCGACTCAGGAAAGAAGATTTTAGTTGCAAAGGCAGTTTTTTTAGCTTCTGTTTTATATTCCCGTTCAGTCTTGGTTGCAGATAAGCTCACGCTGCTCACTGGCTGGAAGCCAACCTTGACTGGCTGTAAAGGCTTTCTTTTAAAAGGGTGCTGGATCATCTGGTAATTGGACGGTTACAGGCTACAGGTGCGGGCCAATTAAGGCTAATGAGAATTAACCATGGTACAACCTTGATCCCCTACCTATCCACACCTGCAGCCTGTTTACCCGTTAACTCCTTGACGTCATGGCAGGCAAGTACGCTGACCACAGGTCTATCATTCTGCTATCTGCAACACCTGTGGGCTCGTTCCTAGCCTGCCATGAACGCCTCCTGCTGGTGAACCTGTGAGCTGGCTCACAATATATATATATATACAGTATATATATATATATATATATATATATATATATATATATATATATATATATATATATAGTATTATTGGAAAGTGTGTAAGGAATGGGACTGTTCTACGCTATTGCTTGCTTAGGATAGAAATGATGCCCAGTGATTTACTACCTCTCATTTTGTTGAAGTTGAATAATGCTAATATAACTTAGTTTCAGTATTTCTTATTTTGGTTACTAATCAATATGAACAATGTAATGAAAAATCAGAAATCCTCACAGGCATATACTGTACAGTGTAATTCACCTTCCTACGAATTCTGGAACTCAATAAACTGTGAACACCAACTAGCAAATTGTGCTTTCAAAAGCAATATCTACCAGGGAATCTTCGGGTCCTGGAAGAGCTTCTCAGGAACCAGGGACCATGTATCTCCCATGTGCAAACCCATAGTAAAGCATAGAACAAACTATGATTCAAAACATACGAGTCCAACACCCAGAACATTACACCCAATCTACTTCACCCTGAACCATCAGGAACTTATCGTAAATCCAAACCCATTCCTGAACCATCAGGAACATATTAGAAATCCAATCCCAATCTTGAACCATCAGGAATGTATCACAAATCCAAACCCAATCCTGAACCATCAGGAATGTATTGGAAATCCAAACCCAATCCTGAACCATCAGGAATGTATTGGAAATCCAAACCCAATCCTGAACCATCAGGAATGTATTGGAAATCCAAACCCAATCCTGAACCATCAGGAACGTATCAGAAATCCAAACCCATTCCTGAACCATCAGGAACGTATCGGAAATCCAAACCCAATCCTGAACCATCAGGAACGTATCGGAAATCCAAACCCAATCCTGAACCATCAGGAATGTATTGGAAATCCAAACCCAATCCTGAACCATCAGGAACGTATCGGAAATCCAAACCCAATCCTGAACCATCAGGAATGTATTAGAAATCCAAACCCAATCCTGAACCATCAGGAATGTATCACAAATCCAAACCCAATCCTGAACCATCAGGAATGTATTGGAAATCCAAACCCAATCCTGAACCATCAGGAACGTATCGGAAATCCAAACCCAATCCTGAACCATCAAGAACATATCGGAAATCCAAACCCAATCCTGAACCATCAGGAACGTATCGGAAATCCAAACCCAATCCTGAACCATCAAGAACGTATCGGAAATCCAAACCCAATCCTGAACCATCAAGAACGTATCGGAAATCCAAACCCAATCCTGAACCATCAGGAACATATCGGAAATCCAAACCCAATCCTGAACCATCAAGAACGTATCGGAAATCCAAACCCAATCCTGAACCATCAGGAACATATCGGAAATCCAAACCCAATCCTGAACCATCAAGAACATATCGGAAATCCAAACCCAATCCTGAACCATCAGGAACATATCGGAAATCCAAACCCAATCCTGAACCATCAGGAATGTATTAGAAATCCAAACCCAATCCTGAACCATCAGGAATGTATTGGAAATCCAAACCCAATCCTGAACCATCAGGAACGTATTGGAAATCCAAACCCAATCCTGAACCATCAGGAATGTATTGGAAATCCAAACCCAATCCTGAACCATCAGGAATGTATCGGAAATCCAAACCCAATCCTGAACCATCAGGAACATATCGGAAATCCAAACCCAATCCTGAACCATCAGGAATGTATTAGAAATCCAAACCCAATCCTGAACCATCAGGAATGTATTGGAAATCCAAACCCAATCCTGAACCATCAGGAACGTATTGGAAATCCAAACCCAATCCTGAACCATCAGGAATGTATTGGAAATCCAAACCCAATCCTGAACCATCAGGAATGTATTGGAAATCCAAACCCAATCCTGAACCATCAGGAACATATCGGAAATCCAAACCCAATCCTGAACCATCAAGAACGTATCGGAAATCCAAACCCAATCCTGAACCATCAGGAACATATCGGAAATCCAAACCCAATCCTGAACCATCAAGAACGTATCGGAAATCCAAACCCAATCCTGAACCATCAGGAACATATCGGAAATCCAAACCCAATCCTGAACCATCAGGAACATATCGAAATCCAAACCCAATCCTGAACCATCAGGAATGTATTAGAAATCCAAACCCAATCCTGAACCATCAGGAATGTATTGGAAATCCAAACCCAATCCTGAACCATCAGGAATGTATCGGAAATCCAAACCCAATCCTGAACCATCAGGAATGTATTGGAAATCCAAACCCAATCCTGAACCATCAGGAATGTATCGGAAATCCAAACCCAATCCTGAACCATCAGGAATGTATCGGAAATCCAAACCCAATCCTGAACCATCAGGAATGTATTGGAAATCCAAACCCAATCCTGAACCATCAGGAATGTATTGGAAATCCAAACCCAATCCTGAACCATCAGGAACGTATTGGAAATCCAAACCCAATCCTGAACCATCAGGAACGTATCGGAAATCCAAACCCAATCCTGAACCATCAAGAACATATCGGAAATCCAAACCCAATCCTGAACCATCAGGAACATATCGGAAATCCAAACCCAATCCTGAACCATCAGGAATGTATTAGAAATCCAAACCCAATCCTGAACCATCAGGAATGTATTGGAAATCCAAACCCAATCCTGAACCATCAGGAATGTATTGGAAATCCAAACCCAATCCTGAACCATCAGGAACATATCGAAATCCAAACCCAATCCTGAACCATCAGGAACATATCGAAATCCAAACCCAATCCTGAACCATCAGGAATGTATTAGAAATCCAAACCCAATCCTGAACCATCAGGAATGTATTGGAAATCCAAACCCAATCCTGAACCATCAGGAACGTATTGGAAATCCAAACCCAATCCTGAACCATCAGGAACATATCGAAATCCAAACCCAATCCTGAACCATCAGGAATGTATTGAAATCCAAACCCAATCCTGAACCATCAGGAATGTATTAGAAATCCAAACCCAATCCTGAACCATCAGGAATGTATTGGAAATCCAAACCCAATCCTGAACCATCAGGAATGTATTGGAAATCCAAACCCAATCCTGAACCATCAGGAATGTATTAGAAATCCAAACCCAATCCTGAACCATCAGGAATGTATTGGAAATCCAAACCCAATCCTGAACCATCAGGAACGTATTGGAAATCCAAACCCAATCCTGAACCATCAGGAACATATCGGAAATCCAAACCCAATCCTGAACCATCAGGAATGTATTGGAAATCCAAACCCAATCCTGAACCATCAGGAATGTATTAGAAATCCAAACCCAATCCTGAACCATCAGGAATGTATTGGAAATCCAAACCCAATCCTGAACCATCAGGAACGTATTGGAAATCCAAACCCAATCCTGAACCATCAGGAACGTATTGGAAATCCAAACCCAATCCTGAACCATCAGGAATGTATTGGAAATCCAAACCCAATCCTGAACCATCAGGAATGTATTGGAAATCCAAACCCAATCCTGAACCATCAGGAACGTATTGGAAATCCAATCCCAATCCTGGGACAGTGCTGTGGTTCTTTTCCATTATTTAACCTGTGAGGCTTTTCCTGTCAATCTCATGATTGGGATTTCGAGCCCCTCTGTGTGCACAGTTCAGTGCAGCTCCTGGCTGGTCAGTCCTTTGTTTCAATGGAGACCAGGCAATAATAAAGTAAGCACTGCTTGTATTATTATTATTATTATTTGTTTATTTAGCAGACGCCTTTATCCAAGGCGACTTACAGAGACTAGGGTGTGTGAACTATGCATCAGCTGCAGAGTCACTTACAATTACGTCTCACCCGAAAGACGGAGCACAAGGAGGTTAAGTGACTTGCTCAGGGTCACACAATGAGTCAGTGGCTGAGGTGGGATTTGAACCGGGGACCTCCTGGTTACAAGCCCTTTTCTTTAACCACTGGACCACACAGCCTCCTATAGCTTGTAATCTCATTGCTGTCTGACATGAAGTCTACAGGGCTTGATTTTGTTGGTGGAGCCGTTCAAAATGTTTTGGTTTTACTTGGGGTCATCGCTCTTATATGTCTTGTCCAGGTGATTGATTTAGTGTCAAACAGGGGCAATCCTTGCAGTTGGTTTTGATGAATTTAAGAGAATAATGACAAGAGAAAAACCCTACACAAAGAGAAATAAACAAACAACAAAACAGAATTGGAACACAAGTCTCCATGCATGTGCTCTGCCACTGTGCTATCTATCCCAACTGACTAGCTATGGAAAATGCACTTTGAAAATCAGGCCTGATTTCTGCATATGAGAACCCTCACCTTCATTAGGAAACTGGTCTATACTAAAGATAGAATGTCACCCATTGTGTTGATTAATAATAGCATTAGCCTTCCCAGGTTATTCCACTGGGACAGATAAACAGAAAAAAACACATTCTCTGTCCCTGTCCATGTCCTTGTTTCTACTCACTGCATTGATTTCCTTTATAAGACAAAATCATTCTGAAGGAGATAAAAATGTAACCTTTCGAGAAACAACAAGCACTTCTTCAATAGGTTGAAATGAGTACACCTCACACAGAGGCATGTCATGGAGGTGTTTGTTTAGAAAGTGACCCAAAGAAAATTGATTATTTTAGATTTATAGCTCAGCAGTTCCCTCGGGGTAGGATACATTAGTCAACGTGGACTGTATTTTTGTCATGTTCACATGACTTTATTTGATATTGGCTGATGGCAGTCATAATTCACCTGTAAAATGATCAATTTTCATTTCCTGCATAGCATTGGGTTTTATTTTGTAATATATGCCTTTAAACAGATGACACCTTGAAGCAAGTCAACAGACCTTTCTGAGTTGCAGAAAACAGGCATCACTCGGCCCCAGTCTGGTGTTGTCTGTCATCTGTGTGTGTAAATATGTTATTGATTGGGAATAGTTATACTTTAGACACCACGACTGATGGGACACAAATAGAATTTGCTTTAGTTTATCAGCCTTATTGAATTGAACTTTCCAAGTTTGAAAGTACATTTAAGGAAGGGCATAAAAAATTCAATGAGATTTTTGAATTGTTCCCCATAAATGCCACAATTTGCATTTCATATTACCAAGAACAAACCACTATGATATGCGACCACTACAAGTTACAGTATAATTCCAGCTATGAACTCCAGCACCCGCATTCTGGGCTGGAGTGGCCCCAGAAAGCAAGGTCAACAGCCCTACTGTAACTACCGCTGCACTTGATAGTAGCAAGTTTAGTTCGAAGGTCAAAAACCAATATGAATGAATGACTGTTTTACTATCTTCCAAAAATATAAATAAATAAAAGGTAGTTTAAAAAATATATATTTCTTGACTTCAGATAAATAATATCAGTTAATAAATTAATAAATCACTGTGATGTAGCAGTCACTATAATGACAGGCCTGTGAAATAAACAGTGTTCATTACTTTCTTGCTTCCATGGCATTAAGCTTAGAACCAACATACAAAAATAATACTTTTTCTTGTGGAAGCAGAGGCCCCTGTGTTTGATATCTCACTGCAGAGGCCCCTGTGTTTGATATCTCACTGCAGAGACCCCTGTGTTTGATATCTCACTGTACCTGACAGAGGCCCCTGTGTTTGATATCTCACTGCAGAGGCCCTTGTGTTTGATATCTCACTGCAGAGGCCCCTGTGTTTGATATCTCACTGCAGAGGCCCCTGTGTTTGATATCTCACTGCAGAGGCCCCTGTGTTTGATATCTCACTGCAGAGGCCCCTGTGTTTGATATCTCACTGCAGAGGCCCCTGTGTTTGATATCTCACTGCAGAGGCCCCTGTGTTTGATATCTCACTGCAGAGACCCCTGTGTTTGATATCTCACTGCAGAGGCCCCTGTGTTTGATATCTCACTGCAGAGGCCCCTGTGTTTGATATCTCACTGCAGAGGCCCCTGTGTTTGATATCTCACTGCAGAGGCCCCTGTGTTTGATGTCTCACTGCAGAGACCCCTGTGTTTGATATCTCACTGCAGAGGCCCCTGTGTTTGATGTCTCACTGCAGAGACCCCTGTGTTTGATGTCTCACTGTACCTGACAGAGGCCCCTGTGTTTGATATCTCACTGCAGAGACCCCTGTGTTTGATATCTCACTGTACCTGACAGAGGCCCCTGTGTTTGATATCTCACTGCAGAGACCCCTGTGTTTGATGTCTCACTGCAGAGACCCCTGTGTTTGATATCTCACTGTACCTGACAGAGGCCCCTGTGTTTGATATCTCACTGCAGAGGCCCCTGTGTTTGATGTCTCACTGCAGAGACCCCTGTGTTTGATATCTCACTGTACCTGACAGAGGCCCCTGTGTTTGATATCTCACTGCAGAGGCCCCTGTGTTTGATGTCTCACTGCAGAGACCCCTGTGTTTGATGTCTCACTGCAGAGGCCCCTGTGTTTGATATCTCACTGCAGAGGCCCCTGTGTTTGATGTCTCACTGCAGAGGCCCCTGTGTTTGATATCTCACTGCAGAGACCCCTGTGTTTGATATCTCACTGTACCTGACAGAGACCCCTGTGTTTGATATCTCACTGCAGAGGCCCCTGTGTTTGATATCTCACTGCAGAGACCCCTGTGTTTGATATCTCACTGCAGAGGCCCCTGTGTTTGATATCTCACTGCAGAGGCCCCTGTGTTTGATATCTCACTGCAGAGGCCCCTGTGTTTGATATCTCACTGTACCTGACAGGGGCCCCTGTGTTTGATATCTCACTGCAGAGACCCCTGTGTTTGATATCTCACTGTACCTGACAGAGGCCCCTGTGTTTGATATCTCACTGCAGAGGCCCCTGTGTTTGATATCTCACTGCAGAGGCCCCTGTGTTTGATATCTCACTGCAGAGGCCCCTGTGTTTGATGTCTCACTGCAGAGGCCCCTGTGTTTGATGTCTCACTGCAGAGGCCCCTGTGTTTGATATCTCACTGCAGAGACCACTGTGTTTGATATCTCACTGTACCTGACAGAGGCCCCTTCTACCGTCTTCGAAACATCTCCAAAGTCTGTCCCTACCTTTCCCTCCCAGATGCGGAGATACTTTGTCATGCATTTGTCTCCTCTCGACTCGACTACTGCATCTCTCTATATGGTGGTCTCCCAGCACGCACCATAAACCGACTGCAGCTAGTTCAGAATGCCGCAGCCAGGATCCTTACCAGATATAAAAAACATGATCACATCATGCCCCCGTCTTGTCCAGCTACACTGGCTACCTGTAAAGTTCAAGATTATTTTCAAAACTCTCCTGCTCACCTACAATGCCCTTCATCACCCAGGTCCCAAGTACTTCCTCAACCTGCTGACCCGCTATGTCCCTGCCCGCAAGCTGAGGTCCTCCGACTCTGGCCTGCTTGTTATCCCCAAGCAAAAGTGCAGCACACTTGGACGCTCGTTCAGCTTCATGGCTCCAACTCTCTGGAACTCTCTCCCAGCTTTGGTGCGCTGCTACTATTTCGTGTATTTTGCTACTATCATGTATTATGCACTTTCCCCTGTATTTAATGTTCTATTTCATGCATTACGCTACTATCATGTATTATGCACTTTCCCCTGTATTTAATGTTCTATTTCATGCATTACGCTACTATCATGTATTATGCACTTTCCCCTGTATTTAATGTTCTATTTCATGCATTACGCTACTATCATGTATTATGCACTTTCCACTGTATTTAATGTTCTATTTCATGCATTACGCTACTATCATGTATTATGCACTTTCCCCTGTATTTAATGTTCTATTTCATGCATTACGCTACTATCATGTATTATGCACTTTCCCTGTATTTAATGTTCTATTTCATGCATTACGCTACTATCGTGTATTATGCACTTTCCACTGTATTTAATGTTCTATTTCATGCATTACGCTACTATCATGTATTATGCACTTTCCCCTGTATTTAATGTTCTATTTCATGCATTACGCTACTATCATGTATTATGCACTTTCCCCTGTATTTAATGTTCTATTTCATGCATTACGCTACTATCGTGTATTATGCACTTTCCCCTGTATTTAATGTTCTATTTCATGCATTACGCTACTATCGTGTATTATGCACTTTCCCCTGTATTTAATGTTCTATTTCATGCATTACGCTACTATCGTGTATTATGCACTTTCCCCTGTATTTAATGTTCTATTTCATGCATTACGCTACTATCATGTATTATGCACTTTCCCCTGTATTTAATGTTCTATTTCATGCATTACGCTACTATCATGTATTATGCACTTTCCCCTGTATTTAATGTTCTATTTCATGCATTACGCTACTATCATGTATTATGCACTTTCCCCTGTATTTAATGTTCTATTTCATGCATTACGCTACTATCGTGTATTATGCACTTTCCCCTGTATTTAATGTTCTATTTCATGTATTACGCTACTATCGTGTATTATGCACTTTCCCCTGTATTTAATGTTCTATTTCATGCATTACGCTACTATCGTGTATTATGCACTTTCCCCTGTATTTAATGTTCTATTTCATGTATTACGCTACTATCATGTATTATGCACTTTCCCCTGTATTTAATGTTCTATTTCATGTATTACGCTACTATCATGTATTATGCACTTTCCCCTGTATTTAATGTATTATGCATTGCTTTTGTTACTATTCAGAACTGGGCAGACACATGGCAAATGACATTTAATAGAGAAAAGTGTAAGGTACTGCACACAGGCAATAAAAATGTGCATTATAAATATCATATGGAAGATACTGAAATTGCACTGTTTCCCTAATGCAAAGCAATTGCCATGTTTTCATTCCCCACCCTGCTGTTTTCAATACTAGTGTAACCTGTGCTTTCAGTTCACCTTGAGATACACCAGTGCCAGGAATATACTGAAATTGAAGAAGGAATCTATGAAAAAGTCCTTGGAGTTTATGTTGACTCAGAAATGTCTTCATCTAGACAAGGCCAACAAGATGCTCGGATATATAATGAAAAGTGTTGAATTTAAATCAAGGTAATGTTAAAACTTTACAATGCATTAGTAAGACCTCACCTAGAATATTGTGTTCAGTTCTGGTCACCTCACTACAAATAGGATATTGCTGCTCTAGAAAGAGTGCAAAGAAGAGCAAGCAGAATTATTCGGGGTTTAAAAGGCATGTCATATGCAGACAGGCTTAAAGAACAGCACACATTCTTACAGAATAATGTTCTTCCATGAAAATATCCGATTCATTACATAGAAAGTTCTGGATTTTCCAAAACAGCACAATAAAAGCACAATGGAGATTATGCAGAATATTTCAGGAATGTTCCAATGGCTTTACCTCACAATAACAATAGCGATAATGTAGACAATGCATTCAAACCCAGAATCCAGTTCAAATACCAATACATGGAAATAATACATCATTCCCTACGATGTTGTTGTTTTCGTTCTTTCATTTTCAATATTTATGCAATGTCACTTTACTCAACTCAAAGGACTTGGAAAGCATTACATGGTCAGCAGGGCAAAGTTAAAATACACACTGTCTCCTCGGCGCCCCCAGCAGGGTAAAGTTAAAATACACACTGTCTCCTCGGCGCCCCCAGGAGGGTAAAGTTAAAATACACACTGTCTCCTCTGCACCCCCAGCAGGGTAAAGTTAAAATACACACTGTCTCCTCTGCACCCCAGCAGGGGTAAAGTTAAAATACACACCGTCTCCTTGGCGCCCCCAGCAGGGTAAAGTTAAAATACACACTGTCTGCTCTGCGCCCCCAGTAGGGTAAAGTTAAAATACACACTGTCTCCTTGGCGCCCCCAGCAGGGTAAAGTTAAAATACACACTGTCTCCTCTGCACCCCCAGCAGGGTAAAGTTAAAATACACACTGTCTCCTCTGCACCCCCAGCAGGGTAAAGTTAAAATACACACTGTCTCCTTGGCGCCCCCAGCAGGGTAAAGTTAAAATACACACTGTCTGCTCTGCACCCCCAGCAGGGTAAAGTTAAAATACACACTGTCTGCTCTGCGGCCCCAGCAGGTAAAGTTCATTCCATCTTTCAGAGTTGCATCATGGAAAAGCTGACCAATCACAGCCTACAGCCACAGCAGCCCTCCACTGACCTCCAGCTCACACAGTATGAAAAGATAGGGCCCATTAATGATATTTAACAACAAATGAAAGACAAGGTCAGTATTGACCAAGCCTGTCCACACAATGCATGTGTTAGTACATGAACAAAGTTTTTAATTGTTACCTGCTGTGCTTTCACACAGAATCTCCCTTCAGCATGGAGGACCATATTATTTTTGTATGCAATAGATAGATCGGTGGTTCTCAACTCTGGCCCTCAAGATCCATTCCAGTCTCTGGTCTTTATTCCAACCAGGTCCTAAATTAGTTAATTTCTTCATAACAGCTTAAATTAACTACATTATAACCTACTTGTAGTAAAAACCTGGACTGGATTGGATCTCGAGGGCCAGCGTTGAGTAGACAATGAGAAATAAATCTGCAGTTCTGGAAATAATGCCTCAACAACCCAGCAGAGATACAGCACACCCCAGATATTACCAGCTACCGGTAGTTAAACTTTCCAGCAGAAGATTGGTTATTGCTTATCGGACTGTAGAGCTTTTCAATGTGCAGTCAATAGCAGGGCAGGTCATTAGAAAACACAGTAGATAAATTAGGCACCACAGGTCCAGTAATTAATGGTGGTGAATCTGTGCAGTGTTCTTTCAAGCAAAATGGACCCCATTTAAAAACAGCAGAATATTAAATAGAGCATAATGCACAGGGTGGTGAGTGATATACAAGGCGAGCATTCAATTCTCATGTATCCCACACTATCCCATGCAGTATTTTTTAGAATCTTTGGTGATCAGTTCATTCCTGCCTGTTCTAAAGTTCTGAGTTGTTTGTTGTGGAGGGCTTTCAGTTTGACAGCTTGCGCTGGGGCCGTGCTCTGTTGCTGGTGTTAATGAGCTAAATTATATAGAGACATTTGGTTCTGGCTTTTGCATACTAAAGTGTTCTAGATGCATTGATTATTGTTGATAATTACCTGTCAAATATTTGAGGCATAGGAACTTGGTTGCTGATTGCACCTCTAGCAAATAGAAATGTCCACTTTTTTTGGCCTTGCAACCAGAAAGGAGAGAATGAGTTTAAGCTAGAACACTGTATGCAGTGCAGCACGTGTGGAGAGATGCCTTCAAGCTAGAATGTTGTATACAGTACAGCACGTGTGGAGAGATGCCTTCAAGCTAGAACGCTGTATACAGTGCAGCACGTGTGGAGAGATGCCTTCAAGCTAGAACGCTGTATACAGTACAGCACGTGTGGAGAGATGCCTTCAAGCTAGAACGCTGTATACAGTACAGCACGTGTGGAGAGATGCCTTCAAGCTAGAACGCTGTATACAGTACAGCACGTGTGGAGAGATGCCTTCAAGCTAGAACGCTGTATACAGTGCAGCACGTGTGGAGAGATGCCTTCAAGCTAGAACGCTGTATACAGTACAGCACGTGTGGAGAGATGCCTTCAAGCTAGAACGCTGTATACAGTACAGCACGTGTGGAGAGATGCCTTCAAGCTAGAACGCTGTATACAGTACAGCACGTGTGGAGAGATGCCTTCAAGCTAGAACGCTGTATACAGTACAGCACGTGTGGAGAGATGCCTTCAAGCTAGAACGCTGTATACAGTACAGCACGTGTGGAGAGATGCCTTCAAGCTAGAACGCTGTATACAGTACAGCACGTGTGGAGAGATGCCTTCAAGCTAGAACGCTGTATACAGTACAGCACGTGTGGAGAGATGCCTTCAAGCTAGAACGCTGTATACAGTACAGCACGTGTGGAGAGATGCCTTCAAGCTAGAACGCTGTATACAGTACAGCACGTGTGGAGAGATGCCTTCAAGCTAGAACGCTGTATACAGTACAGCACGTGTGGAGAGATGCCTTCAAGCTAGAACGCTGTATACAGTGCAGCACGTGTGGAGAGATGCCTTCAAGCTAGAACGCTGTATACAGTGCAGCACGTGTGGAGAGATGCCTTCAAGCTAGAACGCTGTATACAGTACAGCACGTGTGGAGAGATGCCTTCAAGCTAGAACGCTGTATACAGTACAGCACGTGTGGAGAGATGCCTTCAAGCTAGAACGCTGTATACAGTGCAGCACGTGTGGAGAGATGCCTTCAAGCTAGAACGCTGTATACAGTGCAGCACGTGTGGAGAGATGCCTTCAAGCTAGAACGCTGTATACAGTGCAGCACGTGTGGAGAGATGCCTTCAAGCTAGAACGCTGTATACAGTACAGCATGTGTGGAGAGATGCCTTCAAGCTAGAACGCTGTATACAGTACAGCACGTGTGGAGAGATGCCTTCAAGCTAGAACGCTGTATACAGTGCAGCACGTGTGGAGAGATGCCTTCAAGCTAGAACGCTGTATACAGTGCAGCACGTGTGGAGAGATGCCTTCAAGCTAGAACGCTGTATACAGTACAGCACGTGTGGAGAGATGCCTTCAAGCTAGAACGCTGTATACAGTACAGCACGTGTGGAGAGATGCCTTCAAGCTAGAATGCTGTATACAGTACAGCACGTGTGGAGAGATGCCTTCAAGCTAGAACGTTGTATACAGTGCAGCACGTGTGGAGAGATGCCTACCTTTCCCAGTCCCGGGTTGTCTTTGACTTTGTTGACGGCTCGCAGCAGGCATGGCGGTGCTGGCGGGGGAGAGCTCTGCAGAATCGCACTGAAGTTGGTGGGGAAGAGAGGGGGGTCACACACGTAGGATGGAGATGGACGATGTTTCTTCTTTTTGGAGGACAGATTCAGCTTCTGGGCAGCTCTGCGGGGCAGAAACAACAGTTAGAATATAAGAACATAAGAACATAAGAACATAAGAAAGTTCACAAATGAGGGGAGGCCATTCTGCCCATTTTGCTCGTTTGGTTGTTAGTAGCTTATTGATCCCAGAATCTCATCAAGCAGCTTCTTGAAGATCCCAGGGTGTCAGCTTCAACAACATTACTGGGGAGTTGGTTCCAGACTCCCACAATTCTGTGTGTAAAAAAGTGCCTCCTATTTTCTTTTCTGAATGCCCCTTTATCTAATCTCCACTTGTGACCCCTGGTCCTTGTTTATTTTTTCAGGTCGATTCACTTTGGCAAATACTATATTTTCCTTGCTAAATATGGTGTATGATATCTTTATATACAAATCTCAACCACAGTATCCATTTAAAAAATGAAACAACATTTCTGCATGATTTGAATGAGCTTATAAAAGTCAGCAGGGCAAAGCTATACCCTAGAAGTGGCCCTTACTCAGCGGTATCTCTAAACAATGAAATAGTTTAGATGTATGAAATGACTATGTTATTTTATGAGCCTATTGTTTTATGAGTAGGGAGATATCAGATAATACAAGAAGATATGCAATGTGTATAAAATACACACGTACGTCCAGCTATACTTCATCCCCAGCATGCTCCCGCCCACTTCTACATTACTCATCCTTGACACTTTTCAATGGTAGGATCTGTTAACCTTTAACCTCTGTGGCCTGCTGCAGCTTTCCTCCAGCATGCCTTCTTCAAAAGACGTTGCATCTCACTGTCCTATCATTTTAATAAAGGAGAGAGTACACCTGGCACTGCAGTGCTTGTGAAGCACGTTTTCTATGGAAATGATTCTACCGGCCTGTGTGAGAGACAGATTGTCTGTGATGAGGGAGCATGTGTGAGTTTTCCACAGCAGGTACATTATACTCAGCTTTCACACCCACTGGGTAATGTACTGCGGGGGTTCTGAAGTATCTTCAGTGCATTCACATGTTTCTACAATCTCCTGGTCATTCTCATGTCTGGAATACCTGCTGTAGAGCACTATCTGTAATAATAATAATAATTATTGTTATATAGCACCTTTCATAGCAGACCACCATCCCAAAGCACTTTACAAGATACACAACTAGGGTGTGTGAACTATGTATCAGCTGCAGAGTCACTTACAATAACGCCTCACCTGAAAGATGGAGCACAATGAGGTTAAGTGACTTGCTCAGGGTCACACAATGAGTCAGTGGTTGCGCTGGATTTGAACCAGGGCGCTGCTGGTTACAAGCCTGTTTCTTTAACCACTGGACCACACAGCCTACTACCTCCTACCTCAAGCTCATTACAGATGCTCTGATTTCTCTGATTTCTGTCACACTGTTAAGTCAAGAAATCCTAAGTGTTGACGAGATAATCTTCAACATATACCTGTTTTTAAATCAAGGATGAAAACATATTTTTACACAATAGCTTTCTATCTTAGTTTTCCTAAGTAGATTCTTATTTTCTTTATTTAATAGATGATTAATGAATCAAGTAGATTGTAATTTTTTTCAGTTTATATTGGAAAACTAGTGTCTCTCACACATAAAACCACAAATGAAGCAAACAATTGATTGTGTCCCCTCTCTGATGCTTGATGCATTCATTAACTCTCACCTGCAGTTTGTCTGCTGTATCTATACCAAACTGGCTCAGTCACTCAGCAACCTAACCCTAACCCCTAACCCCTGACCCCTAACCCTAACCACAGAGCTCTCCAGTGCTGCACTATTATTATTATTATTATTATTATTATTATTATTATTATTATTATTATTATTATTATTATTATTTATTTTTTAGCAGATGCCCTTACACAGGGCGACATACAGTTGTATACAAAAAATACATATCAAGAATTACAGTACAATTAAGAGCAAGATACAAAATACACTATTGCATTAAAATGATGGTATCTGAAGTCAATAGCAGTTTCTAGTCCACTCTATATTGCTTATGTACTGAGAAAACAGATGGAATGTACTGCCTAGATGCCACGGAAGTATGCAATGCTGTCATGTTATGAAAATATCTGTGGATATTGTCACTCTAAATGTTTCAGTTTTTTTGTTTATTTTCTGGTGTACATTCAAAGCCGATATTGTTTTATTGGGATGAGTTTCAATGAATTTCAGTTAGGCGTGGAACAGTTTTTTTGTATTTAAAACAAAAGAAATAAAACTGATGTTGCAGCAACCAGCCAATGTGTTATGTTGTGTTGTACAGAGCTGGTTCCATGTTTATGGTTGGGTGTTCAATCATCAGCATCATGTTTCATCATCTATCATACATCCTTATTATTGTTGCACACAGTACAAGGTTAAATGCAATACTGAAGGCTTTGTGCCACATATGTCTGAAGTCCCTCCTTGAGAGAAACCCAAGTACAGTCAGTTCAGTTCCTCAGACTGGCTTTACAGACATCCAATCACAGCCTATTGTTTTTAAAGCTCCTCCACACTTGCAAGGCTGCATTAAACACTTCTTGAAAACAGATGGGCCCTTCCCGCTAAGTGCTTGTTGAACAAATCATCTTAAATGCCTCCCCTTGATAGTAAATAAAATCAGGCGGATATTGTTCGACTAATAGGAGCATGGAAGTGGTTACCTGTGTTTGTGTGCGTCTTACTGAATCAAACATGAGTGGTTTTCAAGTGCTGGTGTTTGGGTTCAATTTAGCTCAGAAACGAGACAAATGTGCGACCAAGACTGGAGTGCCAGGTCAGGTCGCAGGGCTTGACTAGAATGAACGCCTTTAATCTGGGGCTGCAGTTGCACATTGGGTACACTGCCAAATTAGAAGATTAGGCACAGATTTGTGTTGATCTCAAATAGCCTTTGCCTTTTGATTTCAGAGAGCTAAAGGGAACATGGTCTACTCCTGGCCACAAATCCAGTAGAGAATAAACCTCCATTTAACCTTCCCCTATTAAACAGAAACACACATTTCCATAGCCAGAACTGGGTGTGCAGTGCTCAACCATCATGAGTTCAGATTTCTGGGGTTGTGTTGCCACAGTTCAGCAGATTTCAACAACATGCATTGTTTGTATTTACAGTGTTATTTCATTTCACAGTTTTTACTTGTTGGCAAGAAGATCTTAAATCTGCAGAAGAATGAAATTATCTGAATGTTTGCATTTTCTTGTGAATTATTAACACACAAACGCACTAAGAAATGTTCACGGCTAAACGTAGATTACAAGTGCAACTTCACAGCTAAACATAGATTACAAGTGCAACTTCACAGCTAAACGTAGATTACAAGTGCAACTTCACAGCTAAACGTAGATTACAAGTGCAACTTCACAGCTAAACGTAGATTACAAGTGCAACTTCACAGCTAAACGTAGATTACAAGTGCAACTTCACAGCTAAACGTAGATTACAAGTGCAACTTCACAGCTAAACGTAGATTACAAGTGCAACTTGGATTAAGCTTTGTTGCAGGCAGGGACATGCTGTCTGTAAAATAAATGTGCTATCCATAAATTACACAATGTCTTGCATGTTCCCAACAACAGAGGCCTCTTTGGCAGATATACCAAAGATTAGAAGACTATAAGGGTGCCTACACCTTTACTCCTGATATGGCTGCCTGAGAGAGGAGATACAACCAGTGCCATCGATTCAGCCCCAAATAATACCAAGAGAGCTCAACTCTCCCCTAAGCACCGGGCACATCAGTAACAACAAACTTCATTAGAATTTCACTTGAATGGAAAGTAGGCTCAAATGACAAACAAAGTGTTTGTAACAGACAATGTAGTATGCTGATAAACAAGAAGCCACACAGAAGAAATTACTTCAGTTCATCTGCCAGGGAGCTGTAGATCAGGTGCAGTTCAATTGCCTTCCATGATGTATTGGTCGGCTGCATGCTCTCCTGAGAGGATGACCTTATCTGTGGTCACTTACACGCCTGCCAGAATCCCCTCTGAGACAAGTCAAGAAGCTACTGAACAGGGACAAGCCCATTGCAACAGAATCCCCTCTGAGACAAGTCAAGATGCCACTGGACAGGGACAAGCTCATTGCAATCTGCTGGTGGGGTGTGAAATATTACACGTGTAAGGTCAGAAAATGGTACGCTGTCAAAAAGTGGTACCTTTGTATTTCAAGTCTTTTAATGCATGTACAAGTTATTTTTTTTTGTTTTTCAATAGCGGTATAGCCTTCACTACAATGTGAAGCAAGAAAGTATTGAATAGGCTACTGATGTACAGTGCAGTGAAAAAGTATTTGCCCCTAGAACCTGTGCGCTGACAACTTCACTCTGGTGGTAAGGGCCAAAGTTAGTCAGATTTATATTGGGCAGGGCTGGCCCAAATCAGGCCTGGTTGGTAACCAAATATGTATACTGCAGACACTTTATCCCCAAAATTTATTATCTAGTGTAAAGCCGGCACCTGATTACCTTGCACACCAAACAAATGAAAAAAGCACCAAAGTTTGGTGTCATTTTTTCTCTCAGACTCCCTCTATATACAACTACAACCCACAAAAAAATCTGACCAAATACAATGTGAAAAATGTGCAAAAATGCAGAAAATCAGACAGGAGGCAAATACTTTTTCACAGCACTGTATGCTTGCTTTAAATATATACATTTCAGAACCATTAGTTGTGTTCATAAGTTGCTGCAAACCTTAACACTGCTTTACTACAACATGCAGATTTAAGCTTGTGGAGCCTACATTATTTTCACATTTTTACATGTGATTGTGTTCCCTCATTTAAACAGATAGATAAAGTATATAATAATTGTATTAAATGAAGTGTATATGCATGCTGCTTGTGTGTACTGTATACCAAGGACTCAACATTGGATATGTTATGTTGGCTATAGCTAGTGTAACACAGCAGGGATGGGGGATCCTCCCTGCAGGAAACATGTGCGTAGGCACATTTTGGTTTAATTTAATTGTTTTGCTTTATTATTTAAGCACATTTAGTTTCATTGTTTTATTGTTAATTATCTCCTGCACCTGGTAGGTATTGTAAATTAGAACCAGGTGCAGGGTATTTAAAGAGTGCAGTCAGTGTGCACAGGGCTGCTGTGTGAAGAGCCTGTTTGCAAGTATTTGCAGGCGTACGAAGAAAGGAAGGAAGAGTGAAACCTGTTTGAGTTGTGTTAAAACTGTTTATTTTGTTTTGATTTGTTTTACAGGGAAACAGCTTAGCTGTCCTGTTTATAGTTAGGTTCCAGTCCTGTGTGTCAGTTATTGCTCAAAAAAGAGCTAGGTGTGTATTTCGGTTAAAAATCCATTTCTGTGTCTGGTCAGTATTTTAAAAGGGGCAACGAACGACCGTGAGTGCCAGCCGGTTTACACTAGATAAAGATTGGGGAAAAAGTAGTGTCTGCAGTATACATATTCACTCTATATAGGAATGTTACCATGAAAATGTAACCTATGTTAATATGTAGTTTGACTCTGGCTCGAATGGTATAAGAGTGTGATTTAGTGCGACGAAGTGCCATTTGTTTTTCAGCAGGGATGTCTAGTGGGTATATTTCCTGACTCCCCTCACATGAGATTGTCATAACAGTGGCATAGCCAGGATTTAGTTTCGGGGCAGGGGGGTGGAGATTTTTGCAGATGGGTAATTAGGGTTGTCAATAAAATTGCAGTTAACTTTTGCGATCAACAGATTATAAAACAAACTTAAATGAGATGGATGCAGTAATTGTATCAATTAAATATGCGATTAAAACCAAGATTAACTGAGATTCATTTTTTTTAATCACAACAGCCTCGTAATAGTTTATAAAAATGTTTCTGTGGGTAAAAAACTTAACTACACTCCAAACTGGCAATGTATTCGAAATCACCCTAACTGTGATATTCACCTCGCAATCACATTTACAGCCACTACTATGCAGTTATCAAACATACACATTAAATAACACAAAGAATAACCTACCTTACCTGATGTTTAGATCCCCAAGTACATCCTCCTGTTTTCCATTGCAAACTTTTGAGTACTTATAGTTAATATCCAGAATATTAAAATGTTTGCACAACCACAGTGTACTGTACTTCATCCCTATGATAAAATTTTTTAAAAACCATGTGGACTCCACTTGGAGAATTGCTGGGAATTGCAAGAAGAGTCTCCTCATCGGAATCAAAACAGCATGCCACGAATAGATAAAAGGTCATTACTATTATTTTTCCCTGGATTTGACTTTTGTTTAAACAATGTTCGGTTCAATACACTCAGAGCACAATGCATTTGTAAAATGCAGTTATTTTTCAGTATAATATGTAAAATAAATCAACAATAAAAATAAACACCTTTGTTGATACCGTCCAAGACATGCATGGGCGATGGGCAGAACAGTCAAGAAAAATGGCATGAAAAGCATTTATTAACTAGTTAACACAGGGCTGTAAGCGATCAGCTAAAACAAACAACCGAAAATACTGCTCAGAGTTATCGTTGTGATCTTAGTATAGCCCCATACCTGTAAAGCCTATAATTTAAAACGTTTTACTGACACCTTTTCAAATCAGATCTCAAGTCATACAAGGCTTTAATTAAGGGCACACTGATTCGGAAGTGCTGTGGTTGACAAACTGTAAGTCACCCACAAAATGATATCTGTTATTAGCTGTTGTCTAAATTGTTATACCAGGTTTTTCACTCCATCTTATTCGTATGATTCTAGAATTCATATCCTAGCCTTTTATTTACTGTATTATGCCTATATGTAATGTATTTGCAATTTTTTTTACTGCTGTATTTAATGTACTATGCCCTGTATTTCATGTATTATGCATTGTTCCTCACTATCTTGAAAAGCGCTTTGGGATGGTGGTCCACTGTGAAAGACGATATATAAAATAAAGATTGATTGATTTATTGATTGTTTGAAAATTATACGTTTACAATTTTAGATTACTGATGAGCAACAAATTGGGTTAAGTCACATAAATTTGTTGCAATCAGATTGGCGTGTCCTTGTTTTCTGAGTTAAAATCATTTGTGTATGCCCAGGCATGCGCAGTACACAGCATGCCACATTTTAACTCGTATCACAAAATAACAGCACGCAGGTATTGATTCTAAAGGACTCCTCAAGCAGGGATAGACTGAAACTGAAGCCACAGTAAATGATTCAGCAGGCAATAAAAATGCAACATTCATGCAATATAACACATGACGCACATTCGATTCACTGATCTAAGCACATGACACACATTCGATTCATTGATATAAGCACATGACACACATTCGATTCATTGATATAAGCACATGACACACATTCGATTCATTGATCTAAGCACATGACACACATTCGATTCACTGATCTAAGCACATGACACACATTCGATTCGTTGATATAAGCACATGACACACATTCGATTCACTGATCTAAGCACATGACACACATTCGATTCGTTGATATAAGCACATGACACACATTCGATTCACTGATCTAAGCACATGACACACATTCAATTCATTGATATAAGCACATGACACACATTCGATTCATTGATATAAGCACATGACACACATTCGATTCATTGATATAAGCACATGACACACATTCGATTCATTGATATAAGCACATGACACACATTCGATTCATTGATATAAGCACATGACACACATTCGATTCATTGATATAAGCACATGACACACATTCGATTCATTGATATAAGCACATGACACACATTCGATTCATTGATATAAGCACATGACACACATTCGATTCATTGATATAAGCACATGACACACATTCGATTCATTGATATAAGCACATGACACACATTCGATTCGTTGATATAAGCACATGACACACATTCGATTCATTGATATAAGCACATGACACACATTCGATTCATTGATATAAGCACATGACACACATTCGATTAATTGATATAAGCACATGACACACATTCAATTCGTTGATCAACGCAATTCACCATTTCCAGTCAACATCAAGTACGCACTGTTGACATACCCACCCCCTGTCTTGGGCTGAGACGGATTGGTGCACACCACTGGATAATGAGTCTTTTAAATCTGGAGCACACCACTGGATAATGAGTCTTTTAAATCTGGAGCACACCACTGGATAATGAGTCTTTTAAATCTGGAGCACACCACTGGATAATGAGTCTTTTAAATCTGGAGCACACCACTGGATAATGAGTCTTTTAAATCTGGAGCACACCACTGGATAATGAGTCTTTTAAATCTGGAGCACACCACTGGATAATGAGTCTTTTAAATCTGGAGCACACCACTGGATAATGAGTCTTTTAAATCTGGAGCACACCACTGGATAATGAGTCTTTTAAATCTGGAGCACACCACTGGATAATGAGTCTTTTAAAGGGTTATCATTGACAGAGACCATCACATCCCCAGTAAATGTCAAGGATGGGACTCATTATACACATTAGGCATGTAACGAAGCACTCTCCAGTGTTTCCACAATATCCACCACTGTATTTTGAACTCAACTGGAGCTCCATTAGCACTTTGTGAATGCCAAAAAATGAAACTGGCCCACTATACAAGCAATAGGCAAGCAAATCTTCACCATAAGTAATAAACCTCCTAAATACTTCCACTGCTATACATCTAGCAAATCCAAACTACAGAACTGCAAGCTGGAGAGCATCTGAGAATCTCCAGGTAATGACTTCCACATCGCTCACAAAGGGTGTTTTTATTTATTTATAACTTCACTTCCAGAGGAGGGTTTTTTTTTCTAGTGTTAAAAAAGTTTTTCAGAACTTTGCGTCCCCAAAGAAGATATGAGCCTTTTCAATCCCATACAGTAGATATCTACAGTACTCCCAATTACACCACTAGCTATCGGTTTAATCAGTGTGCAGGCTCCAGGCATGTTTATCTGCACCTGCAGCTCCAGACACCTTCCTCTGCAAATAACACAGGGAAGTGTAAATGCTGCTGCTGCTGCCTTCCAGATATAGTGTGTACATGTAGGACATAGAAAGGCACTCTTAAAGCACAGTATATATATATATGTACACAGTCATTAGGATTAAAACTAACACTGCTTGCATAATAACAGTTAGAACTGCCTCTAATCAAAAAAAAAAAAAATCAAAAATTGTACTTTATATAAGGTTATCTAAACACATTTTAAACATTAAGGGCTCACTGAAAAAAATTGTTTCTGTTTGTAACATACTTTCAAAAAGGGTGTGTGATACTATGTTTAAAAATGTTATTGCAATATTCATTCCAGTTTTTTTTCTTTTCTTTTTTAATAACCATACTGTGAAGTATGAAAAATAATTGTTATGAACTGACCATGAATTTTTACATTTATTCTCCACTTCAAGCAGAATCCATTCGAAAGTTTTTCAAGACTGGTGCCACACTTCAGCTGCTATTTTTAGTTGACTTGTCCTATATAAGTAAAACAAAGGCTCTTACTGCAATTACCCAGAGAACGCTAATACAAGTTCTGACAGCAACAGACTTGTATGCAGAAATGCATAGTTCACTCATTGGCAAATAGATCTAATGCATGCATAACAAAGGTATATTCTTGTTCCCCTCAATTAAAGATGTCCCTGCATACAGTGAGGGCTTGAAAAATAAACAGCCACAACCAGCCTGACCTTTACAGCCACGTTTGCACATTCATAATGCAGGACAAAAGCCGACCCATTGATCACGCTGTATCTCACAAGGACTGCTCCCTTCAAACAAGCAAGCAAGCAGAGTAGCAGTGTGACACTTCACAAACTGGAGCTCAGAGGTAGTTTACAGGTACTTACACTGTGATCCAGTCCATCCCCTTGCAAAAGCCTATTCATTGTCCATGTTCATGGCTAGAGGGGCTGCGGTTTACCTACTCTGTCACCATGGTACCCTTCACCACTGTGGGGTACGGCACCACTTCACCTAGGAATCCGGCACCTGCAGCAGCAGCAAAGCAGTGTGCTTCAACCTCGTAAACCCAGCAGATATCAGTGAGTGCTCTACCAAGGGGACTGCACCAGCCTCTCTCTCTCACACTCTCTCTCTCTCTGTCCTGCTCCACATTACCTATAGGAGCTTCATTAGCCCATTGTTACTCAGAGAAGAGAACTGTGTGGAACACAAATGTGATGCACTGCGGTCTCACTTATATTCAGCACTTAGAAGCAGGTTACCTGGGCGACGCTGTTTGTTGTTTGGCACAGAATGCCAATTCAGTGGCACCAACGCTTTGCCTGGTGCAGCAGTGAAGCCCGGCACAGCTCTCTGTCACGTGGGGTATTAAGAAGATTCCGGTGGAATTTTATGAAAGTCTAAACATACAATAGTGGCCAAAAGGTTTGCATCACCCTGTAGAATAAACTCATTTTGCTTCATAAAGTGTAATGAAACCTGCTGAATAATGTTACGTTAACATATTGAATTACACACCACTTTGTAGTTTTCCATAATCGAAAAACTGACAAAAATTTGAAAAATGTGACATTAAAAATTAAAATCTAACATGAAATGCTGTACTACTATTATGACTTCTGGTAGACTTCTGAAATATCATTTTGTAGTTTCTTTGATTACATGACGTAAATAAAATGTCTAAATTATGTTCTCATATATATATTTTTTAATTATGTCTCAATCCTAAAATTCTAGGTGCTACAAAACCTTTGGCCATAGCTGTACACATTGCACATTGTTAGGAACGAGGGTGTCTGGCAGCACAGACAGAAGATAATGCCGAAGGCACAGGGTCCAATTCCATATTCTTCTCCCATTTTACAAAATGCTTCCAATAAATGAAAACTCATGGACTGAATAAACAATAATGAATTACTTTTTTTAGTGAGTAAAAATAAATAATTCTCCATATTTTCCCTGTTTTAGCTTGTGCATTAATTCATCATTTCACATGAAACAATGATTAGTCATTCCTCTTCTCAATGGTGTGCTCTCAGTGTAAGGGTTTACCTCAGAGTGTAAAAAAGGGTACAGTTGTTCAGTTTGGTGTTCGTGATCTGTGATACATTCAAATAACGTAATACATTAGATGGGTCTCAAAGCACCTTACAACATAAAAGAACACTAATAAAAAATAATGCTGAGCAAGTCTTTAATCCTGATCCAACACCAAGTAGAATGTAATCTATTGAATGTAATCAGTAATCTATTGAATGTAATCAGTAATCTATTGGCACTCAATCTTCCCTCTCCAGGGTACAGCAGCACCTCAGGGTTAGAAAGTGCAGCAGAGCCCTGCTTAGGGAATCAAGAGTAAATACAGACACCGGGAGGAGACAGTGTGTGCTGATGTCAGAGCTGCCACGGTCATGTCTGATGGATTTCAGTGCTCTGAATCGCTCTGTCTTGCTTGAGTGCATCAGCTTAACTCAGAAATACTTCATAAATCATATCCTATCTATCACTACACATTGTTTTTAAAAAAAATGGAAGCAATTTATTTCCGCTGTAGATATTCACAACACTGAACAGCTCATGAGACGCTGTAGATATTCACAACACTGAACAGCTCATCTGGAGATATTAATTCTCCTGCCTCTCTTCATAAGCGTCTTTCTTGCAGACCGGCATGGCAGGCTCTGAATTGCTGTGCGAGTTGCTCTACAGTAAAGGGGCAGGCACCAGCCTCCCTCCTGCCACCTCAGTCTCTGTTACTGATGAATGTTTCAGTTTGAGCCCAGCTGGTAAGGGAGTAGCAAATAACAAAGAGCTTTCACTTCCAAAACCCAGCTAGCCCATCCTAAAGTGCAAATCCCATTTCATTAGATTGTCTCAGAGTTCTCTTGTGAAATATAATTAAGACACAAACCACTGGCCATTGTTTAGTGTATCATGAAGAGGAGCTGACAGGGTGAACTTATACTGTATCTGGTTTGATGGTGCAGGAACTTTAACATCTGTAAGGACTCTTTCTTGGACCACTTGATATGTTTATAATGTAATTGCACTGCTGTCAGTGAACCTTTGGGGATATTTGGGGATCCCTAAGTGGCTCACATAGTAAAGGAATGCCGAGTGGAGTTCAGGAAACCATCCGTCATTGTTGTTTGAGACCGACAAAAAACCAGTCTCATACAATGTGGTTGGCATGGATGGGGTTGAATCCCCATCCTGAGTAGCTTGTGGGAATGTGGCTGCAGCCTGATTATGATTTCCATTACATGAGAGTAGACGTTTAAACTTCATCCTGATTTGAACTCGCCTCTTGCCAAGATAAGCACCAACTAAGACGTAGCTTTACAGTAAACTAATGTGATCCATCTGCGTCTCCATCCAATTGCATTTCCTTCCATCTGATGATGTAGATATCCTTCTGCCTGGTATTGATGGCTGAAGTGTAATGCTAGCTCCAGGGATCAGCTTATTTTGCCTCCCCAGCGCATCAGCACACACAACGACTGCAATGCTGGCTCCGGGGATCAATAAGGTAATTGTTTAATAGGTAATTAAGGCTCCAGCCACAGTATAAAAGACCCTCTCTGGGCTCAGAGTTGAGGAGAGTTAAGGAGAGTAAAGAATGAGTGGAAGCAAACCCAGGTACTTGTTTTATAAAGAGAATATTTATTAGTGTTTATTTTGCTTTGGCCAGTGTGCCCTTTATTGCGTGTTTTGTTCAATTGTTTATTTTTGCTTAATGAATAAATGCACTGAGCGCAGCCATAGCGCCTCAGTTTACCCGTACGTTCTGTGTTATTGTTTCATTTCCCCGGTCTGACGTCGCCCCTGCAGCCCTCGCTGAATTGTCTTGAAGGCACAGTGGGACTGTCTGGCCTTGTCCTATCCTCGTTCAAATCTTTTCTTTCTGATAGATTTCAGTTTGTCTCTATTGGGGAGGTAGAATCGGCATTATGGGAAGTTGTCTGTGGTTTTCCACAGGGCTCCAGTCTAGGTCCCTTGTTGTTTTCATTATATATGCTACCGTTCAGTTTTCTTGTTACTGCATCTTGTAAAGCGCTTTGTGATGGTGGTCCACTAGGAAAGACGCTATATAAAATAAAGATTGATTGATTGATTGACTGATTGATTGATTGATTGATGAGTGTGCTCTTTGTCAGTGAGGGAGGAGACAGTCTGCAAACATTTTAGCGACTGGCAACTCATATTAACCAATTAACAGCCCTTGCTTAGTGCCCATAGCACAGCACACAGGGGATGTGGTATATGGAGAAGGTTTTGCTACTATGAGATGAAATACTAAACACATTATACAGCATTTATTCTAAATACATTATGTACATTTCATTAGCTTAGAATGTAATTCAGAAATTGTAGCATGCTGCAGAATATCACCACAGGAATGGAAAAGCCCGACACATTAGAAATGACACATTATAAGTTAATACAACATCACTTTAAAGACCCTACAACTTTAATGCTGATCTTCAAAAAACACTTAAATCCAAAAAATCTAGCCAGCACTGCAATGAGACTGTAATTTCAATTGCCCTGACCTGCAAGCAATACAAGTGTCAGGATACATTAGCAAAGCATCTCTCTCTCTCTCGCTCAGTGAAGAGAGAGAGCTCAATGTGATTTTATAGAAACAAATATTTATTTATTTATTTACTTACTTATTTATTAAATTTGTTTAATCATAGTCTGCTTTTTTTCTTATTTTAATCCTTTAGCATTCTAATGGAAATGTAGTACTGTTAAATTATTTAATAAAGGAATTGTTAAAAAGTTGTTAAAAGTCAGTCTCTCTCTCTCTCTCTCTCTCTCTCTCTCTCTCTCTCTCTCTCTCTCTCTCTCTCTCTCTCTCTCTGAGGATTGTGGGATTGGTGGGAGGAGCGTGCAGGGAGGAAGGCAAAGGGCTGGTCGGAGCGGGCAATTTGAAAACAAAAAAAACAAACAAAAAAAAAAATTATAAATATTATTTATTTAGTGTTTGTACATTTGTGTTTATTTATTTAATTTAGTTAATTGTCGAGTCTTTGTTTACTGTTTTGTGTTGCGTGTTTGTAGACCCCGCTATGGGGTCTCATTCTGGAGGGCCGGGGGCTCTCACCCGCCGACACGGGATCCGCTGCTCGCCGGACACCGGTGTGTCGGTAGAGGACTGCCTGCTGGCGGCCTGCTCGGTTGTGGGAAGTAATAATATCATTTCGGCGTCAAGGATGAATAAAGCTGTAGTGATGTTTTTTAGCGGAACACAGCTAGTTGATAAAATAGTTGAACAGGGATTTGTTATTAAAGGGAATTTAGTGCAGGTTTCGCCGTTAGCGACACCTGTAACTAAAGTAATTTTATCGAATGTGCCTCCCTTTATTAAAAATGAACTTTTAGAAAGAGAATTGAGTCGGTATGGAAAACTTATGGGTCCAATAAAATCGCTGTCGCTGGGTTGTAAAGACCCGGGGTTGAAACACGTGCAGTCTTTTAGAAGACAGGCTTTTTTAATGTTGAACAACCCTAGTGCTGTTATTGAGGTGGCATGGACCTTTCATGTAGAGGGAGTAAGCTGTGTGGTGTTTGCTAGTTCAGACGTGATGAAATGTTTTAAGTGTGGGAGTCCAGGACATCAGAGGAAATCGTGCCCCATGAAAGAGCAGGGACATGCTACTGCTGGCAGGGAGGAGGTAGGGGGTGATCGGGGAACACGGGAGGAAGAGCCGGCGTCCCGAGCACCACCACCGGGACCTGACCTGCAGGATCACAGCGAACCACCGCTGCCAAACCCGCAGCCAGAAAGGGATGCACAGCGGCAGGAAAAAAGGGAGCATTCTGCAGGAGAAGGGAGGATCCCCGAAAGTGAAGGTGAGGGTGAGTTTATTACTCAAAAAAAAATAAATAAATAAATAAAAATGAGATCAATTCGCCAGAGAGCGAAGGTAAGGCAGAGCAGGGCTCTGAGACGCTGTACAGCGCGGAGACCCAGGCCGGCACTGTAGGGGATCCTGCCCAGCCTGACTCCCAGCCGCAGCAGCAGCAACAGCCGCTGCCGCAGACAGCTGAGGAGCGGGCGGATGCTGGTCTGGAAAAAGACGAGACGAGCTGCGGGGAGGGGGGAGACCTAGATGAAGGAGACATCTCCGACTCTTCGCTGTTCTCTGACATCCCCGACAGCCAAACCGTTCGGCGTAGCATTGTATATCCACTTAAAATGATAAATGATTTCCTTGATAAAACGAAAGGCAAGCATGGCGTGGATGTAGCAACCTTTTTTTCTGATTTAAAATCTTTTATTAAATCCACAGAACTAGCATTAAAGAAGGCAACAGTGAAAGAGCTAGACATGCCAAAACAATACAGACTTAAAAAGATAGTACGTACTGTATGCGATTCATTGAGATAGAACAAAGAATAATTTAATTAATGTATGTTTTTTATATATTTAATATTTTTGCTTATTGTTTGGTTTTAACCTTTTTAATGGCTTCTAAAAAAACAAATTTTCTCTCTTTTAATGTTAATGGCTGCAGACAAAGTTTTAAGAGAGGACAAGTTTTAAGCTTTTTAGAACAGAAGCGGGTAGGAGTTGCGTTCCTCCAGGAGACGCACTCAGATCCGGGTGATGAAGCGGAGTGGCAGCGGCAGTGGAGAGGACAGTGTGTGCTGAGTCACGGCTCCAATACAAGTGCAGGGGTCGCCTTGCTTTTTGAACCGAGTTTAGCAGCAGATATTTTATTAATTGAAGAGATTGAAAAAGGGCGTCTTTTAAAAGTTAAAGCTAGAATTAATGATGTAGTGTTTACTTTTATAAATGTTTATGCCCCAAATATAGGGAGCAGAAGGGTGTTATTTTTAAGAGGTTAAAACAGACATTTTTAAATATCGATACAGAGGATATTTTAATTGTGGGTGGGGATTTTAATTGTACTGTTGATTTTAATAATGACAGAAACGCTGCTGAGCCCCACCCCCCTTCCTCTAGAGAGCTGGCTGTTGTTTTGCTTTCTGGTGGCCTGCTTGACATCTGGAGGAATCTACACCTTAATACAAAACAATATACATGGTCACATAATCTTTCACAAGGTACTGTTAGGGCTATATTGGACAGATTTTATACTCCTCAGCACTCCCTTAATACATTTATAACAGCTCAAATAATTCCCACTAGTCTTTCTGATCATCACTGTCTCTTGGTCACATATATTTTTGCCAAAGAAAATCATTCTTCCTCCCATTGGCATTTTAATCTAAAATTATTGCAAGATACAGTTTTCACACAATACTTAAAGGACATGTGGGGAAATTGGAGAAGCCAAAAACAACAGTGTAGTAGTCTGCAGCAGTGGTGGGACTTGGGTAAGGTGCAGATTCGACTTTTTTGTCAGCATTACACTCGGAATGCAACCAGGTCACGGAATGCAGCCATGACAGAGCTTGAAAGAGAGATTGTTGAGTTAGAGAGCCGAGCAGACAGCCACCCAAGTGAGACGGCACAAGATACCCTGAGGCAGCGGAGATCCACCCTGAGCAGCCTGCTGGAGGAGAGGGTGCGGGGAGCGCAGGTGCGGGGAGCGCAGGTGCGCTCCCGGTTCATAGAGCTGAGGGACATGGACGCCCCCAGCAAATTCTTCTTCGGCTTAGAGAAGAAGAAAGCCAACAGTAAGCGGCTGCTCTGTGTCCGACTGCCCTGCGGCAGAGAACTGTTCAGTAAGGAGGACATCAGTGTAGCGGCGGTGAACTTTTACCAGGACTTATACAATAAAGAACCATGCAACTCATCAGACCTGGAGATGCTGCTGCAGGACCTGCCCAGGCTGAGCGAGGAGGAGCAGCAGGACATGGAGGGAAACATCACACTGCAGGAGCTGAGCACCGCCGCCACACAGCTGACTAGCGGAAAGGCCCCAGGGATTGATGGACTACCGATTGACTTCTTCAAACACTTCTGGAATGAACTGGGGCCTGACCTGCTCCTTGTGCTGCAGGAGAGCCTGAGGTCCGGGAGCTGCCGCTAAGCTGCCGTGGGGCCGTCATTGCGCTGCTGCCTAAGAAAGGGGACTTGTGCCTGCTGAAGAACTGGAGACCAGTCTCACTTTTATGTGCAGATTTAAAAATATTTTCGAAATGTTTGACAAACAGATTGAGAAACTGCATGGCTAACATTATTCACCCAGATCAGGCGTACTGTGTGCTGGGGAGGTCTATTTTGATAATGTGTTTTTAATAAGAGACTTTTTTTAGCAACAGGAATGGGTGATTTTAATGTTGCACTGGTCTCCTTAGATCAAGAAAAGCTTTTGATCGGGTCGACCATTTTTATCTGTTTAAAACCCTGGAAGCCTTTGGTTTTGGTCCTCAATTTATTAAGTTTATCAGACTTTTATATAATAATATTTTTAGTGTTTTAAAAATCAACCATGGGCTGAGCCAACCTTTCCCGGTCTGCAGAGGTATCAGGCAGGGCTGCCCCCTGTCAGGTATGCTTTATTCCCTCTCGATTGAGCCCCTGCTGGCTCTGTTGAGGAGTAGACTGACAGGCTGGAAACTGCCATGCTCTGCTCCTTCTGTGTCAGTGAAGGTGTCTGCCTACGCAGATGACGTGACCGTGTTTGTCTCGAGTAATGAAGATATCCTGGAGCTGCAGCAAAGCTTCGAGATGTTCCAGAGAGCGTCATCTGCGAAGATTAACTGGGACAAAACTGACACCTTCCTGTCAGGGAGCTGGCAGGGGAGTGGCCCTCCAGTTCTGCCACAGACCCTGAAGTGGAGCAGATCAGGGATGAAGGTGCTAGGGGTCTTCCTCGGTACCGCTGCTTATATGGAGCAGAACTGGGAGGGCCTGATAGACAAAGTCAGGGGAGGCTGGAGCGGTGGCGGGGCTGCTGGAACAAATGTCATTTAGGGGAGGGTCCTGGTAGTTAATAATTTGACTGCCTCAATGCTGTGGCACAGGCTGGTGTGTGTGGACTTTCCCGAGATATTATTGACAGTCTTCAGAAGCTTCTCCTGGAGTTTTTCTGAGGGGAAGCATTGGTTAAAGCCTGCTGTAGTGTACCTCCCCCGTGATGAGGGAGGGCAGGGGCTCATCAGCATCGCCGGCAGGGTGGCAGCTTTTAGACTGCAGGCCATACAAAGGTTCCTGTATGCTGGGGAGGGAGCCCACTGGAAGAGGCTAGCCTGCTTCTTCCTTAATAAAGTAGAGGGGCTGGGATACGGCACTCATTTGTTTTTAATCAGCCATCACGCTCTGGACAGTTCTAACCTACCCTCCTTTTATTGCAGTATTTTAAAAGTGTGGAAGGCAGTGAGAGTGGAGAGGGAGGAGGAGGTTTCAACAGTGCAGAGCCTCCTAGAGGAACCACTTCTGTTTAACACTCTTCTCGGGCGCAGTGCCTGCAGTCACTAGCACTGCAGGAAAGTTTTGTGAGGGCAGGTATCACAAGGTTAGGACACCTGATGGCACCTGGACTCTCTTGCTGGCTCAGTGCGGCAGAATTGGCAGGAAGGCTGGGTTGGCGCTGCGAGAGACAGGCAGAGAAAGTGCTGAGGGAGGTAAGGGGCTGTCTGTCTCCAGGGCAAAAGCAAACCCTGAGAGATGATGCCGCACAGGAAGGAGGACAGGGACAAGACGCTGTTTTTCCAGAGCTGCTGGTGTCTCCCACAGGTGTGGTGGAGGAGCAGGAGCAGGGGGAGGATGAGGAAAGAGGTCAGATTTTAAAACTTCAGAAAATGAAACATCTGAATTTTAGAGTTTTAAAAAGTCAAGACCTGTACAGGTTATGTATAAAGTCAGCCCACTGCAGAGAACTGAGAGGGAGGGTAGACTTTAGATGGAGGGCTCACCTGTCCCTAGGAGAGGAGGGGACCCCAGAATGGAGGGTGCTGTATAAGCCTCCCCTGGATAAGAGAGCAGGAGACCTGCAGTGGAGGCTTATTCATGGCATCCTGGCCACAGGCAGACTCCTCCATAAAATCGACCCCAGCATCAGCTCGAAGTGCGTTTTCTGTTCGCAGGAGGAAACTGTGTTCCATGCGTACAGTGACTGTGAGAGGCTAGAGCCTCTATTCCAACTCCTCAGCAACCTGTTGCAGAGTTTGGGGGTACTGTTTACAAGGCTGATGTTTATTTTTGGGGTCCCCTACAGGCAGAAGCAAAGCAATGTCTGTGTACTAATTAATTTTCTTCTAGGGCAGGCAAAGCTAGCTGTACTGAAGTCCCGAAAAAACAGGCTGTCAGGCTTAGGGCTGACAGAGGTGGTGAGGCTGTTTAGAGTGCTGGTGGTGAGCAGGCTCAAGGTGGATTTCGCCTATTTTAAATTGGTTAGTGACCTACAAGGCTTCCAGGTGAAATGGTGTGTGGGTGAGGCTGTCTGTTCGGTGAGTGAGGAAGGAAACCTTGTTCTTTTAATTTAATTTGAAACTTTTGTCTGTTTATAATGAATTTCAGAGTGTTATTATTTTAAGGTAAAATAGTATTTTCTTTTATTTTTTGTAGGATTTTTATGGTGATGTGCTGGTGATGTCCTGGAACCAGCAGGAATCTTAATTTCATAATTTTTGTGTTTTTACCTTTCTGGGTTTTTTTTTTAAATGGATTAATATGAATATAGGTTTCTTTAGGTTTTAGGGTTTTTGTTGTATTAATATCTGTTTTAGGGTAAATACTTTGTCTTTTAGGATTTTATTCTGATGCTCTGGGGAGATTTTGTTGATCCCTGGAGTAAGCAAAAATTGTAATTTTTACTTTCTTTGTGGGTTCATCCTATTGGTTACTTTTGTAACAGATTTTAAATGTGAAAATAAAGAACCTTAAAAGTCAAAGTCAAATTGTTAAAAAGTTGTTAAAACTCAGTCTCTCTCTCTCTCTCTCTCTTTCTCTCTCTCTCTCTCTCTCTCTCTCTCTCTCTCGCTCTCTCTCTCTCTCTCTCTCTCCTGTATTTTGTGTTTGTCAGTGAAGGCGGAGGCCCAGTCTGACATTAGTGCAGCACAATCAGTTCTTTAAACTGCAGCACAATCAGCTCTTTAAATTGCAGCACAATCCATTTAAACTGCAGCACAATCAGTTTAAACTGCAGCACAATCAGCTCTTTAAACTGCAACACAATCAGTTCTTTAAACTGCAGCACAATCAATTCTTTAAATTGCAGCACAATCAGCTCTTTAAACTACAGCACAATCAGATCTTTAAACTGTAGCACAATCAGCTCTTTAAACTGCAACACAATCAGTTTAAACTGCAGCACAATCAGCTTAAACTGCAGCACAATCAGCTCTTTAAACTGCAGCATAATCAGTATAAATTGCAGCACAATCAGCTCCTTAAACTGCAGAACAATCAGTTTAAACTGCAGCACAATCAACTCTTTAAAATGCAGCACAATCAGTGTAAACTGCAGCACAATCAGCTCTTTAAACTGCAGCACAATCCGCTCTTTAAACTGCAGCACAATCCACTCTTTAAACTGCAGCACAATCAGCTCTTTAAACTGCAGCACAATCAGCTCTTTAAACTGCAGCACAATCAGTGTATACTGCAGCATAATCAGCTCTTTAAACTGCAACACAATCAGCTCTTTAAACTGCAGCACAATCAGTTTAAACTGCAGCACAACCAGCTCTTTAAACTGCAGCACAATCAGCTCTTTAAACTGCAGCACAATCCGCTCTTTAAACTGCAGCACAATCCACTCTTTAAACTGCAGCACAATCAGCTCTTTAAACTGCAGCACAATCCACTCTTTAAACTGCAGCACAATCAGCTCTTTAAACTGCAGCACAATCAGCTCTTTAAACTGCAGCACAATCAGTGTATACTGCAGCATAATCAGCTCTTTAAACTGCAACACAATCAGCTCTTTAAACTGCAGCACAATCAGTTTAAACTGCAGCACAACCAGCTCTTTAAACTGCAGCACAATCAGCTCTTTAAACTGCAGCACAATCAGTGTAAACTGCAGCACAATCAGCTCCTTAAACTGCAGCACATGTCTACCATTGCTCTCTTTGCTTTATAACACATCCAGTACCTTGTACATACTGTACAGTAATTAAGAACATTAAGTAGATCCTGCTACTGTTCCACCCCCTCAGTAAAATGGCAGTGCTGGACCCCCGGGGAAAAGATTTCTGAAATATATCAAGTGTGACCTATTCCAAGCGAGCCACAACTAATGAAGGCTCTCTCTCTTGACAAAAATAGTCCCAGTCATAGATCATTTGGGGAGACATGTGGAGAAGGTCAGTCCTGTTGTTTAGAGGCTGCTGGGCTCCTATAGGAGGGGTTCTGCTTCACGGCCCCTGTGTTTACACACAATTATTATCATCTCTAATTAATACTATTCGGCAAACAGTCATGTAACCACACTGTCCGACTGCTTGATATTAATCTGCAATCTGAATTACAAAGAACCAGCAGAATATCAATCTGCAATCTGAATTACAAAGAGCCAGCAGAATATCAATCTGCAATCTGAATTACAAAGAGCCAGCAGAATATCAATCTGCAATCTGAATTACAAAGAGCCAGCAGAATATCAATCTGCAATCTGAATTGCAAACAGCCAGCAGAATATCAATCTGCAATCTGAATTATAAAGAGCCATCAGAATATCAATCTGCAATCTGAATTACAAAGAACCATCAGAATATCAATCTGCAATCTGAATTACAAAGAGCCAGCAGAATATCAATCTGCATTCTGAATTACAAAGCGATAGCAGAATATCAATCTGCAATCTGAATTACAAAGAGCCAGCAGAATATCAATCTGCAATCTGAATTGCAAACAGCCAGCAGAATATCAATCTGCAATCTGAATTATAAAGAGCCATCAGAATATCAATCTGCAATCTGAATTACAAAGAACCATCAGAATATCAATCTGCAATCTGAATTACAAAGAGCCAGCAGAATATCAATCTGCATTCTGAATTACAAAGCGATAGCAGAATATCAATCTGCAATCTGAATTACAGAGACAGCAGAATATCAATCTACAATCTGAATTACAAAGAGCCAGCAGAATATCAAACTGCATTCTGAATTACAAAGAGCCAGCAGAATATCAATCTGCAATCTGAATTACAAAGAGCCAGCAGAATATCAATCTGCATTCTGAATTACAGAGCCAGCAGAATATCAATCTGCATTCTGAATTACAGAGCCAGCAGAATATCAATCTGCATTCTGAATTACAGAGCCAGCAGAATATCAAACTGCATTCTGAATTACAAAGAGCCAGCAGAATATCAATCTGCATTCTGAATTACAAAGAGCCAGCAGAATATCAATCTGCATTCTGAATTACAGAGCCAGCAGAATATCAAACTGCAATCTGAATTACAGAGCCAGCAGAATATCAAACTGCATTCTGAATTACAAAGAGCCAGCAGAATATCAATCTGCAATCTGAATTACAAAGAGCCAGCAGAATATCAATCTGCAATCTGAATTACAAAGAGCCAGCAGAATATCAATCTGCATTCTGAATTACAAATAGCCAGCAGAATATCAATCTTCATTCTGAATTACAGAGTCAGCAGAATATCAATCTTCATTCTGAATTACAGAGTCAGCAGAATATCAATCTGCAATCTGAATTACAGAGCCAGCAGAATATCAATCTGCATTCTGAATTACAAAGAGCCAGCAGAATATCAATCTGCAATCTGAATTACAAACAGCCAGCAGAATATCAATCTGCATTCTGAATTACAAATAGCCAGCAGAATATCAATCTGCATTCTGAATTACAAAGAGCCAGCAGAATATCAATCTGCATTCTGAATTACAAAGAGCCAGCAGAATATCAATCTGCATTCTGAATTACAAATAGCCAGCAGAATATCAATCTTCATTCTGAATTACAAAGAGCCAGCAGAATATCAATCTGCAATCTGAATTACAAAGAGCCAGCAGAATATCAATCTGCATTCTGAATTACAAATAGCCAGCAGAATATCAATCTTCATTCTGAATTACAGAGTCAGCAGAATATCAATCTTCATTCTGAATTACAGAGTCAGCAGAATATCAATCTGCAATCTGAATTACAGAGCCAGCAGAATATCAATCTGCATTCTGAATTACAAAGAGCCAGCAGAATATCAATCTGCATTCTGAATTACAAATAGCCAGCAGAATATCAATCTGCATTCTGAATTACAAAGAGCCAGCAGAATATCAATCTGCATTCTGAATTACAAAGAGCCAGCAGAATATCAATCTGCATTCTGAATTACAGAGCCAGCAGAATATCAATCTGCAATCTGAATTACAGAGCCAGCAGAATATCAATCTGCAATCTGAATTACAAAGAGCCAGCAGAATATCAATCTGCAATCTGAATTACAGAGCCAGCAGAATATCAATCTGCAATCTGAATTACAAAGAGCCAGCAGAATATCAATCTGCAATCTGAATTACAGAGACAGCAGAATATCAATCTGCATTCTGAATTACAAAGAGCCAGCAGAATATCAATCTGCAATCTGAATTACAAAGAGCCAGCAGAATATCAATCTGCATTCTGAATTACAGAGCCAGCAGAATATCAATCTGCATTCTGAATTACAAAGAGCCAGCAGAATATCAATCTGCAATCTGAATTACAAAGAGCCAGCAGAATATCAATCTGCATTCTGAATTACAAATAGCCAGCAGAATATCAATCTGCAATCTGAATTACAAAGAGCCAGCAGAATGTCAATCTGCATTCTGAATTACAAAGAGCCAGCAGAATATCAATCTGCATTCTGAATTACAAAGAGCCAGCAGAATATCAATCTGCATTCTGAATTACAGAGCCAGCAGAACATTCCGAGGCGACTTGGTTGGACTCGCAGATAGCAGCACCTCAGCATCTCTAATTCCTATCTGCATTCCAAAACTCTTTGATGCAGTGCAGTGTACCACAGGCTATTACACTTTGACTCCCATTACATTGAATCCAATTAAAACTACTTTAAGGACACTGCCGAAAAGATACTACTATAGAGGTTTACGATTCCCTCCGAGAAAAACACAAGAAATTAGAAACTAAACCATCCCTTTACTAAAAGAAGCTATGATTCTGGGTAAATGTCTACTACATCCTTCTGTAGCTTAGCCTTCTGTGAATTCCACTTCATCAGAAACCAGGTCTTATTGGCTGTCCAGTTTTGTCAAGTATATAGGCACGCTCTAGCTACTTCCTGCAGGACTGCATGAATATAATATTATGGGCTTCTGTTTTACATGTTTGTTTTTTCTCTTTTTCGTATTTTATAGAACTGTTCAGGATTTTTCTTAGATGGCCAAAAATCTGTGTTCATCAGGACTTTTTTTCTTTCTTTTCTGGAATGTGATGTGTTGAGGAATCCTGAGAACGATTCAAATAACAGCACAGATTAGAATCCCAGTGCATGCTGCCCTCGATCTCTGCAATCACTGTTATTTGTTGTCTCTGTTTATCGCTTCATATCAGAAACACTAAAACAGAGCTGTGCAATTGGACTGAGGTCCTGGGATTGAGTTGGCCATGGAAGGGCCTGAATTCTCTGCCACGTTGGTCTTAAAAGTGACCACCATCAGTATACAATTGCAGCACTGTTGGGATGTTGGGTGGGCTTAATCCACAACAATGCTCTAGTAAACCCAGGAGATACTGGGAAGAACCTGCCCCACACCAGGGCACTGACAAACCCAATCGAGCTGACAGGTCCTACTCAAGTAAACCCAGGAGACACCAGCAAGACCCTACCCCACACCAGGGCACTGACAAACCCAATCGAGCAGACAGGTCCTAATCAAGTAAACCCAAGAGACACCAGCAAGAACCTACCCCACACCAGGGCACTGCCAAACCCAATCGAGCAGACAGGTCCTAATCAAGTAAACCCAGGAGACACCAGCAAGAACCTGCCCCACACCAGGGCACTGCCAAACCCAACCGGACAGACAGGTCCTAATCAAATGGCCAGGCAGTATATGTTAAAAATGAAAACTGTACACTTCCCTTTAACTGAGTAGAAGGGGTCTTCATTGTATGTGATTTTTACTCCCACATGTACATACAAAACGTTATGTTTTCATTTTAATTATACAAGTCAGCTACATTTACATCCCATGGAGATTTATTAACAGAGCAAAATACAGTAGGTAGCTTTATTATTCCAGGCTCCTGCTGTTTATTAAACCTTAACAAAGCATTAAAGAACTGCTACCAATTAAGCACAAAAATGAACGTGGTTTAAATGTCTAAATCATCTCTAGGGAGTGTTTTTTGGGTAATTTAAAATCCTCACGATTTCAAACTACCAAATCAGAGTTTTACTTTTATTGATAAATATACAGATATCAGTAAAGAAATACTGCTCTAAGTACTATAGATTATAGACAGATATTACAGTTGATAGCTGTTTTACTATTAACCCAGTTAAAGCTAGCTGTACTGTCAGATTAGGCCATGACATCTCTTAGCAATATAAAATAGCTTGGCTCGGAAAGCATACCAGTCGTAAATCTGTGAAGGAGTTCCGTTTGTAGCAGAGAGGGAAGACCAGGGCACATCCTCTCGTTTCTGTGTGGAATACAGGCTTGCATTCCAGGGGTATAGGAAGCAGAGGTCTGTTACCCGGGGATTACTGAGCATCAAGCATACCGTAGTGCACATCGTAGTGCACATCGCTCATCATGAATCTCTTAGGAATGGCATACGTCAGGGAACCATTTAAATCAAAAAATGAAAACTAAGGGCCCGAATCAATTATACTGTTGAAATACTTTAGAGGTTAACGAACTTAGCAGAGGAAATTCAAACATATTTCAGATACCTATTTCCCCAGGGTTGATTTGTTAATTAAACCTGCAGCTAAATCCTTACATTGAATCAGGCTTCTCCTGCTTTGTTAGCTTTGTGAATCTACCCAAAGCACAGCCAATACTGCAGGATGGACTGTCAACATGTAATACTGGAACAGTGCTTCAAGTGGCAATGCCTTTGCAATCAATTAGTCTGATTCAATACAAGCCCACACTCATTTTATATGATGGGTGTCTTCTATTGTCTATTTCATTCATGTCTGCTGCTTAATAAAAATAAAAAGAGTATGAAAAATCCAGACAGTCTAAAAAAATGAATGTGCACAGAATAGAACACAATGATAAAAGCAAAACCAGAAATATGTTTAACAGCTGTTCCCATAGTATAGCTGGCCAGCGACTGCTTAAAGAAAGAGTATTCATTTAAAGGCCTGCAAAACTGTGCTAGGTTTTATAAACCTGCGGAGAATGAACCAGTAGCCTGTGCTGTCCCTGTGTGTGTGTTCTGATTCATACTGCAGTTATTGCTATTTACCAGCAGTCCAGTAATTGCTGGAATGTGTATTTGCATCTCCAGCTGGAAATGGAGGCTTACCTAAATAACAGTAAGTAATCCGTTGATGTTTCATATTAGCTCTGCAAAAGAATACAAGCCGCTATCTGAAACTGACCTTGAGATTATTAGAAGTGTACAGTACAGCGTACTAGTTGCCTCAGTTGAACTAACATGACACCCTGCTTTTAAAGGAATAGACTCTGTTTCCTATAGCTGCAATTCATTTAGTGGGAGTTATAATGCCTGAAGCTGGCAGATGAAATCCCAGGCCAGGAGAGGGCTTGACTGGGGTTGTGGGGGAGGTGGAGGTCTACAAGGTAGTGCAGCACATATCCTTTGCTCTCTTTTAATTCAAGATTCAAGAATCCCTGAGTTTGAAAAATACCAATCTCTATCTCAAGCTAAGACACCACATTTTGTTTCCAGTGGTGTCCTGGCTTATGCCAAGTGCAATAGGGGAAAGCAGCATGTCGAACAGGTCCATTATAAAGGTCAAAGTAACAATGCCTGAAAGTGTGCCATGAAATGAACGAAGAGCCAGTAGGCCCTGGAACCAATGTCAAGCTCAGTTACAGGCACGAGTGTGATGTGATCATTCTGTGCACAACAGATCGGGGGTTATTTTTATCCATTGTTTGTTTGCATGTTTTATTTTGTTACCGGAAGGAATGTGGAGAATCATTTAGAGAGAGAATTTAGAATATAGGGCTGACATCACTTTGCCTTCTGCATGGCAGAAAAAATAAATCATTTTCAATGCATTTGTTGACCTCACAGACAGTATAATTAATAAACGAATGCACATTTAAGACGCAGCGATTGTATTTGATCTGTGTCTCTTCCCCAAGCTCCTGTAGCTGTGTGATTCTCTAACTATTTCTCTGGAGTTAATAGTAATCTATATCACTTCCATCGGCTTGAAGCCTGGATCCATGTCAACCTAACCCTAACCTTAACCCTAACCCGCCCTAATCCTCAGCACCGATAGCTTTGAGTCCATTATCTTAACCTAACCCTCCCTAACCCTAACCCTGCCTAACCCTCAGCACCGATAGCTTTGAGTCCATTATCTTAACCTAACCCTCCCTAACCCTAACCTTCCCTAACCCTCCCTAAACCTCAGCACCAATAGCTTTGAGTCCATTATCTTAACCTAACCCTCCCTAACCCTAACCCTGCCTAACCCTCAGCACCGATAGCTTTGAGTCCATTATCTTAACCTAACCCTCCCTAACCCTAACCCTCCCTAACCCTCCCTAAACCTCAGCACCAATAGCTTTGAGTCCATTATCTTAACCTAACCCTCCCTAACCCTAACCCTCCCTAACCCTCCCTAAACCTCAGCACCAATAGCTTTGAGTCCATTATCTTAACCTAACCCTCCCTAACCCTAACCCTCCCTAACTCTCAGCACCAATAGCTTTGAGTCCAGTGTCTTGTTTCAAAGTGGTGAAAATGATTGACTCAAGATCCTCATCAGTCTCATTTAATACATGCTTAAAGTGCTCGAAATGATCATTAAAAAGTGGCCAATCAAGCAATGATTCCTTAGGCCAATCAAACGATGATTCCTTAGTTGCCCATCAAGGTGTTTCTACTCTTAACAACATGATGCCTGATATTCCACAGCTTCAAAATCTAGGAGTAGTTACAGTTCTGTTGTCAAATGCTTGTCTTCTTTCTATTCTTTAAGGATATTATATATGCATTAACGCTAACTTAGAGTGCCAGCTCACCGAAGGGCCACATTACCAAAGGGCCGGTTGTCAAAACTGTGTTAGTCCAAACGAGGACAGACCAACGAGGACCGGTTTAAAAAAACAAAACAAAAAAACAACATGAAGGCTCCAACTCCAGACTAGGTTTGCATACATTTTCCTTTCTTTTCTTTTTCTTAATTAATGCTCTTGCTCCTCATGTACCTGTCTGTTTTCATCTCCCTCTCGGCACCACCCTCTCCCAGAGCCATTTCTGCTTCCTCTCCTCTACTCTACTGCGCCCTACCATGACTAGCTTTAATAATTAACTTTTCTCTACCTTCTCCTCCCTCCTTACCCCCTTCCACCTTTCTCTATCTCCTCCAAAATCACTGACATCCACAAACTCTTCAATACCTCGCCTCCTTCCCCACCCACCCCCAGTCCTCTGCTCACTCACTCACCATCATCCTCTGCAATCCCTACTAATCTACACTCCTTCTCCTCCTTCTCACCTCTCTCAGACTCTGATCTTTGCTCCCTGCTCCAGGGCCACAAACCCACCACGTGTGCTCTGGACCCCCTCCCCACTCACCTCTTCCAGGCTGCTGCCCCTCCTCTACTCCCTTTCATTTCCTCTCATTTCAACACCTCTCTACTCTCTGTCTCCTTCCCCTCTGATTTCAAACAGGCCTGCATCACCACCATCTTAAAAAACCCCTCTTAATCCCTCATCCCTCCAGAACTACCATCCTGTCTCCCTTCTCCCGTTCCTCTCTAAAACCCTCGAGCGAGCGGTACATTGCCAGCTCTCTGCTTTCCTGTCAAAACATTCTCTGCTTGACCTCTTCCAATCAGGTTTTCTGGCACCCTCCACTGAAACTGCTCTTCTGTCAATCACTAACTCTCTACTCTCTGCCCATGCCACCTCCCTCTCCTCTGTCCTAATTCTCCTCGACCTCTCTACTGCCTTTTGACACAGTTGGCCACTCTATTCTCCTGTCCTCCCTCGCTGACCTGGGGCTCTCCTCCTACCTCTCTGATCGCATGTGCCAGGTGTCCTGGCGTGGCTCACCCTCTGCTTCTTGCTCTTTTTCTACAGGCGTCCCCCAAGGCTCAGTCCTGGGACCCATCCTGTTTTCTCTCTACATTCGCTCCCTGGGTCCCCTCATCTCCCATGGCTTCTTGTATCACTTCTATGCTGATGATGCCCAGATCTTCCTCTCCTTTCCCACTCTGACTTCCACATCTCCTCCAGTATCTCTCCTGGCCATCTCCTCCTGGATGCACTCGCATCATCTTAAACTCAACCTCCCCAAATGAGACCTCCTTTTCTTCCCCCCTCTTCCTCCACCACTGCTGATCTGTTTATCTCTATTCCTCTTGAATCCACAACCCTCTCTCCCTCCTCATCCACCTCGGTGTCACCCTCAACCCCGCCCTTGCCTACTCTCAGCACATCTCTACTCTGGCACGCTCATGTCACAACTCTCGACTATACTGGATTATATGGCATCCGACTGTATCAGTACTTGCATCATCGTATACTTGCACTGAACTGCTCCACACTTTGCTGTATTCTACTACTGCTCTCAATAAAAATTATATTTCCTGTATCTTGTACTTGATTTTTCTCTTTAAGGTAACCGTATTCACGTTTTTTGTAATTGCTCTTATTTGAAATGACTGTTAGCCATTTATTGTACTTACTACTTGCTCTTAATGGAATTTACTCTTATAACCAAATACTTAAGCTTAACTGCTCTTAGTCGTAATCGCTCTCAAACATAATTATTTACTGTATTTTTTTATTTTCTCTCATTTGAATTTGCTTACTTACTATTGATTGTATTGTATTTTATAACTGCTATTATCTGTAATGTGATATTTTGATACTTTGTAACAACTGTAGTCGCACTGGATAAGGGCGTCCGCTAATAAATAAATAAATAAGTAAATAAGTAAATAAATAAATAATAATATACACACAAAAAATAAGGCACTTCATACTGCCCTACTGCAATGTAAGGCATATTGTTTTAGACTGATAAATACGTGCCACTAAAAGGGACGGGTCTTACCTGGCGAAGAAGGAGGCAGCGGCGGAGGTTCCACTGGAGGGCACACTGGAGACGTAGCTGTTCTGTGAGCCGGAGAAGCTGCACTGAGAGGGCCTGTCTGCATTGTACCGGTTCAGAACAGCCTCGCTCAAGCCTTCCCGGCACTTCTCCATCACCACTTGAGAAATCTGCAAGCAAACACAGCAGGGAGGAGTGAGGAGGGGCTTCCTGGGATACAACTCCAGGGTTTTGGGATGGATCCCGTGGAAAACCAAAGTAGACAACACTATCAAGTAAAGTAGATTTAAAATCCTGCTTAAAAAAATAACACTAAACTGATTTATTTGTTTTTTAAACGGTGAACTTGTTTTTAGAATATCTTCTGTGTTATATTTGTGACTTAGATAAAACCTGCAAGCACAGAGCACAGAATGAATCAAACACAGTATTTAAATCCAATATCAAATTAGGTATGTTAATGTAAACGTAACATTATTAAGCAGATTTCATTCGACTATGAAGCAAAATTAGTTCATCCTATAGGGTGATGCAAAACGTTTGGCCACAGCTGTACATACTGTATATTGATGGGTGAGTGTGCAAGCACATACTGTTTGTCAGATGTACATGTTTTTTTCTGTTACCTTTCTATTTCACCAGATATTTCTACTGAAAGCAGTGGCATATAGAGAATGATCTCTACACATTCTCTACAGTCTAGAACTACATTCCCGATGGAACCATGTTTGAGTTCACAAATTACAGATGAAATGAGACAGTAAAGCCAGAACCAAGTAGATGAGCCCCAGACCTCCAAACTAAGCCCTCTCAGGGGTCTGTTCACATCACTCTCCTCTGAGTCCACTGCAATGTCATGCACATCACTCTCCTCTGAGCCCACTGCAATGTCATGCACCCCATGTGTTCACATCACTCTCCTCTGAGCCCACTGCAATGTCATGCACATCACTCTCCTCTGAGTCCACTGCAATGTCATGCACCCCATGTGTTCACATCACTCTCCTCTGAGCCCACTGCAATGTCATGCACATCACTCTCCTCTGAGTCCACTGCAATGTCATGCACCCCATGTGTTCACATCACTCTCCTCTGAGTCCACTGCAATGTCATGCACATCACTCTCCTCTGAGTCCACTGCAATGTCATGCACCCCATGTGTTCACATCACTCTCCTCTGAGCCCACTGCAATGTCATGCACATCACTCTCCTCTGAGCCCACTGCAATGTCATGCACCCAATGCCGCAACAAATGCCCATTAATTTTGTGCCAATCATTTTGTATGTTTCTAAAAAGACCCTGTGCCCTTCTGGTATTCATCAATATGCAGACCCCCTTGCTCTTCCAGAGACACTTACAACAGCAGATATGAATGAACAGTACTTTAAAAAAGAGATAGTATATACAAATTCTTTAGCAGCAACAAATGTGTACTAGAGACAGCATGATCTATTTGTAGCACATATAAAAAATACTAAATATGTCCACTATGCATTTTATACACTCTACTATATATATATATATATATATATATATATATATATATATATATATATATATATACATATATATATATATATATATATATATATATATATATATATATATATATATATATATATATATATATATATATAATATAATAAGTTTGAGTAAAATGTCATGTAAAGAAAGCCAGGATTGAGTGATTTGAGTGATTCAGCGCTCAGAGCTGTGGTACAAAGACTGGAAAACAATGGCTGATGACAGTTAGTCTCTCTGGGCCAACGGCTCTATAATCGCCACCTTCATTTAAACTTGGGCTCAGGCTCAGGCCTAATAATAGCTGCCGTTTTGGAACCACAGTCGCGCCCACAAACAAATAAGGATGCAGCCTAGGGGAGGGTGTGGGGGTGTTTATGAGGGATGGAGGCCATTGAGGGCTCTTCCACTTCTCAGTGCTTCTGAGGACAGCAGTGACCCCCCCTGGTGTTCTTGAATTCAAAGAGACCCCCAGCTGTGAGCACAAGCTTCTTTATTGTTTTGAGTAACTAAACTGGTCTAGTAGACAATCAGTCTCTCTTTGGACTGCACTTCAAAGACTGGATGTGTATTGAAGAGATCTGTAACCATTCAAATATGGAGTGGCAGAGTCATCTGGTTTGCCAGGCTTTGTCTAGAGGAAATGGGAGTAACTATGGATCTAGTAAAATGAGCAACTCTGTTTATTTTCAAACTGCACAATCATGGATCCGAATTTGGGAAAGATCTGCCTACTTTTGGAAGTTTTAAAAGGGTCTGTTTGTGAAAGAATCACTTGCTCTCCACACACATTTCGAGGGGAACCACCTTTGAAAACTACAGCTTGTCACCTGACTAACTTTTCTGGAACACCCTGCGGTTTGTTAGGAAAACAGCTGCTTGTATCCAGCTTCCAAAACGACAGCCAGGAAATTATTTTCTTTGAGGAATCACAAGGAAAGGAAAACAGGAAATTGTTTTCTTTGAGGAATCACAAGGAAAGGAAAACAGGAAATTGTTTTCTTTGAGGAATCACAAGGAAAGGAAAACAATCTTTGGAAACAAATCATTTTAGAACATTTCAATATATTCTTCATCACAAGGAGTCAACATATCTGTCTGAAGACAATGTTCCAACTTTCTACTGAAAAGATTTATTGAATGTCCATGGTGCATAATGATAGGATTCATTTGTATAAATGGTGTTTAATGATAGGATTCATTTGTATAAATGGTGTTTAATGATAGGATTCATTTGTATAAATGGTGTTTAATGATAGGATTCATTTGTATAAATGGTGTTTAATGATAGGATTCATTTGTATAAATGGTGTTTAATGATAGGATTCATTTGTATAAATGGTGTATCAATCCTATCAGATCTGAGTGAATCTCTGATTTACAGGTAATTCCTGTCAGATCTGACTGCATCTCTGGCACATAGGTAATTCCTCTCAGATCTGAGTGCATCTCTGATTTACAGGTAATTCCTCTCAGATCTGAGTATCTCTGATTTACAGGTAATTCCTCTCAGTTCTGAGTGCATCTCTGATTTACTGGCACACAGGTAATTCCTACCTGGGTTTTTTTATGTAGTTGCAGCTTCCGTCAGCTTTATCAGAGACCATAGTCCAGGTGCAGGAACTAGGAGCTGGAATACATTTCTCACTCAAAATTAAGAGACCAAAGCAAAGTTGTCTAGGGTGATGTCTGAAGCAGTAAAGACATGTGTGCGCCAGAGCGAGTCTGGCGGAGGAGAGAACAGGAATCAGGGGCTTTGATCAGTTGTTCTCTTCAATGTTGTATAACAAGGCGCAGGTTCTCCAGCTTGAAACAAACAGCTGATTCAAATCAGAAGTGCCACGAATCTTCAATAAACACTGCTGTAGCTGTGCCAAGAATCTTCAATAAACACTGCTGTAGCTGTGCCAAGAATCTTCAATAAACACTGCTGTAGCTGTGTGAAAAGCAGCTCTTAAAAGAACCGCTAATTATATGCTGAAAAAAACAATATATACTTTGTGGCAGGGTCTTTGTCATGTCTATACACACTGTATTCATTATTATACTATAAACTACAGTATTAGTGGGCATGTCTACCTACAGTATGCATACGTGTGTGTTTCATAATTTTGTAAGACTAGTTTCAATATTTTACCCCCATACATCTTGACATTTTAGATGATACATAATCCTGGGATATTATTATTGTTTGTTTATTTAGCAGACTCCTTTATCCAAGGCGACTTACAAAGATTAGGGTGGGTGAACTGTGCATCTTCTGCACAGTCACTTACAACAACATCTCACCCGAAAGATAGAGCACAAGGAGGTTAAGTGACTTGCTCAAGGTCACACAGTGAGTGAACCGGGATTTGAACTGGGGATCTCCTGGTTACAAGCCCTTTTCTTTAACCACCAGACCACACAGCCTGTTGACAGTATTCAACATGCACTGCCCCCATGTGACTCTGTTGTGTGCAACATGGTAGGCAGTGGAAGTATTCCAGCCGCTAAATTTAGGAAATAAGATTGACAATGTAGACATTCATTCTTTCTCTTTTTATGTCATCAGTTTGCAGAGACATGCATCAATGAGATGTTGTACCATAATCAATGAACTGTCATTCAAAGATCAAGGCAGAGTTCACAATTGTGGTGCAAGTCTGCAGTCACTCTGGCCCACTGCTCCAAAATATGCCTCAAAAAACAGATCAAACCAGAAACACAGGGAACGAATGAGATAGTCTGGGAATCTGTATTACAAAAGAATGACATTAGGCATAGACCTGGGTCCAAGTAATGAGATCTGAAAAATGTAATCTGTCTAACGACAGAATATCTGCTTCCCGCCCTCTGGAATGACCTTTTACAAATAAGAAGGCTTATGCTGTACCATGACATCTACATGTCTGAAAAACACTCCAGTGCTTGTTTTAACACACAGCGCATCAGCAGTAGTGCATGGGGTAGCAGGCAGTCCATTGAAACTGCAGAGTTCACCTTGTCATTTAAAGAAGCTGAGTTGGATCTGAAGCCAGTCCTAATCCTCACATCTAACTGCCATTTGTTAATCATTAGTTGTTTAAAGCAGAAGATCTAATTGACGTTTTACCCCATACAGACTTGTGTGTGTGTGTGTGTGTGTGTGTGTCTATATATATATATATATATATATATACAGTGCCTTGCAAAAGTATTCAGACCCCTGACCAATTCTCTCATATTACTGAATTACAAATGGTACATTGAAATTTCGTTCTGTTTGATATTTTGTTTTAAAACACTGAAACTCAAAATCAATTATTGTAAGGTGACACTGGTTTTATGTTGGGAAATATTTTTAAGAAAAATAAAAAACTGAAATATCTTGCTTGCATAAGTATTCAACCACCACACATTAATATTTGGTAGAGCCACCTTTCGCTGCAATAACAGCTTTAAGTCTTTTGGGGTAAGTATGTACCAGCTTCGCACACAGTGTCGGAGTGATTTTGGCCCATTCTTCTTGGCAGATTAGCTCCAGGTTGTTCAGGTTGGTTGGACGACGCTTGTGGACTGCAATTTTCAAATAGTGCCACAGATTCTCAATGGGATTGAGATCAGGACTTTGACTGGGCCGCTGTAGGACATTCACCTTTTTGTTCTTGAGCCACTCCAATGTTGCTTTGGCCTTGTGCTTGGGATCATTGTCCTGCTGAAAGGTGAATTTCCTCCCAAGCTTCAGTTTTTTTGAAGCAGATTCTCTTGCAGTATTTCCCTGTATTTTGCTCTATCCATTCTTCCTTCAATTTTAACAAGATGCCCAGTCCCTGCTGATGAGAAGCATCCCCACAGCATGATGCTGGGATGGTGTGACTTGAGGCATGGGCAGTGTTAGGTTTGCGCCACACATAGCACTTTGAGTTTTGACCAAAAAGCTCTATCTTGGTCTCATCTGACCACAAAACCTTTTCCGACATCGCAGCTGGGTCACTCTCATGCTTTCTGGCAAACTCCAGACATGCTTTCAGATGGTACTTTTTGAGTAACGGCTTCTTTCTTGCCACCCTCCCATACAGGCCAGTGTTATGCAGAGCTCTTGATATGGTTGACTGGTGCACCATTACTCCACTCCCAGCCACTGAACCCTGTAGCTCCTTCAAAGTGATTGTTGGCCTCTCTGTGGCTTCTCTCACAAGTCTCCTTGTTTGAGCGCTGAGTTTTGAGGGACGACCTTTTCTTGGCAGTGCCTGGGTGGTGTGATGCAGCTTCCACTTCCTGATTATTGATCCAACTGTGCTCACTGGGATATCCAAACACTTGGATATTATTTTGTACCCTTTCCCTAATCTATGCATTTGTATTACTTTATCTCTAACTTCTGTAGAATGCTCTTTGGTCTTCATTTTCCTTCAGATTCACAGCCTGACCAATGATCCTTCAACAATGGGGTTTTTATCCAGAAAATGTGACAGCAACTTTAATGGTTCACAGATGGAGGCCAATGGTAAGGTAATTGTGTCCTCGTTAGGGCAATTTCTTTCATCGGTGTAAACTGGGAGCTTCCACACCACAGGGGTTGAATACTTATGCAAGCAAGATATTTCAGTTTTTTATTTTTCTTAAAAATATTTCCCAACATAAAACCAATGTCACCTTACAATAATTGATTTTGAGTTTCAGTGTTTTAAAATAAAATATCAAACAGAACGAAATTTCAATGTACCATTTGTAATTCAGTAATATGACAGAATTGGTCAGGGGTCTGAATACTTTTGCAAGGCACTGTATATATATATATGTGTGTGTGTACATAAATAATGAACAAGAAATTGATCATTGATAAACTGAAAATCTCTTCTTCCCCCTTCTTCAGATAGCATGGTAGGAATACCTTGGAATATACTGTATATGCAGTATTATATGTACTTGTAGATGTATATATAGTATTTTATGTACTCATATATGTATATACTGTATATACAGTATTATATGTACTCTATATAACTATTAATGTACTCATTTTGGGCCTTTGCTTCACAAATGAATTATCAGTAGGCTACATCGATGATCTTTAAGTCTGTGGTGTGATGCTGTGATTACAAATTGTCTCCACTGTTGCATGTTTGCAAGAATTATCAGTGGACTTTATTTTATGGAAACACTATCATTTTTATGGCTTTGAAAACAGTACTTTACTCCCTTTCCATGCCTGACACTTAGAGACAAATAAGAGTGCATCTCCACCCATCGTTTATCTATGACATTGAATTGAGCTGAGGTGTAAAAACAGGCTTAATAAACCTCCTGTACCCAGTTGTTTATTGCAGCCCTAAAGAGACTCTACAAGCTGGACAAGACATGTCTTACACACTGTAACAACTTGCTAACATTTAAGATACATTTAATACAGTCAGATAAAAAGGAAGTGAAAAGGTTGGAGAGGCTGCAGAAGCGAGTAGGATGAAAGAGCTCAAACCTCATTATGGATAAAAGAATAATGGGCTTTTCAGAAAGCACACGTTTAATAAGATCATGCCAGGAGACACGATCAGTGCTGCAGCACTGACAATGAGACAAGCAGAGAAGACCTGCAAAGCATTTGCCATCTGTTGTGTAAAAAGAAAAAAGAGGCATTCATTTCACATTTTGACACTGGCTCCTTCTGCTGCTTGAAGCACCATCACACAACCTCAATTACCCCGAGTCCTGGCATTCACTTCTCACCACGCCACCCAATTAAACATGAATTCCAGTCACAAGCACTACCTTCTGAATCTGCTTTCTCAAGCAGCAATGCATTCGTAGGATTTTCAGCACAGCCTCTGGCACCTGAATGCTGAAAGGGCACGTCAACAATTATTTATTTTTTATCCAAAACATATGACTGGACTCATTAGGTCCTCTTACAAACTGTTAACACAAGGAAATCCTAACTGTTAACAGAAGGCAATAATCTTCCTATTGAGATAAATATCTTCACAATAGGGAATATCAGTTGCCAGCTTCATAAGAACAAAAGAACATAAGAAAGTTTACAAACGAGAGGAGGCCATTCGGCCCATCTTGCTCGATTGGTTGTTAGTAGCTTATTGATCCCAGAATCTCATCAAGCAGCTTCTTGAAGGATCCCAGGGTGTCAGCTTCAACAACATTACTGGGGAGTTGGTTCCAGACCCTCACAATTCTGAGTGTAAAAAAGTGCCTCCTATTTTGTGTTCTGAATGCCCCTTTATCTAATCTCCATTTGTGACCCCTGGTCCTTGTTTCTTTTTTCAGGTCGAAAAAGTCCCCTGGGTCGACATTGTCAATATCTTTTAGAATTTTGAATGTCTGCATACGACATGCCTTTTAAACCCAGGATAATTCTGGTCGCTCTTCTTTGCACTCTTTCTAGAGCAGCAATATCCTTTTTGTAACAAGGTGACCAGAACTGAACACAATATTCTAGATGAGGTCTTACTAATGCGTTGAAGTTTTAACATTACTTCCCTTGATTTAAATTCAACACTTTTCACAATTATTATTTATTATTATTTGTTTATTTAGCAGACGCTTTATCCAAGGCAACTTACAGATACTAGGGTGTGTGAACTATGCATCAGCTGTAGAGTCACTTACATAAGAACATAAGAACATAAGAAAGTTTACAAACGAGAGGAGGCCATTCAGCCCATCTTGATCGTTTGGTTGTTAGTTGCTTATTGATCCCAGAATCTCATCAAGCAGCTTCTTGAAGGATCCCAGGGTGTCAGCTTCAACAACATTACTGGGGAGTTGGTTCCAGACCCTCACAATTCTGAGTGTAAAAAAGTGCCTCCTATTTTGTGTTCTGAATGCCCCTTTATCTAATCTCCATTTGTGACCCCTGGTCCTTGTTTTTTTTTTTCAGGTCAAAGAAGCCCCCTGGGTCGACATTGTCTATACCTTTTAGGATTTTGAATGTTTGAATCAGATCGCCGCATAGTCTTCTTTGTTCAAGACTGAATAGATTCAATTCTTTTAGCCTGTCTGCATAAGACATTTATTTTAAACCCGGGATAATTCTGGTTGCTCTTCTTTGCACTCTTTCTAGAGCAGCAATATCCTTTTTGTAACGAGGTGACCAGAACTGAACACAATATTCTAGGTGAGGCCTTACTAATGCATTGTAAAGTTTTAACATTACTTCCCTTGATTTAAATTCAACACTCCTCACAATATATCCGAGCATCTTGTTGGCCTTATTTATAGCTTCCCCACATTGTCTAGATGAAGACATTTCTGAGTCAACATAAACTCCTAGGTCTTTTTCATAGATTCCTTCTTCAATTTCAGTATCTTCCTGGCACTTGTGTATCTCAAGGTGAACTGAAAGCACAGGCTACACTAGTATTGAAAACAGCAGGGTAGGGATTTGGACAATTGCTTTGCATTAGGGAAACAGTTTGAAGGACTGAAGGGGTCGTATTGAAGTCATGCCAGTAAATGTGCTGTAGTGGTACTCCAATATATCCAGCGGCAATAGTTTTCTTTTTAGTCACCAGTACAAACATATATCTACTCTGCTGGCTGCATGGCGGGCCTGCAGAGTGAAAAGAAGCGGTCAGCTGACGGCACGCGCTTCGGAGGGCAGTGTGTGTTCATCTTTACTGCTCCCAAGTCAGCGCAGGGGTGGTAGCGGTGGGCTGAGCCTAAAAATATTTGAGCATTTTCAAATTGGGAGAAAAACGGGGTAAAAATGAATTGGCAACTACTACACTTTAAATTGTTGTTCGGTGCAGAATCCAATGGGCTGCGTTCTGTAAAAGTATCAGGCTATCAAGTATAGTTTTCTCAACTGTCTGGCAGCTAGTCTTGTGCTAAAGGTGACCTGATACATACTTAATCTGAGATAAAGTCAATTTTTTGGTTTACACTTTACACTTTAATTTACACTTTTACAAATCCAGATCAATCTCCAAAGGTATGCTCTAGAAAGCATCCCACAAAGAAGGCTTTTGACTGCTTATTGTTGCTGATCAACTAAAAATAACTGTGAAGAATGTGTTTACGGTGTATTGTATCTGGTGAGCGGTTCAAATTCATCCTGGTAATTAAAAACGCTGGGTTTTGAGTTGACACTGGACACTATAGCAAACAAAACTGACGCCAAAACAGAATCTGGTCAAGCTGGACGTAGATTGTAACCTTGTCTCCCCTGCTTGTTTGCCTGCTGTAGTCACTGCCCCCTGTCCTGTCACTGTGCCCCACCCTGCTGTAGTCACTGCATCCTGTCCTCTCACTGCATCCTGACCTGTCACTGTGTCCCACCATGCTGTAGTCACTGCATCCTGTCCTGTCACTGTCCCCTGTCCTGTCACTGTGTCGCACCCTGCTGTAGTCACTGCATCCTGTCCTGCCACTGTCCCCTGTCCTGTCACTGTGTCGCACCCTGCTGTAGTCACTGCATCCTGTCCTGTCACTGCACCCTGTCCTGTCACTGTGTCCCACCCTGCTGTAGTCACTGCATCCTGTCCTGTCACTGCACCCTGTCCTGTCACTGTGTCCCACCCTGCTGTAGTCACTGCATCCTGTCCTGTCACTGTGTCCCACCCTGCTGTAGTCACTGCCCCCTGTCCTGTCACTGTGTCCCACCCTGCTGTAGTCACTGCATCCTGTCCTGTCACTGCACCCTGTCCTGTCACTGTGCCCCACCCTGCTGTAGTCACTGCCCCCTGTCCAGTCACTGTGCCCCACCCTGCTGTAGTCACTGCATCCTATCCTGTCACTGCACCCTGTCCTGTCACTGTGTCCCACCTTGCTGTCGTCACTGCCCCCTGTCCTGTCACTGTGTCCCACCCTGCTGTAGTCACTGCATCCTGTCCTGTCACTGCACCCTGTCCTGTCACTGTCTCCCATCCTGCTGTAGTCACTGCATCATGTCCTGTCACTGCACCCTGTCCTGTCACTGTGTCCCACCCTGCTGTAGTCACTGCACCCTGTCCTGTCACTGTGTCCCACCCTGCTGTAGTCACTGCAACCAGTCCTGTCACTGTGTCCCATCCTGCTGTAATCACTGCATCTGGTCCTGTCACGGCACCCAGTCCTGTCACTGTGTCCCACCCTGCTGTAGTCACTGCACCCTGTCCTGTCACTGCCCCCTGTCCTGTCACTGTGTCCCATACTGCTGTAGTCACTGCATCCTGTCCTGTCATTGTGTCCCACCCTGCTATATGAATAGGGAAAGAACACTGAGCAGACATGTAGAATGAATAGAGAAAGAACACTGAGCAGACATGTAGAATGAATAGAGAAAGAACACTGAGTAGACATGTAGAATGAATAGAGAAAGAACACTGAGCACACATGTAGAATGAATAGAGAAAGAACACTGAGCAGACATGTAGAATGAGTAGAGAAAGAACACTGAGCAGACATGTAGAATGAGTAGAGAAAGAGCACTGAGCACACATGTAGTCACAGGTACTGTACCATCAACCCTTTCACTTTTCAAGGGCACCTAATTCACAATAAAGTACAGCAATACAGAAGAATACATTGAAATCGGACTAGCTTTAGCTATTCCCACACCTACCCATATGCCACGTATGTACAATGCTTCACCTTGGTTACCATGGTTTCCATGCTTTGCTACATACGTGTTTAACCTGAACACATCGGAACATATTCAGCCCTTTCTGTTTCAATTGTAATTGAGCAGAGCAGTCACACAGAGGTGCAGTCACACAGAGGTGCTGTTCTGCAGTGTTCATGAATATTACCTTGCAGTGCAGTCACACAGAGGTGCTGCTCTGCAGTGTTCATGAATATTACCTAGCAGTGCAGTCACACAGAGGTGCTGTTCTGCAGTGTTCATGAATATTACCTAGCAGTGCAGTCACACAGAGGTGCTGTTCTGCAGTGTTCATGAATATTACCTAGCAGTGCAGTCACACAGAGGTGCTGTTCTGCAGTGTTCATGAATATTACCTAGCAGTGCAGTCACACAGAGGTGCTGCTCTGCAGTGTTCATGAATATTACCTAGCAGTGCAGTCACACAGAGGTGCTGCTCTGCAGTGTTCATGAATATTACCTAGCAGTGCAGTCACAGAGAGGTGCTGCTCTGCAGTGTTCATGAATATTACCTAGCAGTGCAGTCACACAGAGGTGCTGCTCTGCAGTGTTCATGAATATTACCTAGCAGTGCAGTCACACAGAGGTGCTGCTCTGCAGTGTTCATGAATATTACCTAGCAGTGCAGTCACACAGAGGTGCTGCTCTGCAGTGTTCATGAATGCTGTGATGCATTCACACTGTCATTCGTTCGTGTTGCTAACAGCATGCTGTATGAAGTGGGGGTTCATGTGGGCATCTTCTGCTGCTTGGTCCTATAGACCCTATTCTTCATAGTATCTTTGCTATCATCACAGATTGAATTGGTCTTCATGATAATGAATCTGGACGGCTCTCTACTCTCGCCTCATACTAGCATTTCAGAAGTAGAGAAAAATACAACAATACAGCTACTCAACCATCACTTAAAGCTATGTGTGAATTTCATGAAAATGTAACATTTTCTACATTGGATAAGCCATCAATATAAGACTGCTTCAGACTGCTTGCAAGCCCAATATTTCTGATAATCAAACTTCTATGGTTTAGAATAGGATTAGGACCCATCACAAAAATCTGGGGCTCAGATCCCCATAATCAGTGCAGCAAACTTAGCATTTTAAACACAACGAAACAGTGGCACTTGGGTCGTGTTCCGCACACAGAACTATAACCCTTGAGCAGTTCTGTCTGGCAGTGTACCAGGGACCGTACCACTGTCTCCAGCTAGCTTTCAAACCAGATGCATTGAGTACTACTGGTTCAGACTCCTTCATTTAGCTCAGTAAGTCTAGTGGATTTTTATTGTAAGATAACAAAAACACTTTATTCCATTGTAATGCTCTATGAATTTCCAGTATTTCACTTAGGGTTTATACTCGAAGCTAAAATAATTGATGCTTTTGTCATTGAATAGTGTAATTTAATGTCTTGCTGTCTGTCTTGCCATGCAACTCCCTAAAGACAATTAAAAGAAACTACACTAGACTACAATTTAGATGTGTCTGTATGTATTGGTATGTATTAAAGAAACTACACTAGACTGCAATTTAGATGTGTCTGGTATGTATTGGTATGTATGATTTTTTTTCCTTGCAAAAATAGGAGTTGATTAAAAGATCAGACAGTGACAAGAAATGAAAAAAAACAATAACCATTCAAAACAAATGAATGCTGTGGGCAGGCTGTCAAGACTTACTTGATAAGGGTAAAGGGTCACCCCATTGGCTCTTGACATAGACCAGGTCCCGTCCAGATACTGGTGTGCCTGAATGGGGCCCAAGCCCAGGATGTTGCCGTTGCCTGGGCTGCTTGCTTTCCCAGCATGCCCAGGGGCGCCGTTCTTCTTCTCGATGCCCAGGCTATTGGGTTTGCTGGAGTGCTTGCCGGGCTGGAAGCTCATGTAGCCAGGGCTGGTGTAGGAGGGTGGGACGAAGGACCAGTCCCGAGGTCCCTGCAGGCCGCCCATGCTGCGGGATCCCCCTAGCGAGGGCATGTTGGAGGGAGGGGGCGACCCTGGCGAGGTGTCGTGTTGCTCCAGGGCAGTGGCCTGCTCAAGCGTCAGCACCATCTGAATGGCCTCCTGCTTCAGTTGGTTCAGGTGGGTGGCGCAGACGTCACAGCGGCTGTCCTTCTCGTTCCAGGCCTTGCGGGTGGTGTTGGGGACTTGGAGCTTGTCGTGAATCAGGGCAGAGAATGAAGGGTCCTGTGAGAGAGACAAAGGGATTAATGAGTGTAGCACAGTGACACACTGAATGTGTGGATTATCTGTCAGTACAGCAGTCCATGTTTGAGTGTAGCCCAGTGACACACTGAATGTGTGGATTATCTGTCATTACAGCAGTCCATGTTTAATGAGTGTAGCGCAGTGACACACTGAATGTGTGGATTATCTGTCATTACAGCAGTCCATGTTTGAGTGTAGCGCAGTGACACACTGAATGTGTGGTCCGGATGCATGGATGTATGGATCATTTGTTCTGGAATTAGCAATGCTAGATATCAACATGTTCTCCTGTTAGAAATATGCTATGAGTGTTTATTTTTTTATTATTATTCATTTGATTAGTTTGTTTTATATGTGCTGTCACTATGATTGAGTGCCTAGTGACCAAGAATGTGGGTCTCCAAGGACACACGAAAAAATATGAGATCTCAAACATCCACTTGGATGTGAGTCACCTTGGAAACAGAAAGCCCCAGTCACACCTATACATTAAACAAAACAAAAACAATACATATTTTAGGGTATTAAACAATACAAAAACAATACAGATTTTAGGGTATTATGTCTGTTAGCTTTACTGTATTTCCTGTAACTTAAATTGCAGGAATACACAATACCAATAAAGACATCTAACCCATTGACTTTATTCTTCCTTTTCTTGCACAGTGCACACATGCTGTAAGAGGCAACATTCAGCAGATGTTTGGAAAGGGAATCGTGGAGCTTAAAGGACTTTAGCAATCCAATGTGAATACACTGCACATACTTACATTCACTCTTTATGTAAGGCTGATATGTAATGATTCATATTCCTAAGGCCAATATCTCTCCATTCAGGACTCCCACAATTTAGCGGCACTGAAAGAAATTCTATAAAACTGACTGAACTGAGTCAGTATCTACTGCAGTGAATTATAATCCATCTGTATTAGGCACTGTTTATAATTCATGAACAGAACCACAGAGAAGCCTTCATTGATTTATGAATCACTACAGTTTTCAGAACAGCTCCGTCATTCGGGAAACCAGTTTGAAAAACGCAGTGGGTTCTATTTGAGCATTTCGCTCGGATCTTTCTTGAAAGCAATTAACCTTGATACAGTATGTCTCACCTGAGGAGACACAGCTCATTGTCTAGGCAGTTCTGCATGGTATAAGGTTTGTCTTTGTGAAACCCTGCTTCACATGGTGGTGTCACAGTTTTCCACCAGTATGAGTTTGAACCCTGTACCTGTACCTGGACTGGATGAAACTGCAGCACTTTACAAGTGCTGTGTCCCAAGTGGTTCATCTCCATGGGTCATCTGGTGCACAATCTAACAGCAGAATTACCTTAAGAAACAGTCAACCAACCAACAAGGCAACCAACAAGGCACATGCCTCACATTGAAAAAAACAAAGCATGTGTAAAATAATTTCACTTTCACAGTGCCTTTCCATATAAACTACAGAACAATGGACACACTTTGCTCCTTTGTGAAACACAGTATACAAATGTTGAGAAACACTGCACATTCTGCTGGTGAGCCCCTGCATGCGTTTTCTATAAAATTAGTTTTAGTGCCATTCCTCCCTGTGACAGGGAGACCCTCTCACTGGTTCTTGGATGCATGTGTGCCTTTGTGGAAGCAGCTCAGACACGCAACAGGTGATGCGTTGCTAAGGAAATAATTGAGCAGGTGGGCTGGCCCAGCACTGAGCAGATCGGCAGGTCCAGATTGGCTGGGGGACGAGCACTGGGAGGCTGCGCGGAGCTTGAGGCTCAACCCGGGAGCTGAAGCAATAGAGCCAGCACTAACCCTGGGAGCATCTACCCCTGCACATGAGCACACCCAGGACAGCGTCTGCTCCGCAGGATTAACTACTACGGAACCCTTCAACTGCAAGACGGTGCTCGTGAAGCCATTGCCCGGCCGAGGCCGTCTGAAGAGGCAGGAGTTGCTGTGAGAAGGCCGGGACTCCGGGAGCCCAGAAGTAGGTTAGTTTAGGGGATGTTGATCCCAAACAGTATAGAGAGGGTTTGCATAGAGTACTAGATTCCTGGAACAGAACGTTCCTTTTAGTGGGTCTAGCACTCGCCATTTGTGTGGCAAACCTTTATTTTTAGCTTTGTTCCGTATTGTTTTCTTTATTAAATGTGACACTAGGGCAGACGTGAGCTCCCATGAACCCAGCTAAATGGAAATCTGGAAACTGAAGCAGGTACAGCTCAGGCAGACGTGAGCTCCCATGAACCCAGCTGAATGGAAATCTGGAAACTGAAGCAGGTACTGCTCAGGCAGACGTGAGCTCCAATGAACCCAGCTGAATGGAAATCTGGAAACTGAAGCAGGTACAGCTCAGGCAGACGTGAGCTCCCATGAACCCAGCTGAATAGAAATCTGGAAACTGAAGCAGGTATAGCTCAGGCAGTCGTGAGCTCCCATGAACCCAGCTAAATGGAAATCTGGAAACTGAAGCAGGTACAGCTCAGGCAGACGTGAGCTCCCATGAACCCAGCTGAATGGAAATCTGGAAACTGAAGCAGGTACTGCTCAGGCAGACGTGAGCTCCAATGAACCCAGCTGAATGGAAATCTGGAAACTGAAGCAGGTACAGCTCAGGCAGACGTGAGCTCCCATGAACCCAGCTGAATAGAAATCTGGAAACTGAAGCAGGTATAGCTCAGGCAGTCGTGAGCTCCCATGAACCCAGCTTAATGGAAATCTGGAAACTGAAGCAGGTACAGCTCAGGCAGTCGTGAGCTCCCATGAACCCAGCTGAATGGAAATCTGGAAACTGAAGCAGGTACAGCTCAGGCAGACGTGAGCTCCCATGAACCCAGCTGAATGGAAATCTGGAAACGGAGGCAGGTACAGCTCAGGCAGTCGTGAGCTCCCATGAACCCAGCTGAACAGAAATCTGGAAACTGAAGCAGGTACAGCTCAGGCAGACATGAGCTCCCATGAACCCAGCTGAATAGAAATCTGGAAACTGAAGCAGGTACAGCTCAGGCAGACGTGAGCTCCCATGAATCCAGCTGAACAGAAATCTGGAAACTGAAGCAGGTACAGCTCAGGCAGACATGAGCTCCCATGAACCCAGCTGAATAGAAATCTGGAAACTGAAGCAGGTACAGCTCAGGCAGACGTGAGCTCCCATGAATCCAGCTGAACAGAAATCTGGAAACTGAAGCAGGTACAGCTCAGGCAGACATGAGCTCCCATGAACCCAGCTGAATAGAAATCTGGAAACTGAAGCAGGTACAGCTCAGGCAGACGTGAGCTCCCATGAACCCAGCTGAATGGAAATCTGGAAACTGAAGCAGGTACAGCTCAGGCAGACGTGAGCTCCCATGAACCCAGCTGAATGGAAATCTGGAAACTGAAGCAGGTACAGCTCAGGCAGACGTGAGCTCCCATGAACCCAGCTGAATAGAAATCTGGAAACTGAAGCAGGTATAGCTCAGGCAGTCGTGAGCTCCCATGAACCCAGCTTAATGGAAATCTGGAAACTGAAGCAGGTACAGCTCAGGCAGACGTGAGCTCCCATGAACCCAGCTGAACGGAAATCTGGAAACTGAAGCAGGTACAGCTCAGGCAGACATGAGCTCCCATGAACCCAGCTGAATGGAAATCTGGAAACTGAAGCAGGTACAGCTCAGGCAGACGTGAGCTCCCATGAACCCAGCTGAATAGAAATCTGGAAACTGAAGCAGGTATAGCTCAGGCAGTCGTGAGCTCCCATGAACCCAGCTTAATGGAAATCTGGAAACTGAAGCAGGTACAGCTCAGGCAGACGTGAGCTCCCATGAACCCAGCTGAATGGAAATCAGGAAACTGAAGCAGGTACAGCTCAGGCAGACGTGAGCTCCCATGAACCCAGCTGAATGGAAATCTGGAAACTGAAGCAGGTACAGCTCAGGCAGTCGTGAGCTCCCATGAACCCAGCTGAATGGAAATCTGGAAACTGAAGCAGGTACAGCTCAGGCAGACGTGAGCTCCCATGAACCCAGCTGAATGGAAATCTGGAAACTGAGGCAGGTACAGCTCAGGCAGTCGTGAGCTCCCATGAACCCAGCTGAACAGAAATCTGGAAACTGAAGCAGGTACAGCTCAGGCAGACATGAGCTCCCATGAACCCAGCTGAATAGAAATCTGGAAACTGAAGCAGGTACAGCTCAGGCAGACATGAGCTCCCATGAATCCAGCTGAACAGAAATCTGGAAACTGAAGCAGGTACAGCTCAGGCAGACATGAGCTCCCATGAACCCAGCTGAATAGAAATCTGGAAACTGAAGCAGGTACAGCTCAGGCAGACGTGAGCTCCCATGAACCCAGCTGAATGGAAATCTGGAAACTGAAGCAGGTACAGCTCAGGCAGACGTGAGCTCCCGTGAACCCAGCTGAATGGAAATCTGGAAACTGAAGCAGGTACAGCTCAGGCAGACGTGAGCTCCCATGAACCCAGCTGAATGGAAATCAGGAAACTGAAGCAGGTACAGCTCAGGCAGACGTGAGCTCCCATGAACCCAGCTTAATGGAAATCTGGAAACTGAAGCAGGTACAGCTCAGGCAGACGTGAGCTCCCATGAACCCAGCTGAATAGAAATCTGGAAACTGAAGCAGGTATAGCTCAGGCAGTCGTGAGCTCCCATGAACCCAGCTTAATGGAAATCTGGAAACTGAAGCAGGTACAGCTCAGGCAGACGTGAGCTCCCATGAACCCAGCTGAATGGAAATCAGGAAACTGAAGCAGGTACAGCTCAGGCAGACGTGAGCTCCCATGAACCCAACTGAATGGAAATCTGGAAACTGAAGCAGGTACAGCTCAGGCAGACGTGAGCTCCCATGAACCCAGCTGAATGGAAATCAGGAAACTGAAGCAGGTACAGCTCAGGCAGACGTGAGCTCCCATGAACCCAGCTGAACAGAAATCTGGAAACTGAAGCAGGTACAGCTCAGGCAGACGTGAGCTCCCATGAACCCAGCTGAATGGAAATCTGGAAACTGAAGCAGGTACAGCTCAGGCAGACACCCCTTCATCACCCCCCATAATGTGCCTTGAGCCAAACATCAGGTGTACAAGGACAGGCTTGATAGTAACTTCATTAAAATGACCCTGTGTGAGGCAGTGAGAGGATTCGAGGCACTGGGTACTACTGTAGGTTGACCTGGTTTAAATATAGCCATTAAAAACATGAATAAAGATCTGGTCTTCTCAGTTTGCAGTGGTCCTTATCACATAATATCCACCGGCACAGAAGTTCACCACTGTACAGTTTGTGGGATGATTCCGAGCTCAGAGCCTCTGCATTGTGAAGGTCTTGTTATTCACAAGATGCTTCATTTGTGGGAAAAATTCAACATTACTCACTTGGTTTCTAAATTCCAAGACTCTGGGTTTAAATATCATGTTGGCATGTTGGTCATGAATTACATCACTTTGACATCAGAATGAAGAATGAACCTGCCAGTGGCACTTGTTATGTTGTTAATACACTGGCTTATTGTGAGAAAATATTCATTTCTAGAGGTCTATTCAATTTAAACAGCAACAGACATATATAAATATGTAACTAAAACCACACATCGAGTAAGTCTATTTCTGCCATAGAAATATGTACACCAGAGAGGAAGCTATTTAATTTTTTTTTTTTTAAACGCAATATTTTATATAAATCCCCCCAAATATTTCTTAGTTTGAATTCTGGTCTTCAGTTTTGTAAAGAGATTTTTTTGTTACTTAAGCAGCACGCCATGTGAAATTCCGCTACACTGTGCTTAAGATAAACTGATCTCACCCTCTCAGTGAGATGCCATCAAACATACTGCTCAGATATAAAACAAGGACATGAAAACAACCGATATTCTGGCACATTGGGTTTCTATACTGATAGAGTTAATGTTTTGCTGAATCTGTAGCAAATGGTTGTTTGTGATGATCAACAGAAAAACAGAAAAATGCTAATTGTTCTCTCTCTGACTCACAGATTTGAGACCTGGTTTGTTTTTTTGCCACTGATGTCTGTCTAAAAATCATAGCCTTCAGCTAAAACTGTCGGTCTCAAAGCAGGAAGGAAAAGCGATGAGTAGCAATGAAGACAAGTTAGAAATGATGTTGAACTGCATCACAGAAGAGAAATGGATTCACACTGAACCTCAATTGAAAAGCGATGAGTAGCAATGAAGACAAGTTAGAAATGATGTTGAACTGCATCACAGAGGAGACACGAATTCACACTGAACCTCAAATGAATTAATGGTACAAATAAAATGAGTTTATTCTTACTTCAAAAACTCTGAATGTCAACTTTTAGCAACACAATTCTCAGTGCATAATGATACTGTTGCTCTGTCCTAAACAGCTAACACCAGCTCATTTTGAAATGTATTTTTTTACCTGCAGATCGGCAGCAAAGCTAAAAGGGTTCTGAACATTGCTGAAGCAAAACAAAAGCCTGTGAAGCCTAGCTCAGAGGCACCACAGAACCTGCCTCAGCAGGTGTGTCTCACATTGTCACTCTCGTGCTCTTTCATTCCCTGCACAGGAGTTCATGTTGGACTCTCGTGCTCTTTCATTCCCTGCACAGGAGTTCATGTTGAGTGGGCTCTCCTGCTCTTTCATTCCCTGCACAGGAGTTCATGCTGAGTGGACTCTCATGCTCTTTCATTCCCTGCACAGGAGTTCATGTTGGACTCTCGTGCTCTTTCATTCCCTGCACAGGAGTTCATGTTGAGAGGATTCTCGTGGTCTTTCATTCCAGGCACAGGAGTTCATGTTGGACTCTCATGCTCTTTCATTCCCTGCACAGGAGTTCATGTTGAGAGGATTCTCGTGCTCTTTCATTCCCTGCACAGGAGTTCATGTTGAGAGGATTCTCGTGCTCTTTCATTCCCTGCACAGGAGTTCATGTTGAGTGGACTCTCGTGCTCTTTCATTCCCTGCACAGGAGTTCATGTTGAGAGGACTCTCGTGCTCTTTCATTCCCTGCACAGGAGTTCATGTTGGACTCTCGTGGTCTTTCATTCCCTGCACAGGAGTTCGTGTTGAGTGGACTCTCGTGCTCTTTCATTCCCTGCACAGGTGTTCATGTTGAGAGGACTCTCGTGCTCTTTCATTCCCTGCACAGGAGTTTATGTTGGACTCTCGTGCTCTTTCATTCCCTGCACAGGAGTTCATGTTGAGAGGACTCTCGTGCTCTTTCATTCCCTGCACAGGAGTTTATGTTGGACTCTCGTGCTCTTTCATTCCCTGCACAGGAGTTCATGCTGAGTGGACTCTCGTGCTCTTTCATTCCCTGCACAGGAGTTTATGTTGGACTCTCGTGCTCTTTCATTCCCTGCACAGGAGTTCATGCTGAGTGGACTCTCGTGCTCTTTCATTCCCTGCACAGGAGTTCATGTTGGACTCTCGTGCTTTTTCATTCCCTGCACAGGAGTTCATGTTGAGAGGACTCTCGTGCTCTTTCATTCCCTGCACAGGAGTTCATGTTGGACTCTCGTGGTCTTTCATTCCCTGCACAGGAGTTCATGTTGAGTGGACTCTCGTGCTCTTTCATTCCCTGCACAGGAGTTCATGTTGAGTGGACTCTCGTGGTCTTTCATTCCCTGCACAGGAGTTCATGTTGGACTCTCATGCTCTTTCATTCCCTGCACAGGAGTTCATGCTGAGTGGACTCTCATGCTCTTTCATTCCCTGCACAGGAGTTCATGTTGGACTCTCGTGCTCTTTCATTCCCTGCACAGGAGTTCATGTTGAGAGGATTCTCGTGCTCTTTCATTCCCTGCACAGGAGTTCATGCTGAGTGGACTCTCGTGCTCTTTCATTCCCTGCACAGGAGTTCATGTTGAGTGGACTCTCGTGCTTTTTCATTCCCTGCACAGGAGTTCATGTTGAGTGGACTCTCGTGCTCGTTCGTTCCCTGCACAGGAGTTTATGTTGGACTCTCGTGGTCTTTCATTCCCTGCACAGGAGTTCATGTTGGACTCTCGTGCTCTTTCATTCCCTGCACAGGAGTTCATGCTGAGTGGACTCTCGTGCTCTTTCATTCCCTGCACAGGAGTTCATGTTGAGAGGACTCTCGTGCTTTTTCATTCCCTGCACAGGAGTTCATGTTGGACTCTCGTGCTCTTTCATTCCCTGCACAGGAGTTCATGTTGAGTGGACTCTCGTGCTCTTTCATTCCCTGCACAGGAGTTCATGTTGGACTCTCGTGCTCTTTCATTCCCTGCACAGGAGTTCATGTTGAGTGGACTCTCGTGCTTTTTCATTCCCTGCACAGGAGTTCATGTTGAGTGGACTCTCGTGCTCTTTCGTTCCCTGCACAGGAGTTTATGTTGGACTCTCGTGGTCTTTCATTCCCTGCACAGGAGTTCATGTTGAGTGGACTCTCGTGCTCTTTCATTCCCTGCACAGGAGTTCATGTTGAGAGGACTCTCGTGCTCTTTCATTCCCTGCACAGGAGTTCATGTTGGACTCTCGTGGTCTTTCATTCCCTGCACAGGAGTTCATGTTGAGTGGACTCTCGTGCTCTTTCATTCCCTGCACAGGAGTTCATGTTGAGAGGACTCTCGTGCTCTTTCATTCCCTGCACAGGAGTTCATGTTGGACTCTCGTGGTCTTTCATTCCCTGCACAGGAGTTCATGTTGAGTGGACTCTCGTGCTTTTTCATTCCCTGCACAGGAGTTCATGTTGAGAGGACTCTCGTGCTCTTTCATTCCCTGCACAGGAGTTCATGTTGAGTGGCTCTGATGTGCCCACTTGGTATGCAATTAGACAAAGGGGGCTGCATGCCAGCGCCCAGAACACCACTTGCCCAGTGAGTGCATCCTGCTATGGGCTGACTGACGAGGGCATAAATCCAGGTAATTAAGGGTTGTCCATGGCAAAGGGGCCCTATTCTAATTAAAACCACACATGCCTGTTGTCACTGGAAATCTCTGTGTTTTTAAAAGGCAAGCTTTTCTTTTTACTGTCTGGTGTTTAGTTTGATTGCGTATGTGTGTGTATATATGTAAATAAATATACTATAGTACACTGGTAAGCCAGGCATTTTAAAAGTCAAGCTTCCCTGCTCACGCCCGGGGAAACGAGATGTTCCCCCCCCCCAGGAACATTATTCTATTGGCTGTACTTTTCATTGTGTCCTTCAAGGTGAATCATCCTAGTGTGCTATTGAATGAACTTTGTCTCTATCCCACTCTCATTTACAAGGCTCCCCTGCCTGTTTCCGTACTCCAGCGCGTTTGCAGGTTTACTGCACTGGAACAAAGACAACATGAGCCTGTTTCTTTTACCATTGCCAGCTAGGGTTTCTCACATAGTAAATTACCCAAACCATTCCAAGCATTGAGAAAAATAATAATAAATGCAAAAAAGAAATACTCTTTAGGACAGGCAGTCCGTGGCTTCATCCATCTGCAAAGTCGAGCCCTCAAGCACACACTCCATTACCCCTGTGATCAGGTTCAATGTTTTCGATCATTAAGACACCATGTAGCCATAACTCACCTGGTCCTTTCACTGTCCACCACTGGTGACAGCTGGGTTTGATGCTGTATCCAGCAAGACCTGTATAAAGTGAGCTCAATTCTGTTTGCTCTCAGCACCCCCACACTGTCCCTTTCTATTTAAGATAGACCATCTTGAAAATAAAATGATCACATCCTTCTGATCCTTATAGATTGTCCTAGAAAAACATCCTGTAATGCACTGAAATTGAGATTACTGAAGAGGTTTTACTGGAAGATGCTGCACACTGGATAGGGTTCAAGTAGAGATAAGCCTATTATTACCACCAGTTAAACTAAATTTTTATCGTATATAAAAATACCCAATATTTAACGTTGATGATTTACATGCCTGTTACATTAATTATCCCCTAAAAATGGAATGCAGACCACACAGACGACCACAGAGCACATTCTTTTGCGATAAGATTAACAATCTCCAATTCTGTTTTTAATCGCCTGATCTTTTTTGCTCTAGGATACTTTAGGGCCTGAAATAAACATGGAAAGCAAAAGAAATGTTTGACGTAATGAAGGGTTGTTGAAAATCTGTCTGCTACTTACCCTGTTCTGAACCAGCAGGCGGTTCTGGTAAGTCTAGTGAATACTGAATGTTTCCAGGCACTATCAAACAGGTGAGGTAACTATTACAGACAAATGTCAATGAATAGAAGCAGACAAGCAAACAACACTGTTCTAGTACAGCATCTAGATCCCATAGGAACTGTATCAGTCACACAGAGGTAAACAAAGACGTTAAACAGCAACTGAGGAAGCAGATAAATCCCATTCCCACAATGCTGCAGTCTCCGCTTTGCTTGGGTGGTTTTCACTGTTAGTAAAAATGAGACCTGGAAAACATGCATTCCTACATATTTCTATCTAACACTGTATGCCCTACATCGAAAGATGTCGCCACTGTACTTTGTCATTTGGAATTAAGTTAATGTCTAAAATGAACTGGAAATTAAAGGCTTAGTTCTCACAGATTGTTTTTGTTTTTATCAATATACATTTTTAAGGCAATAATTAATTGTGGGAGATAAAGTTTTTGTGTTAATTTTAATAGAGCATTAACAGTGCTACAAGACTATATCACATTCTAGCAGTACTTGAAGGTTGCGTGAGGTTATTAGCAATTAAAAGATTTAACTAATTACTATAATAATGGCTTTGGTTGCTCCATGCTAATAAATGTATGTTCTGTTATAGCACACAAATTTCAGTGTGCTCCTGGATTGTATTTCTTGTTTTTGGGTTTGTGAGGAATGGATTCTGCAGATTTTGAAATGGCTTTTTTAAATAAAGTATTTTTAAATAAAATGGCTTTTTTAAATAAAGTAGACCCCACACATTCCTGATCACAAAAGCTAAATAAATCTACCTCTGTTTGAATGAATAGGGAGGGACAGCTCTTTTTTTTTTTTTGGAATCGGCAATTATCACTACAGAAACCAGCTTCCACACAAACCAGGACAACACTACAGAAACTAGCTTCCACACCCATCAGGACAACACTACAGAAACCAGCTTCCACACAAACCAGGACAACACTACAGAAACTAGCTTCCACACCCATCAGGACAACACTACAGAAACCAGCTTCCACACAAACCAGGACAACACTACAGAAACCAGCTTCCACACAAACCAGGACAACACTACAGAAACTAGCTTCCACACAAACCAGGACAACACTACAGAAACCAGCTTCCACACAAACCAGGACAACACTACAGAAACTAGCTTCCACACCCATCAGGACAACACTACAGAAACCAGCTTCCACACAAACCAGGACAACACTACAGAAACCAGCTTCCACACAAACCAGGACAACACTACAGAAACTAGCTTCCACACAAACCAGGACAACACTACAGAAACCAGCTTCCACACAAACCAGGACAACACTACAGAAACTAGCTTCCACACCCATCAGGACAACAGTACAGAAACCAGCTTCCACACAAACCAGGACAACACTACAGAAACCAGCTTCCACACAAACCAGGACAACACTACAGAAACCAGCTTCCACGAAACCAGGACAACACTACAGAAACCAGCTTCCACACAAACCAGGACAACACTACAGAAACCAGCTTCCACACCCATCAGGACAACACTACAGAAACCAGCTTCCACACCCATCAGGACAACACTACAGAAACCAGCTTCCACACAAACCAGGACAACACTACAGAAACCAGCTTCCACGAAACCAGGACAACACTACAGAAACCAGCTTCCACACAAACCAGGACAACACTACAGAAACCAGCTTCCACACAAACCAGGACAACACTACAGAAACCAGCTTCCACACAAACCAGGACAACACTACAGAAACCAGCTTCCACACAAACCAGGACAACACTACAGAAACTAGCTTCCACACCCATCAGGACAACACTACAGAAACCAGCTTCCACACAAACCAGGACAACACTACAGAAACCAGATTCCACACAAACCAGGACAACACTACAGAAACTAGCTTCCACACAAACCAGGACAACACTACAGAAACCAGCTTCCACACAAACCAGGACAACACTACAGAAACTAGCTTCCACACCCATCAGGACAACAGTACAGAAACCAGCTTCCACACAAACCAGGACAACACTACAGAAACCAGCTTCCACACAAACCAGGACAACACTACAGAAACCAGCTTCCACACAAACCAGGACAACACTACAGAAACCAGCTTCCACACCCATCAGGACAACACTACAGAAACTAGCTTCCACACCCATCAGGACAACACTACAGAAACCAGCTTCCACACAAACCAGGACAACACTACAGAAACCAGCTTCCACACCCATCAGGACAACACTACAGAAACCAGCTTCCACACAAACCAGGACAACACTACAGAAACTAGCTTCCACACCCATCAGGACAACACTACAGAAACCAGCTTCCACACAAACCAGGACAACACTACAGAAACCAACTTCCACACAAACCAGGACAACACTACAGAAACCAGCTTCCACACCCACAAGGACAACACGACAGAAACCAGCTTCCACACAAACCAGGACAACACTACAGAAACCAGCTTCCACGAAACCAGGACAACACTACAGAAACCAGCTTCCACACAAACCAGGACAACACGACAGAAACCAGCTTCCACGAAACCAGGACAACACTACTTAAACCAGCTTCCACACAGACCAGGACAACACTACAGAAACCAGCTTCCACACCCACAAGGACAACACTACAGAAACCAGCTTCCACACAAACCAGGACTGAGCCCACAAAGAGTAAATTATATTCATTTCTTCGCATTGTTTGATTTCACAGGAGTGCAGTGGATTTACTGGCATGTAATGCTTTCTGGACAGACTCCTAACTTATTTAACTATACCAAGACTCCTGAACAATGAACGCTCCTCTATTCAAGTACATGGTGGGATTAAAATCCTTCAGGCAAGGTTGATCATCCCAATGACATTATGCATTAGCACAAACACCAATTATAGAGCATTACCAATTATCAATTCAACACAAGGCCTTGCTATTATTAAAGTCTTCTTGCTCTGGCAGTGTGCAGTCTCCATTGGAGCAAGACCATTGTTAGAGGGAAATTAGCAAGAGCAATCAACCTTTGATGAAGGACCCCAAATCAAAGCAAGCTTTTTCTTAAGCTGCATGATGTCATCATGTCTTTTGTTTCTACAGGAAGCAGGCATGTGGTTCAGTTCAAGTCACCCTCATGTCCTGGTCATACTTGCTACTGTGGTGTAGGTAGATGCCAGTATCCCTCTTTTTCTCTCAGCTGAGTGACCCAAACCCACCCTAACCCAAGACAAATCACCACACTTGTCCTTGTGGGTGTGGAAGCTGTTTCTACCCGAGCCTGGTTGTCTGTTTTTGCTTTGTGTACATGCATAACACAACGATACTGTTTTATTTTCCAAAAGTACAACACACTTTGTTTACCAGTAGTGGTGGCCATTTCTTCTAACATCTATGTGCCATATGGTTTCCAGTGATCGTGAAGCTGATGGATAAAACCTAACAAAACAGATGAGGTCACATTACCCTCAATCAGCTACACAAAAACCTTGAAGGAGCAAAATGTAAAACACATAGTTGTATGTTTGTTTTCATATACCAGATCCATAAAGCAAATAACTGAACAAAAAAAATAAAGAAATACACAACAGTGCTCAGTGCTTCTGTAGTGCCAGGCGGTTATTGTAGCGTTACAAGCTCTTCCACGGTGTTGGGTGTGTTCCTGTGTGGCTCAGCGTGTCCAGGGGTTCTACAGTGTTTTGCATACAAAGATCTTATTGGCTTAGAATGCTGGCAGGTTTGTCTCTTCACCAGCAGGAGGTGTTAGATCAGCAGGAGGTTCAATTTGGTCTCCATGGTGATACTCCTTCAGACTTCCATGTAACAACACAAGCAGACAGAATACCAACATGGCCGTGGCAGCAATCAAAATCTATCTGTAACCTTTATTCAAAATAGAAATCCCACCAGCCTTGAATCACTGGAAACATTATCAGAGGGACAAGGCATAGGTTGCTATATTTTACAATATAGACTCTGCTAGGAGAGCAAGTTAACCCTGGATATCAAACCAACTCATATGTCTTCTACAGAGTCGTGGAATACTGTTTCCAGAGCTGAAATCCATTTGAAATCTGTCTCACTTTCCATTGAGAAAGGCTGAAAGCAAAGTGATCTGAATGGTGGCTGTCTGCCCCAGTTAGGATTGCAGTTACAATAATCTGCAGGCACTCCAGCTCAGGAGAGTTACCCGACGAGCTTCCACTGTGAAGGACGTTGATATTAAGTGGGTGTCAAGCACCAAATGCAGAAAACAATTGAGAACAGATGAGCCACTTAATAAGGAAGTTCACTCTCAACCCAGGACGCTTTTCAGAAGGTTCAGCTGCAGCCAGATAATGTATTCATCGTTTAATACTGTACTACTGGCATCAACTGGTTTAACAGCCTCCTTAGCGAACTGTTAAACAGTATTGAGTAAATTACAACACATGGAGATGTTTTACTGTGAATTACTAACATGAGTTATTTATTTATTTATTTTTTAATTTAGTAATCGCCAATGATTTTACCCCAGTTTTCTCCCCAATTTTGTAATCGCCAATTGTATTTTATTAATCCTGGTTCACCGCTGCAACCCCCCAGCGACTCGGGGAATGGAGGCTGACACACACGTCCCCCGAAACGTGTCCCTGCCTAGCTGTCTTTTTTCGGACTGCAGATCAACAGCGAAGCCATCAGACCTACAGTGCCAGAGGACAACACAGATCTGAACGGCTCCACAGCAGACCCGCAGGCGCCCTAGACAGCAGAGGTCAAGGCTGGAACCCCTCGTTAGATCAATCTCTCGAGTCTCTGCCTGGTGTTTGATTGAACAGGATACAGAGAGCAGAGAAGGCTGGAACCCCTCGCTAGATCAAGCTCTTGAGTCCCTGCCTGGTGTTTGATTGAACAGGATACAGAGAGCAAAGAAGGCTGGAATCCCTCGCTAGATCAATTTCTCGAGTCCCTGCCTGGTGTCAGATTGAACAGGATATAGAGAGCAGAGAAGGCTGGAACCCCTCTAGATCAAGCTCTCGAGTCCCTGCCTGGTGTTTGATTGAACAGGATACAGACAGCAGAGAAGGCTGGAACCCCTCGCTAGATCAATTTCTCGAGTCCCTGCCTGGTGTCAGATTGAACAGGATACAGACAGCAGAGAAGGCTGGAACCCCTCGCTAGATCAAGCTCTTGAGTCCCTGCCTGGTGTTTGATTGAACAGGATACAGACAGCAGAGAAGGCTGGAACCCCTCGCTAGATCAAGCTCTTGAGTCCCTGCCTGGTGTCAGATTGAACAGGATACAGACAGCAGAGAAGGCTGGAACCCCTCGCTAGATCAATCTCTCGAGTCCCGGCCTGGTGTTAGATTGAACAGGATACAGACAACAGAGAAGGGTGGAACCCCTCGCTAGATCAAGCTCACAAGTCCCTGCCTGGTGTCTGATTGATGGTATTCTTGTACATTCTTGTACATTTTGGAGGGAGTCTGGAATGTTCAATAAAAGCCAGGCACCAAGTTTACCCTCCATGTATAAGTACAGTTGTGGCCAAAAGTTTTGCATCTCCCTATAGAATTAACAAATTTTGCTTCATAAAGTTGAATGAAACCTGCTGAATAATGTTATGTTAACATACTGAATTACACACCGCTTTGTAGTAATTAAATGACATGTTTCAGAGTCTGGTTTTTATGAGGGTTTTCATAGGGGTATGTTATGGGTGATGAGCTCCTTCATCACAGGCAGTTTTTCAAAAGAATCCCAGAAAAGGCCTGCACAGGGCCCGTAAGCAGCTGTACCTGCAAGGTTGATGTGAAAGGATAAAGGCTACAGCCGTCATGCCATACCTGTCTGTATCAGTTAAACCCTGACACATGAGCTGTCTGTATCAGTTAAACCCTGACACGTGAGCTGTCTGTATCAGTTAAACCCTGACACGTGAGCTGTCTGTATCAGTTAAACCCTGACACGTGAGCTGTCTGTATCAGTTAAACCCTGACACGTGAGCTATCTGTATCAGTTAAACCCTGACACGTAAGCTATCTGTATCAGTTAAACCCTGACACGTGAGCTGTCTGTATCAGTTAAACCCTGACACGTGAGCTATCTGTATCAGTTCAACCCTGACACGTGAGCTATCTGTATCAGTTCAACCCTGACACGTGAGCTGTCTGTATCAGTTAAACCCTGACACGTGAGCTATCTGTATCAGTTAAACCCTGACACGTGAGCTATCTGTATCAGTTAAACCCTGACACGTGAGCTGTCTGTATCAGTTAAACCCTGACACGTGAGCTGTCTGTATCAGTTAAACCCTGACACGTGAGCTATCTGTATCAGTTAAACCCTGACACGTGAGCTGTCTGTATCAGTTAAACCCTGACACATGAGCTGTCTGTATCAGTTAAACCCTGACACGTGAGCTATCTGTATCAGTTAAACCCTGACACGTGAGCTATCTGTATCAGTTAAACCCTGACACGTGAGCTGTCTGTATGAGTTAAACCCTGACACGTGAGCTGTCTGTATCAGTTAAACCCTGACACGTGAGCTGTCTGTATCAGTTAAACCCTGACACGTGAGCTGTCTGTATCAGTTAAACCCTGACACGTGAGCTGTCTGTATGAGTTAAACCCTGACACGTGAGCTGTCTGTATCAGTTAAACCCTGACACATGAGCTGTCTGTATCAGTTAAACCCTGACACGTGAGCTGTCTGTATCAGTTAAACCCTGACACGTGAGCTATCTGTATCAGTTAAACCCTGACACGTGAGCTATCTGTATCAGTTTAGCCCTGACACGTGAGCTGTCTGTATCAGTTAAACCCTGACACGTGAGCTGTCTGTATCAGTTAAACCCTGACACGTGAGCTGTCTGTATCAGTTAAACCCTGACACGTGAGCTGTCTGTATCAGTTAAACCCTGACACGTGAGCTGTCTGTATCAGTTCAACCCTGACACGTGAGCTGTCTGTATCAGTTAAACCCTGACACGTGAGCTATCTGTATCAGTTAAACCCTGACACGTGAGCTATCTGTATCAGTTCAACCCTGACACGTGAGCTGTCTGTATCAGTTAAACCCTGACACGTGAGCTGTCTGTATCAGTTAAACCCTGACACGTGAGCTATCTGTATCAGTTAAACCCTGACACGTGAGCTATCTGTATCAGTTAAACCCTGACACGTGAGCTATCTGTATCAGTTCAACCCTGACACGTGAGCTGTCTGTATCAGTTAAACCCTGACACGTGAGCTGTCTGTATCAGTTAAACCCTGACACGTGAGCTGTCTGTATCAGTTAAACCCTGACACGTGAGCTGTCTGTATCAGTTAAACCCTGACACGTGAGCTGTCTGTATCAGTTAAACCCTGACACGTGAGCTCAGAACCGTCTGGATTAACAAAGGATCCGGCGCAGCCCCATTCAAAATCCCCTCTTACTAAAAACTATTCTTCTCAGTTAAACATGTTTTATTTTTATTTTCATATAAACCTTGAGTGAAACCGGATTGAATTTGCAGCCATTCTTCAAACGACATCCAGGTTTAACTTAGTTCTTTAACGTATGAAGGCAGCTTTGCAGTTTGTTTACAGCATGGGAAATTACGCTCACTTTGAAACTACAAACATATCTGATGGCTTCTCTTCTAATGAGATAACAAATAGGGTTGAACCCTCCATTGATTACGGGCCCACCTGACTTGTTCCCCAGGAAAGGCCAGGTTTCACACTGCATTGAAATGACTGTCACAGAAACTCCAGTAAAATAACTACAGTGCACGCTCACATGGGATCTTTTGGAAAGGAACCTTGCCTTGGTCACATTCCAACTTTGAAATGTGTGCAGTGTGGAGTAGTGGTTAGGGCTCTGGACTCTTGACCGGAGGGTTGTGGGTTCAATCCCAGGTGGGGGATACTGCTGTTGTACCCTTGAGCAAGGTACTTTACCTAGATTGCTCCAGTGAAAACCCAACTATATAAATGGGTAATTGTATGTAAAAAAATAATGTGATATCTTGTAACAATTGTAAGTCGCCTCAACAAAGAAATAAATAAAAAATAAAAAAAAATACATAGAAGCCATCAGGAGTGTTTACTCCTAGCTGCTCTGCTAAAAAGAAACACATAAAAATTCAATGTCTGGCATTTCTGTGATAAACCACTCCGCGTAATTAAGCTTTGACGGAATGAATCGATGACTTGGCCAGCGTTGTAAATCTAGGGCCAGTCATGTAGTGCTGGCTGGATGAGATCACAGTAGAGGCCCCTCCTCCTGATGTGTTTTTATCTGGGCTTGGCTGCAGCATCAATAAAGAAAAGCAGGTGCAGGGCTGTGAAGCACGGCTGCAGATTAGAAGGCTTTGCTTGTACTGCAGCCATGGTGAGGTCCAATATTTACCCTCCTCTCAGGTTTGTAGCAGCAAGATAAAGAAGCAGTTTTTTTTTTTAATAACACCCTCTTGTTTGCTGAGGAGCTCATTTCTTAATCTAGCCTGTGGCCTGTAAGGCAATCCTGCGTCACAAACAGAACTTTGAATACCACGGATACACAGATGGGAGAACGAGATTTGTGTGAGCTGTGTTACTCTCCCACAACCCTGTTTAAAACACATACGTTAGATAGGTACAGTTCTGCACCTTTTATGCATTTCAATTTTCAAATCTAAGTTTCATGAAGTCAGCAAAAGTAAAAGTCTCAAGGGTAAGAAGATTAAAAAAAAGACTTCCTGGAGAGCCAGATGTTGTTTCTTTGTGTCAATGAATGAGCACATGCAATGACTTGGTCGCTTTGTTTTACAGCCATCAACCTCCTGAGCAAACTCGATTGCTCCGCGTCCTGCCAGTTAACTGTAGCACTCAACTCAAATGCAGATTGACACAACGATTGATTCCTAGGGTGAATGGAATGGTGGGTATACCTATGTGACAGAGATCGAATGATTCTTGGTGTTAGATCTCCCTCCTGACCTGTGAGGGCGCTGTGTAAAGGGAACAGAGTACCCTTAACTAAATGGCATGACAATTTATTCCATAGGGTAGGTGGAAGTCGGTCATTTAGGAAGGGGATGGAGCTACGGTACCCAAACTCAATGACTCGGACGGGAAATGGCGTGGCATCCGAGGATTGGAGGAGCGGATGTGCTCCTTAACGAGGGGCCATGAGCGAGGGTATAAATAGGAGTCATAGTGTAAGTGATCTGCTCCTTGGTAAATGGTTAGTTTTCAAATCTACAAGGAGTCTGTGTTGCAGTATCATGAATTGTGAGTTTTGTCTTGTGTTTGTTAAGTGTTGTCTGTTTTAATAGACTACCAGTAACACGATCCGGAGCTGTAGATGAAGCCAGCATAAACCCGGACATCACTTTCATACCTGCATTTCACGGAGAACTGTAATACACCACTAGCATTTATTCACTGTCACTAAAAACTGTGTTTGTGTTTTGTGTTTAGTGTTGGTGTATGAAACTGGACTTTTGGTTACAGGTCAAACCCGGGGATTACAAATACCGAGTGATACACGCCGCTGTATCACTCCATCATTATTATTCACAGGTGTTCGCCATAAGGCTCTGGACATTGTTTAATAAATCAATAAACACTCTTGCACCTGGAAATCATTGTCTGTCTGTTTTTGTATCCGCTCTGCACTGCACACACCTGTAATCACTCACCAGTTTGCCACAGCAGTGTAGCAGTGTTTCTCCTTTGTGTATAACACTAAGAGAAAGAAAGTTTCCTATTGAGACAGCACAAGCTCTGCAGGGAGAGTCTGCTCTGGATCAGGGGGTGGAATGTACTGTTACTTCTGCTGCTTCACAATTATTGGAAGGTGAAAATGAGGCCCACCACGATCTAGACTCTTTAAACGCTGGGCCACCAGCACATCCCGGCCAATGAAACGCTGCTGACAATTTAAAGAGCCATTCGTCTCGCTCGTTCTCAAAAGGCTACGGGTTAAATTGGGAATTCAGAATTAGTTACAAGGGGAATTGTGAAGTTGTTAATTTTTATTGTAGGACCCTTTTGATCGTGTCTCATTCGGATACGCCTCAGGTGAGCTCCCAGGACTCAGCTCAAGCCCCGAGCCGTCGTTAAACATTAAAAGACAATCTGGGTTGCTCTAAAATGAAGGATCCTGGTGTTTACTACAATATGTCGACATGCATATACTGGAACAGTATGAAAACCTGAGCTGCTGGCCTAACTAAAATCTTGCATTGTGCTAAGGCCAAGGCTAAGCAATCATAAACTCAGTTAGCTCAGATTTTCAGTTGGGAATTCTGACACGGACAATGGATTTGTGATCTTAATAAATAGATCAAAAAATGTCTTCGGCAGTGTGCTTAAAACATTGTAAATTTGTTCTGTAACAAAGATGTAGATTGCATATTTAGTATGCGGTTAATATCAATAAAGTGTACACTGAGAAGGATCATTTCTATATTTCTATACTGCAGCAAATACAGACAACTATCAACCAGTTCCTACAGTCCTGCCATTGCAAGGTATTTGAAACTGTTCAACATTAAGCAGCAGCCAGTATCATCAACCAGCCTGAACTCTATAAAAAAGAGAGAGTTTATATTTGCAGAGCAGCATGGCCTCTTTGTCTTGACAATTCTCCCAAATCAACAAACCACAGCTCCATAAGAGCCCTCCAATTCACCGCCTGCCATCTCCCATCCAGAAGCGCATTCAGCACACTGCACGCCACGTGCACTGTGCAGTGAAAAGAACCCTTTGATAGGATACACAGCTCCACCAGTGTAACTAAAACCAGGTACTTTTGACCACTACAGCCAGCAATAGCGCAACCGTGATGTATGAATAAACAAGGTGTCAATCACCTGAGGAAATGACAGGGAAACAGCCAAGGGAGAAGAGACAGAAAATGACAAATAAACACTTTGGTTTCCATACCTGCACAGCATTGTACAAACCTGCACAGCATTGCACAGACCTGCACAGTATTGCACGAACCTGCACAGCATTGTATTATTATTATTAATTGTTTATTTAGCAGATGCCTTTATCCAAGGCGACTTACAGAGACTAGGGTGTGTGAACTATGCATCAGCTGCAGAGTCACTTACAATTATGTCTCACCCGAAAGACGGAGCACAAGGAGGTTAAGTGACTTGCTCAGGGTCACACAATGAGTCAGTGGCTGAGCTGGGATTTGAACCGGGGGACCTCCTGGTTACAAGCCCTTTTCTGTAACCACTGGACCACACAGCCTCCTATTGTATGAACCTGCACAGCATTGCACAAACCTGCACAGCATTGTACGAACCTGCACAGCATTGCACGGACAGAAAATAAAGCCAGAGCAAAACTGGAGGTCAGTTTTCTCTCTTCGTCCCATTCTCTCCCTGAATAGATATGTCCTGTGTGTTTATTTCAAGTGAGATTCCTTTCAGCAGGAAATTCAATCTCAGCAGCGATTTTAAATGTGCTACATGCCTGATTTGTTCACAACGCTAGGTAAAAAAAAGGGCAGAGCAAATGTGATCCGCGCTGTGACTGGAATACAGATGAGATCAGACCTCTAGAAGACCCTGGACCCAATCGGATAAAGCCAGCCTTGATGCAAGAATGTGCCACTGCTGAATATCAGCGTATTACCAGGACTTGCTTGTTAGACTCACCATTTATAAAGATATATGCAACTCAAACCCCTCTTTGATACGATCCGAAGCCTATTACAAATGCAATGACACAAGTCCAAGTACTAATAAAACACAGTGTTGTGCTAGTATTTAATCCAATTTCATACATCCAAGACAGTAACAAAACCCGTGTGCTGCTCATGGCTGGATTAAGAATCTGTTTTCAATCTGTTAAAAATGTGTATTTAAGAAGTAAAGAAAAAGCACAGTAAAATACTACTCAATACTATTTATTTTGTACAGATTCTTGACCATTTTCAAAAGAATTCAGTCTCAGTTGTTAGGACCATTTTATATACTCTACAAAAAAACAAATCTTGGACCTTTTACTCTGTTTAGTTTTCAGGCTGGTGGTGCGGGGGGGGCATTACACTCAGCAGCCTATCATGAGAGATTTTAAACAACTTCATTAGGCGGAATGCTTGGGAAAGCCAAGCCCAGTCCTTAAAGGGTTAAGCCCTGAAAATCAACATGCCATGGATGGCTTGGGTGGTGTGTGTGGGTGGTGGCGTCAGGTACAGAAAGCAGCTCAAACACGAATGATACGGGGCTGAAACTGCCGAAGCAGTATATTTATTAAATAATAAAGCAAATATTTCAACAAAACACAACAAAAGAAAAGGGCACATTGGCCAAAGTATATTTAACTCAAACAATTATAATAATTTTTTTCCAAGATGAGTACCTTGTTCGCTGGCTGGTAGCACGCTCTTTCTTTCTTTCTTTCTTTCTTTCTTTCTTTCTTTCTTTCTTTCTTTCTTTCTCTCCAACTCCTAAACTCTCTGCCGCTCTGAGCCCGGAGTGGGTATTTTATACTGTGGCTGGAGCCTTAATTACCCATTAAATAATTACCTTAAGGCTCCAGCCACATTCCCACAAGCCACTTAGGATGGGGGATTCAACCCCATCCATGCCAAACACCTTGTATGAGATCGACTTTTCGCCAGTCTCAAATAATAAATAATAATGTCGGACGGCTTTCGTCCGTCGGCACACGAATACAATTTAATATAATAATAATAATAATAATAATAATAATAATAATAATAATAATCTCAACTACAACACCAAACCAGCTCCCCAAAAGCTTCTGCAACTGAACAAATTTTTACAAGGTTTACTAAATTACTTTTGCCCTAAAACTATTCCTCCCAATATTTGATACAGTTGAACTCACAAGTAACAGCTGTATCACACACAGCAAGCTCTCTAATAGCCCCCAGTGGGTCATCTGGTTTCCACACATGGCATTAGGCCTGGGCTGTGGCCAGCAGATCAGGGGTTAGTTACACAGATACTCTGTCCACTGCTGTCAGGGTCTTCAATTAGGAAGGGGAGGGTAATGGATAACTAAGATCCTTTCATCAAGAGTTTACTTGCTGAGATAGGCTCCCCGGTCAAAGCTTCAACACATGCAGCAGGGGCCAGGCAGCAGAAGCTGATGTCAAATACTGTGATCAAGTCAAGTGTGGCTTGTGTTGTCCAGCTCTTAGCTAGGGGCCATGTGGGTGGTTTAAGGTGGGCTGTCAAACAATGGCTCACATGTTTAACTACTGCAGCACCTTGGTGACAAACTTGCCCAGAACACACTTCCCACCTTAAAAGCAACTGTATTCAAAATCCTCTCTCTCAGCCCCCCCTACCTGGTGATGTGCAGGTGCAGCACCACAGCTCTGCTAAACATCTATTTAGAAACAGCACAGTGCTGGAGGTGCACACCACCCACCTAGCTGTCATTATATGCTGGCCTCTATCGGACAGGTCTGATCAAGCACCTCATTACTATCTAGCAATGGCATTTCTCCCTACGGTATTAATATTATGGGACAGGTCTGATCAAGTAGTAGTCTGTTTCAAGCATCTCATTACTATCTAGCAATGGCATTTCTCCCTATTACTATTCAGTGCTATAATATGGTGATTCTGGGCTCAGCATAATTGCTAATTAGTCTTGAAATAAGACTGATGCTTTTGCAATTCCAGGCTTTAGATGCAAAAGCTTCATAAGCTGCAGTTTCTAAACAGACTCAAGATTCTTCAGATGGACAATCATATTCATTCCAGAGATTCAAGGGCACAAACCTGTCCATAGACAGGACCCTGTCCACAGAAAGGACCCTGTCCACAAACAGGACCCTGTCCACAGACACGCTGGGTGGGTTGATACACTTTTGTTCCTGTCTGGCAACACATGATGTCCTGCAAATGAAACATCCTGGCTTGTGAAGCTGGATTAAAACATAATAACATAGAGAGGTGGCTAAGCTCTGGATCAGAGGGATACAGAAATGGGCTTTCCAGGGCATACTCTGTCTCAGAATGAAAACACACATGTACTGTAGGCAGGCACTTGTGATCCACCTCTCTCAAGAGCAAAATCATCAACAACTAAACACACCTGGCTTGCCTTCAGGAGGTGGAACCCTGGTCAATAAAAGCCAGTACTGACATCCCTCTCAGGTTATCTATCAACCCCCCTAGAGTGCAAATCAATTACTGTACAACGCATCTGGAAACACATGCTTCAGACCGCAGCCCAGTAAAGAGATTTTCAATTCACATGCTCTGTATATAATCTTTCACACGGCTAATTTACATACAACTGGCTAGAATGCAAACCCACCCCCTCACACACAGCAGGGATGGCACATTAACAACAGGGACAGCACATTACCAGCAGGGACGGCACATTACCAGCAGGGACAGCACATTACCAGCAGGGACAGCACATTACCAGCAGGGACAGCACATTACCAGCAGGGACAGCACATTACCAGCAGAACCACTCTGTCAAAATGAAAACTTTCAGGAACATTGTTACCAAACATTAACAGAGGCTGTGCTGTCTCTGTTGTGCTGGTGCATTTCTTATAATACATGGAAGAGCTTATTGAATTAGCACACCGCTTCTTCATTTGAGTGCATCTGCACGACTGAATGGCAAAGGGGGTTGGTGCTTACCAGCTCCACAGCTCAATAATAATTTCATTGTCATACTCTAAAGAATGTGTTTACTGAATTCCCTGCATTATTCAGGTGAGGGGCTAAGAGGTGCATCCTCATCAGGCTCTGACGTACTGTAAGTGTTTAGGGATGGCTTGACTGTTTCTTCATGGAAGAATGTCTGATCTTCGCTTGCTACTGAAACAGACCTTGTTTTCTGTTGAGCAGATGATTCTGAGCAAGAAGCTTTTAACCCTTTGCGGTCCATTGTCGGACTGGGTCCGACATTGCAATTATTCCTATCAGGTCCTTTGTTGGACCCTGTCCAACATCATCCAAAAAACGCAAAAAAGTCGTTTTTTCTATGGAAAAAGCCAAGAAAACCATTCAATGGCCGAGTGGGAGCAACAGGAGCCGAGACAAGCCGATAAAAATAAAAAAAAAATAAAAAAGGCGTATCTCATGAATAGTCATACTTGCCCCAGGCATTACATAGGGGCGGTCATAAGGAAACAAGCTGGTTGTTACTGTATCAGTGCACAGAGACTATCACGGACATTTGCAGAGCTTTTTTGAGATGTTATAGCAATAAAATAATGACTTGGATTGCATTATTGAGGGGTTTGGTGATAGAACGAGTGATCAGGAGATCGATTGACCGATCGATCACATGATTGATCGGTATGTACGACTGTTATTATTATTATTATTTATTTCTTAGCATATGTGAAAGCGATAGTGAACGAAAGGGTGGGGCGGGGCTGGAGATGCCTAGTGAGTGTTTTGTTGATATGCAGGGCGTGGGGGTGAGGAGCAATGCTGTCCCTGATTGTCCTGTGGAGGGTGTGGGAGTGAGGAGCAATGCTGTCCCTGATTGTCCTGTGGAGGGTGTTGGGAGTGAGGAGCAATGCTGTCCCTGATTGTCCTGTGGAGGGTGTGTGGGAGTGAGGAGCAATGCTGTCCCCTGATTGTCCTGTGGAGGGTGTGGGAGTGAGGAGCAATGCTGTCCCTGATTGTCCTGTGGAGGGTGTTGGGAGTGAGGAGCAATGCTGTCCCTGATTGTCCTGTGGAGGGTGTTGGAGTGAGGAGCAATGCTGTCCCTGATTGTCCTGTGTAGGGTGTGGGAGTGAGGAGCAATGCTGTCCCTGATTGTCCTGTGGAGGGTGTGGGAGTGAGGAGTAATACTGTCCCCTGATTGTCCTGTGGAGGCACAGTGAGCTCAGCTTAATTTGAGGAAAATCAGCAATCATCATCTACAGTCCTGCAGAGTTCATATTCAGTGAAAAAGGCGCTTTAAAGGGACCAATTCCAAAAAGTTTTTCCAGAGGAGGTATAATGTCTAAGAGATTACAAATGGCAAATGCAATGAACTACGCGGCGATCTGATTCAAGCATTCAAAATTCTAAAAGGTACTGACAATGTCGACCCAGGGGACTTTTTCGACCTGAAAAAAGAAACAAGGACCAGGGGTCACAAGTGAAGATTAGATAAAGGGGCATTCAGAACAGAAAATAGTAGGCACTTTTTTACACAGAGAATTGTGAGGGTCTGGGACCAACTCCCCAGTAATGTTGTTGAAGCTGACACCGTGGGATCCTTCAGGAAGCTGCTTGATAAGATTCTGGGATCAATAAGCTACTAACAACCAAACGAGCAAGATGGGCCGAATGGCCTCCTCTCGTTTGGAAACATCTCTTGATTGTGTTTAAATACATTTTAAAAAATACCTTTTTATTTTAAAAGTTTAAAAAGATGCTGTACAGCGGATTTATTCTTAGATTCTTATTACTGACAAACTGAAAAACAGATTCCATATCGGATTAAATGAAGCCAAAAAATACCCAACAACATTCTTTCAATACAGCCCCAAGAGACAATTCTGAATTTCTACAACTCAAAATGTAGACTGCACACCTCTTCACAGTGCATTCCTCTGATATCTCATTGAATCATCTGCTACGCTGCATTATTACATGTCAAAGGCAGACTGCCTCTTCGGCTGTAAACATATCACTGTTCATGCTTGGCAGGCTGTTACAGAGACTATAGAGGGAGCTTCAAAACAGATTCAAATTCCAATATACTTCCAATTGTTTTTCTAACTTACACCTGAGATATACTGCTTTCAATATCAAGATTTAGACCAGGCCCTCCGTTATAGTTCCAGGTGGAAAAGTCCTGCCTACAAATGAAGACGCTTTTTCATATCCAAATAACCGTCCCTCCAAAAAGAAGAATGGCGCTGCTTTGAGAACTTTGTATGCATATTAGAACTCCATTTTATTGCCGCCACAAAAACCGATGGCAACAGCATTAGAGAGTAAACACACCATGTGACAATGCCCTGCGTATGTTCTGTAAACGATGTGTTCAAACTCTGCTCTCTCACCTGGAGTTCATGGACAGATTTGTGCCTGGATTGACAGCTCTGTGACAGTGAACTGCGAGGGAAGTGTGCGGGGTCCTTCTGTTCTACAGGTAACATGCATCAGGTTGTTCACAGCAAACTCCCGTCCGCTCCCAGAGCCCCCATTCTGTTCTGTTCTCACAGCAAAGCCCTGTCACCAGTACAGGGGCTACTGCAAAGGATACGATTAGTAGAAGCGAGGCTCTGAAAAACACTGAGACTGTAATGTAGTACAATGTGGCCTGGCAGGAGCCATCGGCCAGGTTCAGATTAAACACTCCTGCTTTGTTACTGTTCTCACTGGAAACGTTCATGCCAGCAGCATTACGCGCGTCAAGGTTCCATTACTGTTCAAAATACGGGCTAATTAACTACTTATATTTTTGCAGAGAAGTTTTTGTTGTTGATGGGGTTTTTTTATAATTTCCACTATACAGTGGGTGGCTTTAGAATTGTACTTGCTAACAAGATGTTCTGTGTTGCTGGTTATTTCTTTATTTATTTATTTTTTCAGTTAATTCGTTTATTTTGGCACTGGTGTTATTTTATCCCCACTGAGATTTTGATTTGATGAAGTGCCTCATTTTCCCAATTCATTCAGGAGATGGAAAACCAGGTCGAGATGAAAGCACACATAAGTAGCTAGAGTACAGAGCTCCCTCTATTTCTCTACCTAACTTACACAGCAGAACATCCTGAAATAATGAGGGCAGTGAATGAGTAAAGCAGTACATTACACACTGAAGTACAGTGCATGCACTGTCGACATGTCCTGACCGTCAATTCACCACATTTGAAAAAGCATGCAGGTAAGCTTTACAAGCAGGCCCTTCGAAAAGTTGACCACAGTAGTTCTGCACTTTCCCTGTGTTTTTTCCATGGTTATACTCTGCATTTACCACTTTACCCTGGTTTGCCATGCTTTTTTAATATGTTTACCGTAGCTCTCTGTGCTGTACAATGCTTACCTATATAAGCACGCTTTTATAAAGGTTATTTCATGCATAAACCTAAACACATGAGTAAAGAAGCATACCTGATGTACTTCACTAAAGCATTCCATAATAATTCCATTCTGATTCCCTGTTCTAACAGTAGGTGATGTTTATACGATAAGTAGCATTTCTTACTTTTACCGTAAAGAACTGAAACAGAAGAAAACTTTATTCCTGCCTCTGAGGAGGACAAGCATATGGGAGGCTGTGTGGTCCAGTGGTTTAAGAAAAAGGCTTGTAATCAGGAGGACCCCGCTTCAAATCCTGGCTCCCTCGCTATGTGACCTTGAGGAAGTCACTTGTGCTACGTTTTTCGGGTGAGACGTTGTTGTGAGTGACTCTGCAGCTGATGCACAGTTCACACACTCTGCAGCTGATGCACAGTTCACACACCCTGCAGCTGATGCACAGTTCACACACTCTGCAGCTGATGCACAGTTCACACACCCTGCAGCTGATGCACAGTTCACACACTCTGCAGCTGATGCACAGTTCACACACTCTGCAGCTGATGCAAAGTTCACACACTCTGCAGCTGAAGCACAGTTCACACACCCTGCAGCTGAAGCACAGTTCACACACCCTGCAGCTGAAGCACAGTTCACACACTCTGCAGCTGAAGCACAGTTCACACACCCTGCAGCTGATGCACAGTTCACACACTCTGCAGCTGATGCACAGTTCACACACTCTGCAGCTGATGCACAGTTCACACACTCTGCAGCTGAAGCACAGTTCACACACCCTGCAGCTGATGCACAGTTCACACACTCTGCAGCTGATGCACAGTTCACACACTCTGCAGGTGAAGCACAGTTCACACACCCTGCAGCTGATGCACAGTTCACACACTCTGCAGCTGATGCACAGTTCACACACTCTGCAGCTGATGCACAGTTCACACGCCCTGCAGCTGAAGCACAGTTCACACACCCTGCAGCTGATGCACAGTTCACACACCCTGCAGCTGATGCACAGTTCACACACTCTGCAGCTGATGCACAGTTCACACACCCTGCAGCTGATGCACAGTTCACACACTCTGCAGCTGATGCACAGTTCACACACTCTGCAGCTGATGCACAGTTCACACGCCCTGCAGCTGAAGCACAGTTCACACACCCTGCAGCTGATGCACAGTTCACACACCCTGCAGCTGAAGCACAGTTCACACACTCTGCAGCTGATGCACAGTTCACACACTCTGCAGCTGATGCACAGTTCACACACTCTGCAGCTGATGCACAGTTCACACACTCTGCAGCTGATGCACAGTTCACACACCCTGCAGCTGATGCACAGTTCACACACTCTGCAGCTGATGCACAGTTCACACGCCCTGCAGCTGAAGCACAGTTCACACACCCTGCAGCTGATGCACAGTTCACACACTCTGCAGCTGATGCACAGTTCACACACTCTGCAGCTGATGCACAGTTCACACACCCTAGTCTCTGTAAGTCGCCTTGGATAAAATCATCTGCTAAATAACCTAAGAAATGCACACCCGTGATATTTTTTATACTGTTGCTTGGCTCTCTACAGACAACTATGTGGAAAATGGTTTAAATTAAAACAAAAAAATCAACTAAGAGGTTTATTTTTATTCCACACTGACACCACATCATCTTATATTTACGATGTGTTAAGATCAGTGTTGCTCCTCCTTTTCCATTACAAATTCAGGATGTCAAGTCAGATCCCATCCCAGACTTAGCATATTAATTGCTAATTTTTTTTTTTTTTTTAAACACACTCTGTAAATATGATCTAAGTCTGGGATGGGATCTGACTTGGCATCCTGAATTTGTAATGAATTTGTAATTTTTGACCCAAGTAGGTATTCATAATTCTGACAATGATTTAAGCTCCTATGGCACCTCCTATGGCACCTTTCTTTTTGTATATAAAACTCTGGCTCCAGACATTGGTTTCACTCCATTTCCCCAGCACCCTCGCTCCTTGTTTCACTCATTTCTCCAGCACCCTCACTCCTTGTTTCACTCCATTTCTCCAGCACCCTCACTCCTTGTTTCATTCATTTCTCCAGCACCCTCACTCCTTGTTTCATTCATTTCTCCAGCACCCTCGCTCCTTGTTTCATTCATTTCTCCAGCACCCTCGCTCCTTGTTTCATTCATTTCTCCAGCACCCTCGCTCCTTGCTTCACTCATTTCTCCAGCACAATCGCTCCTTGTTTCATTCATTTCCCCAGCACCCTCGCTCCTTGTTTCACTCATTTCTCCAGCACCCTCGCTCCTTGTTTCATTCATTTCCCCAGCACCCTCGCTCCTTGTTTCACTCATTTCTCCAGCACCCTCGCTCCTTGTTTCATTCATTTCCCCAGCACCCTCGCTCCTTGTTTCATTCATTTCTCCAGCTCCCTCGCTCCTTGTTTCAATCATTTCTCCAGCACCCTCACTCCTTGTTTCACTCCATTTCTCCAGCACCCTCGCTCCTTGTTTCACTCATTTCTCCAGCACCCTCGCTCCTTGTTTCACTCATTTCTCCAGCACCCTCGCTCCTTGTTTCACTCATTTCTCCAGCACCCTCGCTCCTTGTTTCATTCATTTCTCCAGCACCCTCGCTCCTTGTTTCAATCATTTCTCCAGCACCCTCACTCCTTGTTTCACTCATTTCTCCAGCACCCTCGCTCCTTGTTTCATTCATTTCTCCAGCACCCTCGCTCCTTGTTTCATTCATTTCTCCAGCACCCTCGCTCCTTGTTTCACTCCATTTCTCCAGCACCCTCGCTCCTTGTTTCACTCATTTCTCCAGCACCCTCGCTCCTTGTTTCATTCATTTCTCCAGCACCCTCGCTCCTTGTTTCACTCATTTCTCCAGCACCCTCGCTCCTTGTTTCACTCATTTCTCCAGCTCCCTCGCTCCTTGTTTCATTCATTTCTCCAGCACCCTCGCTCCTTGTTTCATTCATTTCTCCAGCACCCTCACTCCTTGTTTCACTCCATTTCTCCAGCACCCTCGCTCCTTGTTTCACTCATTTCTCCAGCACCCTCGCTCCTTGTTTCACTCATTTCTCCAGCACCCTCGCTCCTTGTTTCACTCATTTCTCCAGCACCCTCGCTCCTTGTTTCACTCATTTCTCCAGCACCCTCGCTCCTTGTTTCACTCATTTCTCCAGCACCCTCGCTCCTTGTTTCACTCATTTCTCCAGCACCCTCGCTCCTTGTTTCACTCATTTCTCCAGCACCCTCGCTCCTTGTTTCATTCATTTCTCCAGCACCCTCGCTCCTTGTTTCATTCATTTCTCCAGCTCCCTCGCTCCTTGTTTCAATCATTTCTTCAGCACCCTCGCTCCTTGTTTCATTCATTTCCCCAACACCCTCGCTCCTTGTTTCACTCCATTTCTCCAGCACCCTCGCTCCTTGTTTCACTCATTTCTCCAGCACCCTCGCTCCTTGTTTCACTCATTTCTCCAGCTCCCTCGCTCCTTGTTTCATTCATTTCTCCAGCACCCTCGCTCCTTGTTTCATTCATTTCCCCAGCACAATCGCTCCTTGTTTCATTCATTTCTCCAGCACCCTCGCTCCTTGTTTCACTCCATTTCTCCAGCACCCTCGCTCCTTGTTTCACTCATTTCTCCAGCACCCTCGCTCCTTGTTTCACTCATTTCTCCAGCACCCTCGCTCCTTGTTTCACTCATTTCTCCAGCACCCTGGCTCCTTGTTTCACTTTTTCCTGAAGTGGCACATCATTGTATGTATAACACTCATATTTATTGTACCATATAAATAAACAGGAAGAAAGTGAATCATTATGCAACATCCTGCGCTAAAGCTGAACTATTCCAAGCAGGTAACAATGTGTAATTGACTGCTGCCTGCAGAACACCTCAACGTTTTAATAACATGTATGTTGTTAAGATAGTAGATACTATTCTCTTTCAGTGCTCCCTCTTTAATGGTTTATAGTGTTGAATAATTATACAGCTAAGCACTAGATACTATTGATCTTCTCTTTCAGTGCTCCCTCTCTCAATGGTTTACAGTGTTTAATATATATATATATATATATATATATATATATATATATATATATATATATACATATAACCCTTGCTGAATTATATATAATGCATGCAACACATTCTGCCAAACCAGGTCTATTACCAGCGCAAGGGTGTTTGCAGGAGAATGTGGCCCTCAGTATATTAATGAGGAGGAGCCCTATTGTGTGCAATTATCCTATTTATCAAATATGCTGCCATCAACATACAATATTATAAGGTCAATTTTCATTCAAAAAAACGAGAGTCATATGTATGATAATGAATGGCTATTACCTAAGGCGTTAAATCTCCAGTACTACCATTCAGCCTAATTGAGTATGACCATCAGTGAAAATGAGTCATTTTAAAATGTATAATGCTAGAAGCAATATATGAGGTATTTATGTTAACTAAATTATTAAAGTGCATATGGTTCATACTGAGAATAAACCCTGAAACCTATTGCTAATGATTGTGTACTCATACTCTTACAGCATACACTCCCTCCTGTACACTCCCTCCTGTACACTCCCTCCTGTACACTCCCTCCTGTACACTCCCTCCTGTACACTCCCTCCTGAACACTCCCTCACTCTAGTACCACACTGATGTCTTTACTGGAGAGTTTCTACTGTACACTCCCTCCTGTACACTCCATACTGTACACTCCCTCATGTACACTCCATACTGTACACTCCCTCCTGTACACTCCCTCCTGTACACTCCATACTGTACACTCCCTCCTGTACACTCCCTCCTGAACACTCCCTCACTCTAGTACCACACTGATGTCTTTACTGGAGAGTTTCTATTGTACACTCCCTCCTGTACACTCCATACTGTACACTCCCTCCTGTACACTCCCTCCTGAACACTCCATACTGTACACTCCCTCCTGTACACTCCCTCCTGAACACTCCCTCACTCTAGTACCACACTGATGTCTTTACTGGAGAGTTTCTACTGTACACTCCCTCCTGTACACTCCATACTGTACACTCCCTCACTCTGGTACCACAGTAAATCCCTCCTCAGTTCTGTATAAGAACATAAGAAAGTTTACAAACGAGAGGAGGCCATTCAGCCCATCTTGCTTGTTTGGTTGTTAGTAGCTTATTGATCCCAGAATCTCATCAAGCAACTTCTTGAAGGATCCCAGGGTGTCAGCTTCAACAACATTACTGGGGAGTTGGTTTCAGACCCTCACAATTCTCTGTGTAAAAAAGTGCCTCTTATTTTCTGTTCTGAATGCCCCTTTATCTAATCTCCATTTGTGTCCCCTGGTCCTTGTTTCTTTTTTCAGGTCGAAAAAGTCCCCTGGGTCGACACTGTCTATACCTTTTAGGATTTTGATGATCTTTCTCTGGAATTCTGATCTACTGAATAGACAAGGCTTGCATTTCCAGCAATTCTTTACTTTAGGTCCCAACAGGTAATGAAACTGGTAGTTGGGTTTCATCAGACCTGGGGTTCAGCTCCACTGTGATGCTCTGGCAGTGATAAATGGCTTGTTATGCATGAGGCAATTCATCGTCATGACAACCAGAGAACCACAAGGTGACCCTGGTACAGCAAGGGCCCCATGGCATCACTGCTCTCATTCCTATTGGAGCACATCTGAAGGTCACACTGGCCCCAGTAACAGAAAATAGAATCAGCTCAGGAGGAATAAGGAGAGCTAATGATAACCGTGACAGTGGCACTAGCTTGAGAGAAATGGAGAGCGGAGATGATTGCACAGCACACTGGTTCCTACTGTAAGAGACAGGGTGAGGTTCTGTAAAGCTTCAATACAGGCAATCTCAATGGAATACAAAGCCGATTGAAGACCACTTTGGTTGGACTCAACAGGAGGCGCCTGCTTACTAGACACTGGAGAGACACTGAGACACTTTTAGACACGCTCCCCGAGGGAATGTCGATACAGACACAGGAGAGACACTTTGAGACACGCTCCCAGAGGGAATGTTGATACAGACACAGGAGAGACACTTTGAGACACGCTCCCAGAGGGAATGTCGATGCAGACACAGGAGAGACACTTTGAGACACGCTCCCAGAGGGAATGTCGATACAGACACAGGAGAGACACTTTGAGACACGCTCCCAGAAGGAATGTCGATACAGACATAGGAGAGACACTTTGAGACACGCTCCCAGACGGAATGTCAATATAGACACAGGAGAGACACTTTGAGACACACTCCCCGAGGGAATGTCAATATAGACACAGGAGACACAGGAGACACTTTGAGACGTGCTCCCAGAGTGAATGTCAATATAGACACAGGAGACACAGGAGACACTTTGAGACACGCTCCCAGAGGGAATGTCAATACAGACACAGGAGAGACACTTTGAGACCCGCTCTCCCCGAGGGAATGTCAATAGACACAGGAGAGACACTTTGAGACGCGCTCCCAGAGGAAATGTCAATATAGACACAGGAGAGACACTTTGAGACACGCTCCCCAAGGGAATGTCAATATAGACACAGGAGACACAGGAGACACTTTGAGACGTGCTCCCAGAGTGAATGTCAATATAGACACAGGAGACACAGGAGACACTTTGAGACACGCTCCCAGAGGGAATGTCAATACAGACACAGGAGAGACACTTTGAGACACGCTCTCCCCGAGGGAATGTCGATACAGACACAGGAGAGACACTTTGAGACACGCTCCCAGACGGAATGTCAATATAGACACAGGAGAGACACTTTGAGACGCTCTCCCAGAGTGAATGTCAATATAGACACAGGAGACACAGGAGACACTTTGAGACGCGCTCCCAGAGTGAATGTCACTATAGACACAGGAGACACAGGAGACACTTTGAGACGTGCTCCCAGAGTGAATGTCAATATAGACACAGGAGACACAGGAGACACTTTGAGATGCGCTCCCAGAGGGAATGTCAATATAGACACAGGAGAGACACTTTGAGATGCCGCTGACCTTGAAGGCATGACACACACACACACACAGTCTATAACATGTGTGCTGACTGACCCACCTCCAGCATTGAACCAGAACAAGCTGCTGCAGGAGCAGCTCATTTGAAAATGAATCAGCCCTGGCTTGCTCGTGTCCATGGGGAGGCTTGTGCATGAGGTCCAATGAAACTGCATTGCAATGCACAACAGTATAGCAACCCATTCTACAGCCCATTCTACAGCCCATTCTATAGCCCATTCTACAGCCAATTCTACAACCCATTCTACAGCCCATTCTACAGCCCATTCTACAACCCATTCTACAACCCATTCTATAGCCCATTCTACAGCCCATTCTACAGCCCATTCTATAGCCCATTCTACAGCCAATTCTACAACCCATTCTACAGCCCATTCTACAGCCCATTCTACAACCCATTCTACAGCCCATTCTACAGCCCATTCTACAACCCATTCTATAGCCCATTCTACAGCCCATTCTACAGCCCATTCTACAACCCATTCTACAGCCCATTCTACAGCCCATTCTACAACCCATTCTACAGCCCATTCTTCAACCCATTCTACAGCCCATTCTACAGCCCATTCTACAACCCATTCTACAGCCCATTCTACAGCCCATTCTACAACCCATTCTACAGCCCATTCTACAGCCCATTCTACAACCCATTCTACAGCCCATTCTACAGCCCATTCTACAGCCCATTCTACAACCCATTCTACAGCCCATTCTACAGCCCATTCTACAGCCCATTCTACAGCCCATTCTACAGCCCATTCTACAACCCATTCTACAGCCCATTCTACAGCCCATTCTACAACCCATTCTACAGCCCATTCTTCAACCCATTCTACAGCCCATTCTACAGCCCATTCTACAACCCATTCTACAGCCCATTCAACAACCCATTCTACAACCCATTCTACAGCCCATTCAACAACCCATTCTACAACCCATTCTACAACCCATTCTACAGCCCATTCTACAACCCATTCTACAACCCATTCTACAACCCATTATACAGCCCATTCTACAGCCCATTCTGCGCCTGACAATGGCCTGCATTTTAATTGGTTTCTTAGCATTTTTCTATCAATATTTGTTCTGGCTGATGGAATTTGTACAGCAACTGACATCTTAAATTCGAAGTCCTCGTTCATCATAAGCGGGTCTATACCGCCATCAATATGAAGAAATCTCTCCAGTGATAAAATAATTACCATGTTACAGTTTTTTTCAGTTGCTAAAATCACGTTTATGAAACCATTGGCGCAATTTTCAAAACTCTTAACACAAAACTCCAAACTGCGTTGCAGAAATTTAATTGTTTCTGAACCCCAAACACTTTTGCATTTGATTACTTTTAAATTACAAAATCTAACATGACTTTCATATCTACATTACTTGCTCAGTCAGAAATACATATTTCAAATGTTTATATCTGTTTTTCGAAATGCTTCACTCTAATTGCTATTACCAAGAACAACGTCTCATTATTGATAATCATGAAAACGCAAGTTGAATTTATTGACAATCATCCCAACACCACATAAAAGGCTGTGTAGACTACATGTGACAACATGGAGCAGGCTGCAGGACAAGATGCTAGGGGAGGGTCGCGGTCACAGTCGTGGTCGAGGACAGGGACAGAGACAGGGACAACGTCAAGGAAGATGAGATGAAGTACGATCAAAAAGAGCTACCGTGTCGAAATAAATCAGAGCAACAGTTGTTGACCATGTCATCAACAGAGCCTTGTGAATGAGAGAGCAGCTGGGTTGATTGTCCAACCTAATATGAAAAGGTCAACAGTAGCCTCTATCATACGTTCCATCCAGAAAACCGGTAAGTGTATAGAACATGCATAGTGTACCTAGTTTGACAGTACATTTACTGACAGCAGTAGAGTATAAAGTAACCACAGTATGCATATTGTGCTTTGTTTCCAGAATTGAGAAAATGGCATGCAGTGGTGGCCACAGCCAATTACTCCCTGATCAACTGCAGATGGCTGTAGTTGAGATGGTCCGTGCAAAAAATGATATTCGCCTCACCGAAATCCAGCGACGCATTGATGAAGACAGCAATGTTTTCAAAGGTGTGAACACCATCAGTCTACCTACAAGTGCTTGTAAAAAAGACACCAAGTAACTATGTAACAAATATTTGTTGATGAGGCTGGCTTCAACTTGGCCAAAACACAAAGACGTGGCAGGAATATCGTCGGCCAGCGTGCGACAGCTCAAGTCCCAGGGCAGCGTGGAGCAACATCACCATGTGTGCTGCCATTTCAAACCATGGTGTGGAGCAACATCATCATGTGTGCTGCCATTTCAGACGATGGCGTGGAGCAATATCACCATGTGTGCTGCCATTTCAAACCATGGTGTGGAGCAACATCATCATGTGTGCTGCCATTTCAGACGATGGCGTGGAGCAACATCGCCATGTGTGCTGCCATTTCAAACCATGGCGTGGAGCAACATCACCATGTGTGCTGCCATTTCAAACCATGGCGTGGAGCAACATCACCATGTGTGCTGCCATTTCAAACCATGGCGTGGAGCAACATCACCATGTGTGCTGCCATTTCAAACCATGGCGTGGAGCAACATCACCATGTGTGCTGCCATTTCAAACCATGGCGTGGAGCAACATCACCATGTGTGCTGCCATTTCAAACCATGGCGTGGAGCAACATCACCATGTGTGCTGCCATTTCAAACCATGGCGTGGAGCAACATCACCATGTGTGCTGCCATTTCAGACGATGGTGTGATGGCCTGTAGGCCGTTACTTGGGTCGTACAATTCCACACATCTACTGAATTTTCTAGATGAGCTGCCCATTAACCTTGTTCAAGCTGATCAGGAGGTCACATATGTCATTGTGTGGGACAGTGTTAGCTTCCATCATGCAGCGGTGGTGTGGGAATGGTTCGCAGCACAGCAGCAATTCATTGTAATGTACCTGCCACCATACTCACCTTTCCTCAATCCTATTGAGGAGTTCTTCTCTGCTTGGAGGTGGAAGGTTTACAATCGTCAACCTTATCAGCATGCCACCCTTTATTATTTATTATTTATTTCTTAGCAGACACCCTTATCCAGGGCGACTTACAATTGTTACAAGATATCACATTATTTTTACATACAAGTACCCATTTATACAATTGGGTTTTTACTGGAGCAATCTAGGTAAAGTACCTTGCTCAAGGGTACAGCAGCAGTGTCCCCCACCTGGGATTGAACCCACAACCCTCCGGTCAAGAGTCCAGAGCCCTAATCACTACTCCACACTGCTGCCCTGGATGCTGCCATGGATGCAGCATGCAATGACATTGCCCAAGAACAATGTTAGGTATGGATTCAGCATGCAAGAAGGTTTTTTCCCAGGTTCATGCAAACGAAAACATTTTTTGTGATATCAATGAGAACTTGTGGCCAAATGTAGATGATAGGCGAGATGTACCTAAGTGACCTGGTATGGTTTATGTTTAAATAATTCATTTATATTCATTTCTGTTTGCAGATTTTGTCCTCCTCTTCAATGATGAAAATGTATTTTGACAAATGTATCATGAGTTTATTGTTCTTGAGTTCACTGTTTGTTCAAATGATTAAGCAATAATGCTGTTATTTTCTTTTGTTTCAATGACTAATCTAATGATGTGATGGTATTTCATTAATAAATTCTGGTTTGGAGCCAACTATGTTATTTTGCAAAATGGATTAACTAAACAGAATGCGTGTTTAACAGGCTTTTGCTGCTATTGTTAGTGGTTTTGGTTCTTGTGTTAAGAGTTTTGAAAATTGTGCCAATGGTTTCATAAACTTGATTTTACCAACTGAAAAAGATTGATATGTCTGCTGCTTACCTGTAGTATATTACATTCTAAGCCATGCCAATCTGACATCACCCCGTCACAGAAATATCATTCTGGAACCCATTGAACCTGATATTATATTCTAAGCAATGCCAATCTGACATCATCCCGTCACAGAAATATCATTCTGGAACCCACTGAACCTTAAATGGCAAGCAATGACAAGGCAATACATGGTATCTCATTTAAAATGTTATAATGCTTATAGTAAATGTTTTGCAGCTGTGCTTTATCACATGTCTCTCTTCTCCATGTTGGAAAGGATTCTGCAGGCTGTGACAGGAGAACCATACGCTGCTCACTGACACACAAGGGAGGGCAGTTTTCTATTCCTTGTGGCAGCAGGGCTTCTTCTCAGAGACGCTCTCCTGCCCATTCCCTGAGCAGGCTCCTCCGGTCTGTGTTTGCAATATAAACAGGGCCTGCTGTGTCGAGGCCAGGCAGCCCTGCATGCTGAGCCGATCCCACTGAGCTCACTGACAGGTACACGTACTGCAACTGACCAAACACACATCCTGTTTTAACGAGGCTTTTCTTTTTATAGTTTGCAAATATTGTTTTACCCAGAGGATTAATCTGCATTGCCAATGCATAAAGCAACTCACAGACTCTGAAAAAGCTATCAAGGCAAGCGTGACAGCACAGCTCATCCAGGAGCACTGTGCTTCTTTGCAGGATGGCACTAGGGCACAAGGAGGTACTGTGGTTTACAGTGCATGCTGTATCAATGGGTAAAGCACGACACCACAGCTCTAACTATGACACCCTTACCGAAGAGACATAAAGCAAAGGATGCTGAGAAGTTACTCCCCCTGCTTATTTCCAAGCCATTTAATCTCCGGGACCAGAGAATTAAAATGATCATTATTGCAGAAGTGAAAGGGCTACTGTCCATCATCTGCTGCTGCTCTCAAAAACAGCCTGCAGCAGACTGTCTGATTGCTGCCATCAGCCCAAGGTTGCTGTCCTCCCTGTATATCCCCTGGGTCCATTTCAATCACACCGTGGAGCCTGGAAATGCATTTGCTTTATTTCTTTTTAGGGTGGGGGCTGGATGTTTTGAAACCAAAATCAACATTTTCTTTCACAGTGTGGGTATGGTTCTGAACATTTGCTGCTGCAATGCAAATTCTACTGTCATTCTTCCCTTCAGAGGCGCATTTAACAACAACAGCTGCCATACGTTTACATGAGCAACAGTCAGTCTGACTGTATCAGGTTCATCTGAAATATCTCCTGCTATTTTATATTTGTCACCGGACTGTTTGTTATATAGTATACCATGGCATATGGGATCTGTGTGAACATCAGACAGCCTCCCACACTGCAGGGAAGCTGGCAAGCTGAAGCACATGTTATATACTATCACACCTCCTGGGGCTCTGTAATAATCAGCAATGTGTTGATAAGTCTAAATATGAACTCAGTATCAATGGAAAGGACATGGCACCCAACTACAAATCCACTAGGAATGCTTTCCTTCTCAGTATAAGCACATGTACTGTCCATGTTACCAAACTGCCAAAAATGTGATGCTGCCTTAATGGGACTCATTATTCTCTATAACAGATAGTTAATAGCACTAGAGTGTTACAAGGCACTGGTGAAAAGCTCCCCTGCTGTTCTTGATTGCTCTCTGTACAAAAGCCTCCAACAAGCTGGAGTATTGGCTCCTGACTCACCCAGTGCCGTTCTGGCAGGGATCTAAGACATGTGTCTGTGCCAGAGACCTTGCTCTCCCGCCTCTCCTGCTACTGATTTCATTAGCACTGACACTCAAAAGCTTTCTCTTTGTCAATCAATATTGGACAAGAGAGCAAGAGAGAGATACATTGCATTGTGTCTGTTAATGGGAGCCAAAATAGCAAACAGGAAACATTTATGCCTGAGTGTTGAGAAGCAAAGAAGCAAACACGGTGCTGAACACAGAATTCTGCCGTAAAAAAAAAAACAGTAAGCTTTTCAGCAGTCTGATAATATTGCTGTCTAATAACATACACCTGAAATCAGATGTCAGTTTGAGCCAATGGTTTTAAACAGTTACCCTGAAGCCAAAGCCTCATAAAGTACAGCAGTTTGTATGTGAACCCTATTTCAGTAGCTATTAGTGTGCCTAAACTGACATCTCAGTGTCTTTGCTATTCCGCATCCTCTGCTTTCTTCTGTCCTGCTCAGGATCTGATTAATTTATTTTACTGGGGGAGCCCAGGGGAGCTTGACCTTCTGTTTCTATGAGAGTCCTGGGAAGCACACAGGCTTCAGTGAGACATTACATACTGTACATGCAAATGCTGTACTGAACACACCAAGCCAAACACTCCAGAGAAACTGCATGGCACATTACATACTGTACATGCAAATGCTGTACTGAACACACCAAGCCAAACACTCCAGAGAAACTGCATGGCACATTACATACTGTACATGCAAATGGCAAACGCAGAAGTGAGTTCACACCACAATGATAACAGCAAGCTTTCCAGACTCATGGGCTTTAACTGCAGGGACAGCTCTTACTTCACAATACAATAGAGAGATACATGTTGTACAAACTTCTACAATCTGATAAACTGGATATATTATGCAGCACCAAAGCTGACTAACCACTGGAGAAAACGTCCTGCTTGTCCTCTGTCCAAGTTGAGCTTGCCTGCATAAGGTAGAGCCATGAAGAGGGAAGGCTGGGTAACCACTGTCTGAGTTCAGCATGGCTGCATCAGGTACAGCCATGAAGAGGGAAGGCTAGGTAACCACTGTCTGAGTTCAGCATGGCTGCATCAGGTAGAGCCATGCCCAGGGAAGGCTGGGTAACCACTGTCTGAGTTCAGCATGGCTGCATCAGGTACAGCCATGAAGAGGGAAGGCTGGGTAACCACTGTCTGAGTTCAGCATGGCTGCATCAGGTAGAGCCATGCCCAGGGAAGGCTGGGTAACCACTGTCTGAGTTCAGCATGGCTGCATCAGGTACAGCCATGCCCAGGGAAGGCTAGGTAACCACTGTCTGAGTTCAGCATGGCTGCATCAGGTAGAGCCATGCCCAGGGAAGGCTGGGTAACCACTGTCTGAGTTCAGCATGGCTGCATCAGGTACAGCCATGCCCAGGGAAGGCTGGGTAACCACTGTCTGAGTTCAGCATGGCTGCATCAGGTAGAGCCATGCCCAGGGAAGGCTGGGTAACCACTGTCTGAGTTCAGCATGGCTGCATCAGGTACAGCCATGAAGAGGGAAGGCTGGGTAACCACTGTCTGAGTTCAGCATGGCTGCATCAGGTACAGCCATGCCCAGGGAAGGCTGGGTAACCACTGTCTGAGTTCAGCATGGCTGCATCAGGTACAGCCATGAAGAGGGAAGGCTGGGTAACCACTGTCTGAGTTCAGCATGGCTGCATCAGGTACAGCCATGCCCAGGGAAGGCTAGGTAACCACTGTCTGAGTTCAGCATGGCTGCATCAGGTACAGCCATGCCCAGGGAAGGCTGGGTAACCACTGTCTGAGTTCAGCATGGCTGCATCAGGTAGAGCCATGCCCAGGGAAGGCTGGGTAACCACTGTCTGAGTTCAGCATGGCTGCATCAGGTAGAGCCATGCCCAGGGAATGCTACTTCACACATGCATGTAATCAGACACTTGGCATCCACACATGCGCTCTTTTCACTTCCATCTGTATTGGCAGAAAGGCAGGCCTGTGCTTGTGGAAGTGAAGTCCAAGTTTGCAATGGGATTAGAGGCTCAGAGTTCTACAGCCTTCAATAAACATTGGCAGCTGTACAAGTGGCTAGCATCCTGCAAACATTCCTTTCTCACTGGGACACGGCACAGGAATCTGGGACATTTACAGGCCAAGTCGTTGTTTTATCTTTTTCACTATTAAAAAAGCTTTGGCCCTCCTTGCAGTGCACTCTGTTTCCAGCTTTTCCACCTTGCAGAATTGATCCAGTCAAACTAGCTTAAGGAACCGTTTTGATCTTTTGTGTTGTTTTGTATGTTTACTGACATTATTACTCAATGAAAGGCAATGATTAATTCCACTTCACATTGACCTCACCTAGGTCATTTCTAGGTAAGTTGGATGCAGATTGCTGTCAGAGAATCAATAAACCTTATTTTATCAGTGTCCCAAATATTCAAATATTCAAACACCTATTCTATCTGTAAAATGCAAGTGTGATCAAATAAATGTAAAACACACTGACAGGAATCCCTTTTCAATCTCCCGAATACCAGTAATCCCTAAATATTTGTCCGTACGATCCAGTAAAATATCATGATTGACTGTATCAAAAGCTGTAATAAAGTCCAAGAGAAGAAGGATGTTAAGTGACCCAGAGTCAGCAACCATCAACAAACCATTAACTACCTTAACAAAGGCTGTTTCAGTACTCACTGATTTGCATATACTTATCAAGTATCACAATACCTTTTTTAGATCAGCCTGTCCTCACACAGACCTCTCTACTCAGAGGCAGACCTGCTATTTTATGCACATGCTTAATCCCGGGCAGGTGTCTCTCATTAAAATAGAGCCAGCTGATTCCAATCCTGGCTCATACCAACCCTGTGGCATTTTGCAGCAAGCCCCTGGACTGTATCTTTCCTCCCCCTACTCTGCCACAGTGTTCATGACAATGTAAACCAGGGAGTAAGACGGTTCTGTTGTGTGTTCATGACAATGTAAACCAGGGAGTAAGACGGTTCTGTTGTGTGTTCATGACAATGTAAACCAGGGAGTAAGACGGTTCTGTTGTGTGTTCATGACAATGTAAACCAGGGAGTAAGATGGTTCACCCAGAGCTGTGGGGTTTTCCCAATGCACTTAGAAATGAGTTAGTGGCAGGAACCCCGTGGGATGAGGAATAGATAGGAAATGCTTCCTGTGGGAATAAGGGGTGTGATTAAATTAAAATTACTAGACTTCTTGGACCTCATTAAAAGGTCATGTAGTCTGATTGGGAACTTCATTCACAATGGTTCCTGATCTGTTTCAAGTGATAGGTGACGTCTTTCCTCTGTGGTTCTATGTGGATAAGCAGGGGGGCTTTCCTCTGTGGTTCTGTGTGGATAAGCAGGAGGGCATTCCTCTGTGGTTCTATAAAATACTGAATTACATGAGACCAACCTGCTGGGGTTGCTGCTTGAGAGATAGCAAAAAAACTGAGACTGGACAGAGGTTGAAAGAGGTGCTGAGAATCAGCAGATAACAGGCTGTCTAACCACATTCAATATGTCAGGCCGATATTCGCTAAAACAAAGAACAGATTTAAGCTAATTCTTAAATGAGATGGTTTCCTTTTTCTCCTGGTACGCAAATGCACTAAAAGCACTCAAATGCAAACTCCCGCTCATAGATGCTCCGGGTCTCAGTTGGAAATGCTATTAAACTGGATTTTGAGAAATGCCTGGAGTGAAAAGGATTTATAGAGTCAACTTTACAGCCTCCATCCTCACCAATGAAACTGCCGACCTTTTCTTTTTCTGTTTTCATTGTGCAGTAATAGCCCTCTACCAGGAAGATCCTGTTCTTTACAGAATTTCTTCATTAAAACTCCTGAAATAGCTGTTAGCTTTTCTTTTTCTTTTGTTGTGGGGAGCAGAGCATGGCAAGTTTATATGGAGCGGGGAAGGGGAGCGGAGAGCAGAGCATGGCAAGTTTATATGGAGCGGGGGAGGGAGCGGGAGCAGAGCATGGCAAGTTTATATGGCGCGGGGAGGGAGCGGAGCGGAGCATGGCAAGTTTATATGGAGCGGGGGAGGGGAGCGGAGAGCAGAGCATGGCAAGTTTATATGGCGCGGGGAGGGAGCGGGAGCAGAGCATGGCAAGTTTATATGGAGCGGGGAGGGAGCGGAGAGCAGAGCATGGCAAGTTTATATGGAGCGGGGAGGGAGCGGGAGCAGAGCATGGCAAGTTTATATGGAGCGGGGAGGGAGCGGGAGCAGAGCATGGCAAGTTTATATGGAGCGGGGAGGGAGCGGGAGCAGAGCATGGCAAGTTTATATGGAGCGGGGGAGGGGAGCGGAGAGCAGAGCATGGCAAGTTTATATGGAGCGGGGAGGGAGCGGGAGCAGAGCATGGCAAGTTTATATGGAGCGGGGAGGGAGCGGGAGCAGAGCATGGCAAGTTTATATGGAGCGGGGAGGGAGCGGGAGCAGAGCATGGCAAGTTTATATGGAGCAGGGGAGGGAGCGGGAGCAGAGCATGGCAAGTTTATATGGAGCGGGGAGGGAGCGGGAGCAGAGCATGGCAAGTTTATATGGAGCGGGGAGGGAGCGGAGAGCAGAGCATGGCAAGTTTATATGGAGCGGGGAGGGAGCGGGAGCAGAGCATGGCAAGTTTATATGGAGCGGGGAGGGAGCGGAGCAGAGCATGGCAAGTTTATATGGAGCGGGGAGGGAGCGGGAGCAGAGCATGGCAAGTTTATATGGAGCGGGGAGGGAGCGGGAGCAGAGCATGGCAAGTTTATATGGAGCGGGGAGGGAGCGGGAGCAGAGCATGGCAAGTTTATATGGAGCGGGGGAGGGAGGAGAGCAGAGCATGGCAAGTTTATATGGAGCGGGGAGGGAGCGGAGAGCAGAGCATGGCAAGTTTATATGGAGCGGGGAGGGGAGCGGAGAGCAGAGCATGGCAAGTTTATATGGAGCGGGGGAGGGGAGCGGGGAGCAGAGCATGGCAAGTTTATATGGAGCGGGGAGGGAGCGGGAGCAGAGCATGGCAAGTTTATATGGAGCGGGGAGGGAGCGGGAGCAGAGCATGGCAAGTTTATATGGAGCGGGGAAGGGGAGCGGGAGCAGAGCATGGCAAGTTTATATGGAGCGGGGGAGGGGAGCGGAGCAGAGCATGGCAAGTTTATATGGAGCAGGGGAGCGGAGAGGGGAGCAGAGTAGGGAGCGGAGCGGGGTGGTTGCTGGAGAGGAGCGCAGAACGGACATTTCCAGCCTCCTCTTTCACAGCACTCTGAACTGAGCACGGTTTTATTTTTCTTAAATACTTTTAAATGTTTTGCCATGGAGTTTGCACAATTTTTTTTTTTTAACTTTACAGTATTTTCCATCACACCTGTGCATAACCATTCATTTCAAACCAAAATTAGGCACTTTTATGTTTTGTAGACTTCAGAATTGTATTTAAAAAATATATACAGTATATATATTTCTTTTATATTTAATATTAATAAGTCATCAGTGTGGGCATCTGTCTGCGGTTATCACATAGCCTATATTGTTCTTATACAGTTATGCCCCAATACAGCGCTGTGAACATGGTTTATATTTTCTGCACTCTTAAGGATAGTTCATACACTACAGGGTGGTGCGTCAGCCACATTGAGAGTCACTCATATGTGTTCATGGGTTGCTTTGAGCTCCCTATGAGATATTCGGATACAAACAAGCCCAGTATAAAGCTAATTTGATATGAATCACATGCAAAGTTTGAAATAGGTGGCACCGTACACGACATCTAGGAACCTGTTCATTGCAAGATGATATTTCCTAACTTTCAGTTTATTTTCAATGTACGCATTTGTTCAATGCCAATCAATAATAATAATGAGAAAGCGTCTTCGAATTGAATTAGATAACTTCTCTCATCACTTTATGTCGGCTTTTTTCTTTGCTGGTCATAGCTGGGGATTTTTTTTTTTTTTTTTACTTGGGTCAAGCTATGCAATTATAATAAGGATGATTAAATAGCATTCCTTTCTGAATGTACATTACATCATTTCATCTGCAATCGGCAACACAGTGGGGGGAAAAACGGCTAGTTTATTTTTAAAAAATCTAAATGAATACCATGTGAGCGGGAATCGCAAGCAGTGGAGCAGAATGGGAGACAGAGCGGAGGATATTATGAGCGGTGAAGCGGAATTGTGAACCACTCACATTCTCTGTGTGGGGCTGTGTGGTCCAGTGGTTAAAGAAAAGGGCTTGTAACCAGGAGGTCCCCGGTTCAAATCCCACCTCAGCCACTGACTCATTGTGTGACCCTGAGCAAGTCACTTAACCTCCTTGTGCTCCGTCTTTCGGGTGAGACGTAATTGTAAGTGACTCTGCAGCTGATGCATAGTTCACACACCCTAGTCTCTGTAAGTCGCCTTGGATAAAGGTGTCTTCTAAATAAACAAATAATACAAGAAGCCTTGTTTGGAGCCCTCTTATTTCCTGCAGGTGAACTTTGCTTCAAGGTAAACTAACGCACAGGCCTGCCTGCCTGCCTGCTTATCTTTCCCAGTGGTTTAGGAAAGGTTTTGGAATCCGAGATCAAACCTTGTTTTCTAAACAGTGAGGTGATGGCGATGTGCTGACTGGAGGTCAGGACCAGGGTCGTACTGGCAGGGCTTGGAACTCGTGCTTGCCCTGTCCTCAGTCCTGGGATTCACAACTTGCCTTGTTCAGGTATATTGTTGAAATGACCTGGTGTCAGGAGTTTGAACAAATAGGAGGCTGTGTGGTCCAGTGGTTAAAGAAAAGGGCTTGTAACCATGAGGTCCCCAGTTCAAATCCCCCCTCAGCTACTGACTCATTGTGTGACCCTGAGCAAGTCACTTAACCTCCTTGTGCTCCGTCTTTCAGGTGAGATGTAATTGTAAGTGACTCTGCAGCTGATGCATAGTTCACACACCCTAGTCTGTGTAAGTCGTCTTGGATAAAGGCATCTGCTAAATAAACTAATAATAATAATAATAACAATTAGGTCACTGTTAAATCTGCTCTCAACTGATCACACTAATCACATCGTTAATAATCTGAGTCTGTAGGGTTACTACAATAGTTTCTGCATACATGTACACATGTGTCTGATGTGTTGATGTCTATATGCTGAACATATATTTTAAAAGGAGGTTATTAGTATACAGGCAGAGTCCAGGTCTCCCCAGCTCACAGTTTGCTCACCCTGAACATAGCGTTCAGTAAAAGCATTCTCTGCAGAGTAAAGGTTAAAACACTCCATATGTTCCACAGGAACCCAAAATAAAACCTGTTGCAGTCTACTCATATTCCTTAAGTTCCTCTGCTTTGTTTTTTTCTGAACGTACTGCTGTGTTTATCCCACTTGTTAAGATTACAACCCCTAACATCCTCCAGAACTGCATGTCTCTGGTCAGGGAATGCTACGCAGCACCTCTGGTCAGGGAATGCTACGCAGCACCTCTGGTCTGGGAATGCTACGCAGCACATCTGATCTGGGAATGCTACGCAGCACTTCTGGTCTGGGAATGCTACGCAGCACCTCTGGTCTGGGAATGCTACGCAGCACCTCTGGTCAGGGAATGCTACGCAGCACCTCTGGTCAGGGAATGCTACGCAGCACCTCTGGTCAGGGAATGCTACGCAGCACCTCTGGTCAGGGAATGCTACGCAGCACCTCTGGTCTGGGAATGCTACGCAGCACCTCTGGTCTGGGAATGCTACGCAGCACCTCTGGTCTGGGAATGCTACGCAGCACCTCTGGTCAGGGAATGCTACGCAGCACCTCTGGTCTGGGAATGCTACGCAGCACCTCTGGTCTGGGAATGCTACGCAGCACCTCTGGTCAGGGAATGCTACGCAGCACCTCTGGTCTGGGAATGCTACGCAGCACCTCTGGTCTGGGAATGCTACGCAGCACCTCTGGTCAGGGAATGCTACGCAGCACCTCTGGTCTGGGAATGCTACGCAGCACCTCTGGTCTGGGAATGCTACGCAGCACCTCTGGTCTGGGAATGCTACGCAGCACCTCTGGTCTGGGAATGCTACGCAGCACCTCTGGTCTGGGAATGCTACGCAGCACCTCTGGTCTGGGAATGCTACGCAGCACCTCTGGTCTGGGAATGCTACGCAGCACCTCTGGTCTGGGAATGCTACGCAGCACCTCTGGTCTGGGAATGCTACGCAGCACCTCTGGTCAGGGAATGCTACGCAGCACCTCTGGTCAGGGAATGCTACGCAGCACCTCTGGTCTGGAAATGCTAAGCAGCACCTATAGTAGTAGTAATAGTAGTACAGTATTTCATGTTAGATTTCAAAATGTCACATTTTTCAATTTTTGTCAGTTTTCCATTAAGTATATGGAAAACTACAAAACAATATGTAATTCAATATGTTAACGTAAAATTATTCAGCAGGTTTCATTCGACTTTCTGAAGCAAAACAAGTTCATTCTATCGGGTGATGCAAAACCTTTGGCCAGAGCTGCACAGTACATACATGGAGTGTGTTGCTATTTCCACCCCTATAAATACAGTAGCTCTCAATCCCAGGATGCCACCTTTACTACAACAATCAACAGGCAACCCTTACTTTGTACTGACCATTACAATCCGCACTCTTTGAACAAGCGACCTACTTACTGAACACACAAACTTCAGCCATCGATTGCATGCTGTGTGTGAATGCGTGTGAGTGTGTACCTCAAGTCGGCACGTACAAAAGGTTCTGAACTCATCTGAAGCTCTAATAGGATTCTGCACTATTGATCTGCTCAACAATCAACATGATGAACCAAAGAGACCAATCACAACAAAGACAACCTTTGAAATACCAACACAGCTTCACAGCCGGAGCCTAAACTGACAATCGATCAGGTAGCTTCATTCTAAAACCTTCGAAATACCAACAGAGCTTCACAGCTGGAGCCTAAACTGACAATCGATCAGGTAGCTTCATTCTAAAACCTTTGAAATACCAACACAGCTTCACAGCCAGAGCCTAAACTGACAATCGATGGGGTAGCTTCATCCTAAATGAAGCTATGGGTGGTCTTCTCAATGAAAGGGGAGTCTGAAGGCTTAAGCTGCAGCTGTGAAGGAATCTGTGCAGGTCAGAAATGAAAAAAAACATTTCCTGGAGAGAAAAGAAAAATCAATTTCCTTCCCAAAGATGGAGGGATGGGTTGGCAACAGCCATGACAGCGGACGAAGTCTGAATCATGACAGGTTATTAGAGTCTGTCGGAGAAGAGGCCACCATTCACCTGAAGAGCCACCTCCATTGCCATTCTCAGCAGCATACATTGCAATGAACAATAATGTGACTGCAGACTGCAACAGTGAAGCAGCTATAACCATCAGTTTATCATCTGAACAAAACTTCACTGGGTTCAAAATGGGAGGCCAGTATATAAATATACATTAATGCAAATATTCATTCATAGCACTATAGTAGTAACACATATTGCTATTGCTATCTGTATAGCTTATAGTGAAACAGAAAAAACAATGAATAATAATGCACAGAGCATAATAGGAATACAATCCAAGACTATCCAAGATTATCCAAATCAGCTTTGAAATGCCACTTACCAGGCTGAAGAGTAAATGGAAAACCATCTATAAGGAGATAACATAATGCTTACTGTAATACATACATCATTTATCACAAAGTTTAACCATGTAGGTGGTAAAAAGAGAACTCATTCAACCTATTAATACACGGTTTACTGGAATATTGTCAAACTTTGATGCTGTAAAACATTTACAGATAATGATAAAGATAAAGAAGTCAGTGGTCCAGACACTGGTATGCCATTGTCAATACTGGTTAAGACTGAGAAAAGCTGTGATTTATCTTGCAGCAGTCATCTGCTTTACAGCGATAACACCACGTAAATTCTATATAACTATTTTTTTTTCCTAAAGGTCTTTCAATGCACAGTGGTGCAGGACCCAAAAGATAATCTGATCCATTTTGATGAGCATCCATTTTTAACTAGGAAAGTATTAGACGACAATCTACGCAGCATTTAAAAAAAAATGATGCCTACGGTACATGACTATAGGAATGAGGAATAACAAGCTGGCTATATACAGTACGAAACACCTGTGAATCCCAGAGCAGGAATGCAGAACACTACACCTGGTGCAGACATTAGGGTCCAGGGCCATAAAATCAAATGCATTTAAAGTGAAATAAAAGAGCAATTCTGTGAATGTGAAATCCCAGGTCATTCACCAAAGCCCTCCTCTCAGCAGCTATTTGGCCAGAGTTGGAGAGGTCACATTTCCTAACTGTGCAGAGGTTCTTAGGGCCCTAACCCTCTGAATCGAACACCAGACCTGTATCCTGAGGACAGTTTGGACCCAGACAGTAGGTGTTTTGTTGCTTCAGTGTTTCTCTACGCCAGCTTATGTACCTGGTGTTCTAAGGCATCCACATACAGAAAAAGCCCTGAGAATTCTCCCTGTGACCTTGTCTCCCAGTGTTCTAAGGCATCCACATACAGAAAAAGCCCTGAGAATTCTCCCTGTGATCTTGTCTCCCAGTGTCTAAGGCATACACTTAAAGAACAAGCCCTGGGTCCAGCCACAGATACATAGATTGAGATAAGAAGCAGAACGGCCAACAGAAAGGAAAAGAATTATAAACTGCAAGTCACAAGATCAGGGATGTAAATGTCAAGGACTGTTGTGCTTTATCTGAAAGACATGAGCCAGACAGACAGAATCTGTCAACAAGCACTGATAACACCAGCCCAGGAAAAGCCTCCATTGAATCGGTTGTTATATATAAATATATATACATGTGTGTATGACAGTCCCCTGTGTGCTCTGCGTCACTCTAACTAGCACACTTTCTCCAGGGTGTTTGGATACGTTGTATCAGCAGAGAGTGCTCTGGAAGCTATCCTGATAAAAAAGGGATTTGTGAAGACCTCAAGTGTCAGTCCACTCATGTCCTTTGAATGGATTGAATTCCCATTGATTGAATTCCCATTGATTGAATTCCCATTGTTCTCCCATTAGATGAAGTCAAGAGTTAATTTATGTATCGTGGATTTCACTAAGCAGTCCTTATGCAGCATATAAATCATAACACTATTACAAAAGCATGTATCGAGAATTATGTGCCAAGCCTTACTAAATATAAAATCTACAAGAAAGGTAATATTGTATTTAATAAGCCAGAAGTAGTTTTTAAATGTAGTGAGTAGTTGTTTCTTGATGAAAGAAATGCAGAGTCCTTTTCTTCAGATATTAGTTTGGTTTATTCAATATATACAGGTTTAATTCTGGAAACAAAAAGAACGCTCAAAGCAAAACAGTACAGATCACACTTTCATATGCAAACTGCACGGTGCAAAACTTAAGTTCAAAACAAAACCTAACAGAACAAAATAATATAATGCAATACTGTAGGTTTAATCCTCCAGGACTTCTCGATCGACAAGTCTCCAATACTAGTCTGAATGAAAGAGAGAAGTGAGCTGAGCTCAGTGCACCTTGATTAAGTAGCCACTGACCTCAGCCCCACCCTCCTTCCTTCTCTTGTGGGTTCAATCACCTCAGCACCCTGTGGAGGGTCTCATGTCCGTGTCGTAAAGAAAACTGGTTCTGGCTCACACTGACTAAGATGGTGTTATCTTGGTGTGACCCTTTGATCTTTGTGCTTAACCTCTGTTATCTCTTGAGCGCATCGGTTCCTCCAGCAATGTGCGATTGTGTTTATTCCAGCAGTCAGATGGTCATCGTCAGTGCAATTAAATGAAATCTTGCAATCTCGAATTTACCAGTTACTATACCTCCTCTGATAATCTCCTTTTAAAACTAACAGAGTGTACAAACCTGCAAACACGTGCATCTTATATTGCATTCAAAATTCTTTCCATGTTATCCAACACCATTGCTTACATTCTAGATTCTTCATATACATTCCAAAATGCTGACGTCATTAAACCTTAGATTTTTTTTTTAATTACTTTTACAGGGCAACGCTTTTATCCACCACATGAATCCTTCTTTGTTACTTTATCCTAAAAAACATGCATTCAATTATGAAATGGAATTACAACTAATAACCATCAAGGGTCAGAGTTGTCTACATTGGGATCCACTGTAAAGAACCAACGGGAAGCACACGCGCGCCCTTGTAGAGTAATACGCAGTGACTGAGGATCAGAGTCCAGTTCAGAGACCAAATGCACGGTCTGCTGTGCTCACAGAGTCAGGCTTCCTTTCATTGCAGAAAGACGCGTCTTTACATTACTAAACATTCAGCTACCAGAGACAGTTCCTTATAAACTGACCTTTCAAACCCAACAACATCTGTTCAACCCTCTGTGTATTTTCAGGGCTGCGCAGCTCCCCAGTCGGGCGGCCTGTTTTTCAGCAGCGAATGTCATTTCTGGCACCAAACAAATGTTCAGTAGTAAGAGCCAAAACAAAACAAAAAAAAACAGCTTTGTTGGAAAAGTGCTGATGGTGCCAGATATTTTTCTTCATTTGTTTCACTGCTGTATTTTATGCCATAATGCCAGGATCTGAGCAAGTCTTCAGTGTTTTTAAAGGCTTCACATCTTACAGGAAATAGGGCACTAGGATGTCTAATACTTAACCTTGTAAGTTTTACTGCAGATGTTGTTTCCATGCGCACAGAGAGAACTGGTTCACTAGAAGCTGTGATTTCTAAATACCTCGTGCCTGGTAGTTTAATAATATGTTTTACTGCTCTTGTTTTCAAATGTCATTAGTGTCATGTCGTTAGTAGTGAATACTGTTTCAACTAAGTCCCAACCGAGCACTCGCTAGCAAACAATTATTTAATTAAAACACAATTACAAAATAAAAACTCAAACAAACACATTTTCACGTGCAGGGGTCCCCTGCCACAGACTCATTAATTAAAAATAAACTCGGAGGTATAAAATGAAACTGACCAACAGGTATTGCAGATATACCATGGCTAAAAACTGGTGGAGAAGTTATATCTTTTTCCCTTTCATTCAGGCAATGCAGCATGTAGGGGATCAGGTGATGCTGCGTATACCACCCTGGCTTATGAAACCCTACCCGTCTGGAGGCTAACCGCTGCTGAGTTCGTTCCCAAAATTGCCATTGCCTGCCATATCCTGCACAAACTGTCAACAACAAAATGAGGTGTTCAGGAATCAGTGGCTGCCTGTGAGACAAACAGGGGAAAGGTTACCTAAGCTGCCAGTTTCAATTGGACAGCAGCGATCTGAGGAGGCTCGTGCTGTTAGAGATTCTCTCCCTTTTAAGTTGTGTTGTATTTACCGTTGTGCTAAATATTAATGATGCAAACAAATAAAACACAATCAATATGGTCATTTGCAATGCTATTTGATCAGTTATGAGAGGGCATCAACAACTCATTGGTATATATGTTTGTTGCGCTGTTTTGGGCGATCGAGCTGGCTCATGACATCCAGTTCAACAACTATATTTATTAACGTGGATGGCAGACACACGTTGTCTTCGGACATAACTGGGATCAAAAAAAGCACAAGAATTAATTCAGTTACACATTTAAGCAGCTCACTTGCTCTTCGTGTTTAACTTTAGCGTAGTTTTTACAGCAAGGGTATCAGTAAACGTTGGTCGGTGTCGGTGTTTGTTGTGCTGTGTTGATCAAAAAGCAATTATGCATCCACAATGGGGATGTGATTGAACAGCCAGCCACTTACTAATCAAGCAGCAACAACATTGTTACTGCCGTAGAACTCCTCTTCTGCTTGTGGTGTCTGAAGACTTCATTTTGATAAAGAAATTAGGAATACAGTTAACAGCCCTTGTGGAAATGAGTAGACAAGTGAGCAGCTCAGTGCGTGAACAAGCTTCTGAAGCATTCAGGAAGCCATTAATTAGTGTCAGTCTGACTGCATCAGATATTCAGCAGTGAAACCTGGGCAGACTCAACACACTGCAGGCTTGCTCGCTAACATCTACCTGGGCAGACTCAACACACTGCAGGCTCGCTCGCTAACGTCTACCTATGCAGACTCAACACACTGCAGGCTTGCTTGCTAACGTCTACCTGGGCAGACTCAACACACTGCAGGCTCGCTCGCTAACGTCTACCTATGCAGACTCAACACACTGCAGGCTCGCTCACTAACGTCTACCTATGCAGACTCAACACACTGCTGGCTCGCTCGCTAACGTCTACCTGGGCAGACTCAACACACTGCAGGCTCGCTCGCTAACGTCTACCTGGGCAGACTCAACACACTGCAGGCTCGCTCGCTAACGGCTGCTCCCCAATTCGATATCATGTGGCAGTTCAGTTGTTAATCAGCCTTTCTCCCTCGTTATTCAGTCCTACTCCCAAGCCAAAGGTATCAAGCTGAATAGTAGCACAAGCAAAGCAAGTTTTGCAGGACACCGTTCCTTTTCATTTTCACTGTAATTGGAGTGGAGCGGTACAAAGATAATCCCAAACCCTTCAGTTAACTGTGCTGTGACGATGGCTGCTGTGTAGATAACTGGGAAGAGCTATGCTCTGCAGAGGATTCCTGTGCACGGTAATGCTATACAATTATCAGGAACAAATTTGCACGGTTTGTAAGAAATGGGCTTCATTTTACTTTGTGTTTAATTAACCGGGTTGATGTCATTATTATTATCCACCTCGTGTGTTACAGTAACAGGCTGTCGATCTATTCCGCACAATCAAATAATAATAATAATAATAATAATATAGTTCTGCCATCTTCAGCACAACAAACAGAACAGTTGTTGTCAAACTGTTGTCATGGCAACACGGTCTTCATCTACAGTCGATTTATCTTAGGCACGTCCTGCCCAACAGAAAACAGAAATGAGTTCTGTGATAAGCTTCATATTTACTGAGGGCACTGAAATGGCCCTTTTCGGTAGAACGAGAACATTAAAAACAAGGTGAAGCATGGAGCTCTGGTTTGACACTCCAGATGTATTGTCTATAGAGGCGAACAACATTTCAAAGACGACTCAGTGATAATGTTTACCCAAAGGATCACACAAGAGAGCTTTAATCTACTGGGAGGGCAACCGTCACAAAAACGTTTCATTCTGAAGCAGTGAAATAGTGATGACAAACAAACGGGTAAATAATAACGGTTAACCCCATTTAACCGTTATTATCAATACTGCCCAGCTGTTACAGCTTGGATTTGCTGAGTCACAGCTGATCTCAGTACCACGAAGCAAATTACTAGGATTAGCGCAGTATTTCCTGCCGTTGTTACTTAAATCTTATTTTGAAAAGAAGTCGTGGCTAATCACTGAGAAACTACTTCCCAAGCTGCTATCGACAGGGCATCAAATCTCCCACACCACACAGAATGAAATATATACTGCACAGCCTCAACAACCTGCTCTCTGCTATCCAATAAAACTAATTCACACCACACAGAATGAAATATATACTGCACAGCCTCAACAACCTGCTCTCTGCTATCCAATAAAACTAATTCACACAACACAGAATGAAATATATACTGCACAGCCTCAACAACCCGCTCTCTGCTATCCAATAAAACTAATTCACACAACACAGAATGAAATATATACTGCACAGCCTCAACAACCCGCTCTCTGCTATCCAATAAAACTAATTCACACCACACAGAATGAAATATATACTGCACAGCCTCAACAACCCGCTCTCTGCTATCCAATAAAACTAACTCACACAACACAGAATGAAATATATACTGCACAGCCTCAACAACCCCTCTCTGCTATCCAATAAAACTAATTCACACAACACAGAATGAAATATATACTGCACAGCCTCAACAACCCGCTCTCTGCTATCCAATAAAACTAATTCACACAACACAGAATGAAATATATACTGCACAGCCTCAACAACCCGCTCTCTGCTATCCAATAAAACTAATTCACACAACACAGAATGAAATATATACTGCACAGCCTCAACAACCCGCTCTCTGCTATCCAATAAAACTAATTCACACAACACAGAATGAAATATATACTGCACAGCCTCAACAACCCGCTCTCTGCTATCCAATAAAACTAATTCACACAACACAGAATGAAATATATACTGCACAGCCTCAACAACCCGCTCTCTGCTATCCAATAAAACTAACTCACACAACACAGAATGAAATATATACTGCACAGCCTCAACAACCCGCTCTCTGCTATCCAATAAAACTAACTCACACAACACAGAATGAAATATATACTGCACAGCCTCAACAACCCGCTCTCTGCTATCCAATAAAACTAATTCACACAACACAGAATGAAATATATACTGCACAGCCTCAACAACCCGCTCTCTGCTATCCAATAAAACTAATTCACACAACACAGAATGAAATATATACTGCACAGCCTCAACAACCCGCTCTCTGCTATCCAATAAAACTAATTCACACAACACAGAATGAAATATATACTGCACAGCCTCAACAACCCGCTCTCTGCTATCCAATAAAACTAACTCACACAACACAGAATGAAATATATACTGCACAGCCTCAACAACCCGCTCTCTGCTATCCAATAAAACTAACTCACACCACACAGAATGAAATATATACTGCACAGCCTCAACAACCCGCTCTCTGCTATCCAATAAAACTAATTCACACAACACAGAATAAAATATATACTGCACAGCCTCAACAACCCGCTCTCTGCTATCCAATAAAACTAATTCACACAACACAGAATGAAATATATACTGCACAGCCTCAACAACCCGCTCTCTGCTATCCAATAAAACTAACTCACACAACACAGAATGAAATATATACTGCACAGCCTCAACGCCCCGCTCTCTGCTATCCAATAAAACTAATTCACACCACACAGAATGAAATATATACTGCACAGCCTCAACAACCCGCTCTCTGCTATCCAATAAAACTAACTCACACAACACAGAATGAAATATATACTGCACAGCCTCAACGCCCCGCTCTCTGCTATCCAATAAAACTAATTCACACCACACAGAATGAAATATATACTGCACAGCCTCAACAACCCACTCTCTGCTATCCAATAAAACTAATTCACACAACACAGAATAAAATATATACTGCACAGCCTCAACAACCTGCTCTCTGCTATCCAATAAAACTAACTCACACCACACAGAATGAAATATATACTGCACAGCCTCAACGCCCCGCTCTCTGCTATCCAATAAAACTAATTCACACCACACAGAATGAAATATATACTGCACAGCCTCAACAACCCGCTCTCTGCTATCCAATAAAACTAATTACTGACCCTGTTGCAGTTCATACATTAAGTAAATTGACAATGCTGCAATCTAGATGTTTCTCCTTCCATCTCTAGTATTAATCAACAGTAGATTAAAAAAAGAGACCACCTCTGAATGCATGTTCAATAAATGCCATACTTGAATAGACATCTATGGCAATCCACACAGTGACCCCTTGTGGTTTCTAAATGTAAAATACACTCAGCATTATACTGTTTCAGCTTTTGTTATGCTGATGTACTGACTGTATGCAGCGCTGTTGAGTAATAAATGGGTGCTTTCAGAAACCAAACTAGAATAATACAGTAAAACAAAGCGCTATTTGGAGAACATCAATACCTCAGCACTGAAATAGTCCAGATCCTGAAGCAGAAAGAACCACAGGTCATGTCTCTCACTCTGTCCCAACACACTGAGAAGAAGGTGAGTCAATGTTACACCCAGGATTCAAACTGAGAAGAAGGTGAGTCAATGTTACACCCAGGATTCAAACTGAGAAGAAGGTGAGTCAATGTTACACCCAGGATTCAAACTGAGAAGAAGGTGAGTCAATGTTACACCCAGGATTCAAACTGAGAAGAAGGTGAGTCAATGTTACACCCAGGATTCAAACTGAGAAGAAGGTGAGTCAATGTTACACCCAGGATTCAAACTGAGAAGAAGGTGAGTCAATGTGTTACACCCAGGATTCAAACTGAGAAGAAGGTGAGTCAATGTTACACCCAGGATTCAAACTGAGAAGAAGGTGAGTCAATGTTACACCCAGGATTCAAACTGAGAAGAAGGTGAGTCAATGTTACACCTAGGATTCAAACTGAGAAGAAGGTGAGTCAATGTTACACACCCAGGATTCAAACTGAGAAGAAGGTGAGTCAATGTGTTACACCCAGGATTCAAACTGAGAACAAGGTGAGTCAATGTTACACCCAGGATTCAAACTGAGAAGAAGGTGAATCAATGTGTTACACCCAGGATTCAAACTGAGAACAAGGTGAGTCCATGTTACACCCAGGATTCAAACTGAGAAGAAGGTGAATCAATGTGTTACACCCAGGATTCAAACTGAGAACAAGGTGAGTCCATGTTACACCCAGGATTCAACACATTCTGGTAAAGGTTAAACATGTTGTCTGGTGTTTCAAACAGAAGCGCTCTGCAGTGCAGCCAAACCTTTGAGAGCTCTGCTCCCATCATCACACCATCAAGGCACAACATCTCACAATCCAGGACCATGCTGGCTGCAAACAGACACACTATGCAAAGCCATTAAAAAAACATGCACTTGGAGACTGGAAGTAGATGCAGATCCAACTGACCACAGTTTTTTCTTTTTCTTTGTGTCTTTTACTTACTGCCCCCCAGCTAAGAGGCTCTATAAAAAAAGTAACACAGCTGAACCCTGCCATTTCAGCCCAATACTGTTTGAATTGCCCCTTTACTTTTAGTAGCTGCTTGCAATAAAAGGTGTAGGCTAACATAATGACTGAAACTTGAGACATGTTACTGGTGTTGCATCAAAGAAAAAGCGAGGGACACTAAAATACAACTTTTTTTTTTAAAGAAACATCTGTTTGCCAAACACTTAGAAGAAGCATTTAGCCTTACAATGCAGTGAAACCTGGTCTGAATGTATCTCCATCTGAGAACCAAAATGTGTCCATTTCATTCTGCTATTATTGTAGCACCAAATTAAAGATGGATATTAGTGGCTTAAAAATAAATAAATAAATCACATTCCCTTTATAGTGTTATTTTTTACCTTTATTCTAGTGGCATAATGCCATCTGTTTGTATATTCTTCATATCTCTGCATGACTCCTAGTCCAGGACTTGCAATTACTCCTGGAATAAGGAAGTCGAAATGTGCATCATCTGAATGGCTTTTTCAATCTAGTCCAATCATCTTCAAATGCAATTCCAAACATTTTACACACAACAAATAATGAAGCACACACTTTGTAACCTTTAATCACCTTCCATCCCAACTATCTGTACAGGTGACCTGTCTATTCAGTAGAAAACGAGATGGCCACAGGGAAAACGTACTGATTATCAGCAAAAAAGAGGAAGGAAGGGCAGGATATCCATGCGTGTGCTTGACTGACTGTGTGCACGGATTTTAAACATTGAAATGCTGCTGGAGTTTTTATTGGTGCTGGGTTAACCCTCCCGTACTCAGTGGCTTACAATCTAGATATAAACAACAGATATGATGCTGCACAAAGCCCAACGACTCAAACACACAGGTGCTGGGAAACCTGGAATACAGTAATGACCTGCAAAGTCAGTGTCATGACGTCAATCACACCCACTACATGAGAAGCACTGGAGGAGAGCAAGTCCTCACAAAGACTTGAATTTCTGTTCATTGTTATCAGTCTCCAAGATCACACACTTGCAGTACCTGCGTGCATGTATATGACACACTGCCATAACAAACCTACAAAAGCTATATTTAACAACACAAAGATTGTTGTGTATATACGCAATCAAAAACCATTTATCATTCAGCTCTCAGACTGGTTTAATGTTTTGACAGCATAGCGCATGATATTGAGGGTGTAGTAATAGTAACAGCACTGGATTTGTAATGCTAGAGAGTAATAATATAGGCAACATAAGAAGGTGGATCTGACCCAGGCCAATGAATTGCACGTATGACCTTTCCCTGTCAGTGCAATTCTCCACTCAGCCCATTAAAGAGCCATCAGAGTGCCAGTTATATGCATCTGCCCCTCAAGATGAGAGTCCGTTCAACCTCATGACTATAACAAAGCACCTGCACTCTGAGGGCTTGGACACCACGTGAAAACCACACAGAGTGACACTACACTACATCGCTATCCAAGGACTCAACGGGTTTTGTTTTTCACAATAAAGAAATGCAATAATTATTAAAACACAGAAACGTTCCTCAGCAGCTCTGGCTTTGCACACCGCAGAGCAGTCTCCGCTTGTCCTGTGTGACTGAGGCTCCATTCAAATGTTAAATAAGCAGTAAAAGTGACTGTGCAGCTACTGCTGGTCTGGGTTAACACAGAGCACACCAGCTTCAGCGCTATTAACACAGTGCACACCAGCTTCAGCACTAACACAGTGCACACCAGAATCAGTGCTGTTAACACAGTGCACACCAGCTTCAGCGCTGTTAACACAGTGCACACCAGCTTCAGCACTGTTAACACAGTACACACCAGCTTCAGCACTAACACAGTGCACACCAACTTCAGCACTGTTAACACAGTGCACACCAGCTTCAGCACTAACACAGTGCACGCCAGCTTCAGCACTGTTAACACGGTGCACACCAGCTTCACCACTAACACAGTGCACACCAGCTTCAGCACTGTTAACACAGTGCACACCAGTTTCAGCACTAACACAGTGCACACCAGCTTCAGTGCTGTTAACACAGTGCACACCAGCTTCAGCACTAACACAGTGCACACCAGCTTCAGCACTAACACAGTGCACACCAGTTTCAGTGCTGTTAACACAGTGCACACTAGCTTCAGAACTAACACAGTGCACACCAGCTTCAGTGCTGTTGACACAGTGCACACCAGCTTCAGCACTAACACAGTGCACACCAGCTTCAGCACTGTTAACACAGTGCACACCAGCTTCAGAACTAACACAGTGCACACCAGCTTCAGTGCTGTTAACACAGTGCACACCAGCTTCAGCACTAACACAGTGCACACCAGCTTCAGCACTGTTAACACAGTGTACACCAACTTCAGCACTAACACAGTGCACACCAGCTTCAGCACTAACACAGTGCACACCAGCTTCAGCACTGTTAACACAGTGCACACCAGCTTCAGCACTAAAACAGTGCACACTAGTTTCAGTGCTGTAACACAGTGCACACCAGCTTCAGCACTGTTAACACAGTGCACACCAGCTTCAGCACTAACACAGTGCACACCAGCTTCAGCACTAACACAGTGCACACCAGCTTCAGCTCTGTTAACACAGTGCACACCAGCTTCAGCACTAAAACAGTGCACACCAGTTTCAGTGCTGTTAACACAGTGCACACCAGTTTCAGCACTAACACAGAGCACACCAGCTTCAGTGCTGTTAACACAATGCACACCAGCTTCAGCACTAACACAGTGCACACCAGCTTCAGCTCTGTTAACACAGTGCCACCAGCTTCAGCACTGTAACACAGTGCACACCAGCTTCAGCACTGTTAACACAGTGCACACCAGCTTCAGCACTAACACAGTGCACACCAGCTTCAGCACTAACACAGTGCACACCAGCTTCAGCGCTGTTAACACAGTGCACACCAGCTTCAGCACTAACACAGTGCACACCAGCTTCAGCGCTGTTAACACAGTGCACACCAGCTTCAGCACTGTTAACACAGTGCACACCAGCTTCAGCACTAACACAGTGCACACCAGCTTCAGCACTAACACAGTGCACACCAGCTTCAGCACTAACACAGTGCACACCAGCTTCAGCACTAACACAGTGCACACCAGCTTCAGCACTAACACAGTGCACACCAGCTTCAGCTCTGTTAACACAGTGCACACCAGCTTCAGCACTAACACAGTGCACACCAGCTTCAGCACTGTTAACACAGTGCACACCAGCTTCAGCACTAACACAGTGCACACCAGCTTCAGCACTGTTAACACAGTGCACACCAGCTTCAGCACTAACACAGTGCACACCAGCTTCAGCACTGTTAACACAGTGCACACCAGCTTCAGCACTAACACAGTGCACACCAGCTTCAGCACTGTTAACACAGTGCACACCAGCTTCAGCACTAACACAGTGCACACCAGCTTCAGCACTGTTAACACAGTGCACACCAGCTTCAGCACTAACACAGTGCACACCAGCTTCAGCACTAACACAGTGCACACCAGCTTCAGCACTAACACAGTGCACACCAGCTTCAGCACTAACACAGTGCACACCAGCTTCAGCACTGTTAACACAGTGCACACCAGCTTCAGCACTAACACAGTGCACACCAGCTTCAGCACTAACACAGTGCACACCAGCTTCAGCACTAACACAGTGCACACCAGCTTCAGCACTAACACAGTGCACACCAGCTTCAGCACTAACACAGTGCACACCAGCTTCAGCACTAACACAGTGCACACCAGCTTCAGCACTAACACAGTGCACACCAGCTTCAGCACTGTTAACACAGTGCACACCAGCTTCAGCACTAACACAGTGCACACCAGCTTCAGCACTGTTAACACAGTGCACACCAGCTTCAGCACTAACACAGTGCACACCAGCTTCAGCACTGTTAACACAGTGCACACCAGCTTCAGCACTAACACAGTGCACACCAGCTTCAGCACTGTTAACACAGTGCACACCAGCTTCAGCACTAACACAGTGCACACCAGCTTCAGCACTAACACAGTGCACACCAGCTTCAGCACTAACACAGTGCACACCAGCTTCAGCACTAACACAGTGCACACCAGCTTCAGCACTAACATAGTGCACACCAGCTTCAGCACTGTTAACACAGTGCACACCAGCTTCAGCACTAACACAGTGCACACCAGCTTCAGCACTAACACAGTGCACACCAGCTTCAGCACTGTTAACACAGTGCACACCAGCTTCAGCACTAACACAGTGCACACCAGCTTCAGCACTAACACAGTGCACACCAGCTTCAGCACTAACACAGTGCACACCAGCTTCAGCACTAACACAGTGCACACCAGCTTCAGCACTGTTAACACAGTGCACACCAGCTTCAGCACTAACACAGTGCACACCAGCTTCAGCACTGTTAACACAGTGCACACCAGCTTCAGCACTAACACAGTGCACACCAGCTTCAGCACTGTTAACACAGTGCACACCAGCTTCAGCACTAACACAGTGCACACCAGCTTCAGCACTGTTAACACAGTGCACACCAGCTTCAGCACTAACACAGTGCACACCAGCTTCAGCACTGTTAACACAGTGCACACCAGCTTCAGCACTAACACAGTGCACACCAGCTTCAGCACTAACACAGTGCACACCAGCTTCAGCACTAACACAGTGCACACCAGCTTCAGCACTGTTAACACAGTGCACACCAGCTTCAGCACTAACACAGTGCACACCAGCTTCAGCACTAACACAGTGCACACCAGCTTCAGCACTAACACAGTGCACACCAGCTTCAGCACTGTTAACACAGTGCACACCAGCTTCAGCACTAACACAGTGCACACCAGCTTCAGCACTGTTAACACAGTGCACACCAGCTTCAGCACTAACACAGTGCACACCAGCTTCAGCACTGTTAACACAGTGCACACCAGCTTCAGCACTTAACACAGTGCACACCAGCTTCAGCACTGTTAACACAGTGCACACCAGCTTCAGCACTAACACAGTGCACACCAGCTTCAGCACTAACACAGTGCACACCAGCTTCAGCACTAACACAGTGCACACCAGCTTCAGCACTGTTAACACAGTGCACACCAGCTTCAGCACTAACACAGTGCACACCAGCTTCAGCACTGTTAACACAGTGCACACCAGCTTCAGCACTGTTAACACAGTGCACACCAGCTTCAGCACTAACACAGTGCACACCAGCTTCAGCACGTAACACAGTGCACACCAGCTTCAGCACTAACACAGTGCACACCAGCTTCAGCACTGTTAACACAGTGCACACCAGCTTCAGCACTAACACAGTGCACACCAGCTTCAGCACTGTTAACACAGTGCACACCAGCTTCAGCACTAACACAGTGCACACCAGCTTCAGCACTGTTAACACAGTGCACACCAGCTTCAGCACGTTAACACAGTGCACACCAGCTTCAGCACTGTTAACACAGTGCACACCAGCTTCAGCACTAACACAGTGCACACCAGCTTCAGCTCTGTTAACACAGTGCACACCAGCTTCAGCACTAACACAGTGCACACCAGCTTCAGCTCTGTTAACACAGTGCACACCAGCTTCAGCACTGTTAACACAGTGCACACCAGCTTCAGCACTAACACAGTGCACACCAGCTTCAGCACTGTTAACACGGTGCACACCAGCTTCACCACTAACACAGTGCACACCAGCTTCAGCACTGTTAACACAGTGCACACCAGTTTCAGCACTAACACAGTGCACACCAGCTTCAGCACTGTTAACACAGTGCACACCAGCTTCAGCACTAACACAGTGCACACCAGCTTCAGCACTAACACAGTGCACACCAGCTTCAGCACTGTTAACACAGTGCACACCAGCTTCAGCACTAACACAGTGCACACCAGCTTCAGCGCTGTTAACACAGTGCACACCAGCTTCAGCACTGTTAACACAGTGCACACCAGCTTCAGCACTAACACAGTGCACACCAGCTTCAGCACTAACACAGTGCACACCAGCTTCAGCACTAACACAGTGCACACCAGCTTCAGCACTAACACAGTGCACACCAGCTTCAGCACTGTTAACACAGTGCACACCAGCTTCAGCACTAACACAGTGCACACCAGCTTCAGCACTGTTAACACAGTGCACACCAGCTTCAGCACTAACACAGTGCACACCAGCTTCAGCACTGTTAACACAGTGCACACCAGCTTCAGCACTAACACAGTGCACACCAGCTTCAGCACTAACACAGTGCACACCAGCTTCAGCACTGTTAACACAGTGCACACCAGCTTCAGCACTAACACAGTGCACACCAGCTTCAGCACTGTTAACACAGTGCACACCAGCTTCAGCACTAACACAGTGCACACCAGCTTCAGCACTGTTAACACAGTGCACACCAGCTTCAGCACTAACACAGTGCACACCAGCTTCAGCACTAACACAGTGCACACCAGCTTCAGCACTGTTAACACAGTGCACACCAGCTTCAGCACTAACACAGTGCACACCAGCTTCAGCACTAACACAGTGCACACCAGCTTCAGCACTGTTAACACAGTGCACACCAGCTTCAGCACTAACACAGTGCACACCAGCTTCAGCACTAACACAGTGCACACCAGCTTCAGCACTGTTAACACAGTGCACACCAGCTTCAGCACTAACACAGTGCACACCAGCTTCAGCTCTGTTAACACAGTGCACACCAGCTTCAGCACTAACACAGTGCACACCAGCTTCAGCTCTGTTAACACAGTGCACACCAGCTTCAGCACTAACACAGTGCACACCAGCTTCAGCACTGTTAACACAGTGCACACCAGCTTCAGCACTAACACAGTGCACACCAGCTTCAGCACTAACACAGTGCACACCAGCTTCAGTGCTGTTAACACAGTGCACACCAGCTTCAGCACTGTTAACACAGTGCACACCAGCTTCAGCACTAACACAGTGCACACCAGCTTCAGCACTAACACAGTGCACACCAGCTTCAGCACTAACACAGTGCACACCAGCTTCAGCACTAACATAGTGCACACCAGCTTCAGCACTGTTAACACAGTGCACACCAGCTTCAGAACTAACACAGTGCACACCAGCTTCAGCACTAACACAGTGCACACCAGCTTCAGTGCTGTTAACACAGTGCACACCAGCTTCAGCACTAACACAGTGCACACCAGCTTCAGCACTAACACAGTGCACACCAGCTTCAGCTCTGTTAACACAGTGCACACCAGCTTCAGCACTAACACAGTGCACACCAGCTTCAGCTCTGTTAACACAGTGCACACCAGCTTCAGCACTAACACAGTGCACACCAGCTTCAGTGCTGTTAACACAGTGCACACCAGCTTCAGCACTAACACAGTGCACACCAGCTTCAGCTCTGTTAACACAGTGCACACCAGCTTCAGCACTGTTAACACAGTGCACACCAGCTTCAGCACTAACACAGTGCACACCAGCTTCAGCACTAACACAGTGCACACCAGCTTCAGCACTAACACAGTGCACACCAGCTTCAGCACTGTTAACACAGTGCACACCAGCTTCAGCACTAACACAGTGCACACCAGCTTCAGCACTGTTAACACAGTGCACACCAGCTTCAGCACTAACACAGTGCACACCAGCTTCAGCACTGTTAACACAGTGCACACCAGCTTCAGCACTAACACAGTGCACACCAGCTTCAGCACTAACACAGTGCACACCAGCTTCAGCACTAACACAGTGCACACCAGCTTCAGCACTGTTAACACAGTGCACACCAGCTTCAGCACTAACACAGTGCACACCAGCTTCAGCACTGTTAACACAGTGCACACCAGCTTCAGCACTGTTAACACAGTGCACACCAGCTTCAGCACTGTTAACACAGTGCACACCAGCTTCAGCACTGTTAACACAGTGCACACCAGCTTCAGCACTAACACAGTGCACACCAGCTTCAGCACTTAACACAGTGCACACCAGCTTCAGCACTAACACAGTGCACACCAGCTTCAGCACTGTTAACACAGTGCACACCAGCTTCAGCACTAACACAGTGCACACCAGCTTCAGCACTGTTAACACAGTGCACACCAGCTTCAGCACTAACACAGTGCACACCAGCTTCAGCACTAACACAGTGCACACCAGCTTCAGCACTAACACAGTGCACACCAGCTTCAGCACTAACACAGTGCACACCAGCTTCAGCACTAACACAGTGCACACCAGCTTCAGCACTGTTAACACAGTGCACACCAGCTTCAGCACTGTTAACACAGTGCACACCAGCTTCAGCACGTTAACACAGTGCACACCAGCTTCAGCACTAACACAGTGCACACCAGCTTCAGCACTAACACAGTGCACACCAGCTTCAGCACTAACACAGTGCACACCAGCTTCAGCACTAACACAGTGCACACCAGCTTCAGCACTGTTAACACAGTGCACACCAGCTTCAGCACTGTTAACACAGTGCACACCAGCTTCAGCACTAACACAGTGCACACCAGCTTCAGCACTGTTAACACAGTGCACACCAGCTTCAGTGCTGTTAACACAGTGCACACCAGCTTCAGCACTAACACAGTGCACACCAGCTTCAGCACTAACACAGTGCACACCAGCTTCACCTCTGTTAACACAGTGCACACCAGCTTCAGAACTAACACAGTGCACACCAGCTTCAGTGCTGTTAACACAGTGCACACCAGCTTCAGCACTGTTAACACAGTGCACACCAGCTTCAGCACTAACACAGTGCACACCAGCTTCAGCACTAACACAGTGCACACCAGCTTCAGCACTGTTAACACAGTGCACACCAGCTTCAGCACTAACACAGTGCACACCAGCTTCAGCGCTGTTAACACAGTGCACACCAGCTTCAGCACTAACACAGTGCACACCAGCTTCAGCACTGTTAACACAGTGCACACCAGCTTCAGCACTGTTAACACAGTGCACACCAGCTTCAGCACTAACACAGTGCACACCAGCTTCAGCACTTAACACAGTGCACACCAGCTTCAGCACTAACACAGTGCACACCAGCTTCAGCACTGTTAACACAGTGCACACCAGCTTCAGCACTAACACAGTGCACACCAGCTTCAGCACTGTTAACACAGTGCACACCAGCTTCAGCACTAACACAGTGCACACCAGCTTCAGCACTGTTAACACAGTGCACACCAGCTTCAGCACTAACACAGTGCACACCAGCTTCAGCACTGTTAACACAGTGCACACCAGCTTCAGCACTAACACAGTGCACACCAGCTTCAGCACTAACACAGTGCACACCAGCTTCAGCACTGTTAACACAGTGCACACCAGCTTCAGCACTAACACAGTGCACACCAGCTTCAGCACTAACACAGTGCACACCAGCTTCAGCACTGTTAACACAGTGCACACCAGCTTCAGCACTAACACAGTGCACACCAGCTTCAGCACTGTTAACACAGTGCACACCAGCTTCAGCACTAACACAGTGCACACCAGCTTCAGCACTGTTAACACAGTGCACACCAGCTTCAGCACTAACACAGTGCACACCAGCTTCAGCACTGTTAACACAGTGCACACCAGCTTCAGCACTGTTAACACAGTGCACACCAGCTTCAGCACTGTTAACACAGTGCACACCAGCTTCAGCACTAACACAGTGCACACCAGCTTCAGCACTAACACAGTGCACACCAGCTTCAGCACTAACACAGTGCACACCAGCTTCAGCACTGTTAACACAGTGCACACCAGCTTCAGCACTAACACAGTGCACACCAGCTTCAGCACTGTTAACACAGTGCACACCAGCTTCAGCACTAACACAGTGCACACCAGCTTCAGTGCTACTAACACAGTGCACACCAGCTTCAGCACTAACACAGTGCACACCAGCTTCAGCACTGTTAACACAGTGCACACCAGCTTCAGCACTGTTAACACAGTGCACACCAGCTTCAGCACTTAACACAGTGCACACCAGCTTCAGCACTTAACACAGTGCACACCAGCTTCAGCACTGTTAACACAGTGCACACCAGCTTCAGCACTGTTAACACAGTGCACACCAGCTTCAGCACTAACACAGTGCACACTAGCTTCAGCACTGTTAACACAGTGCACACCAGCTTCAGCACTATTGACACAGTGCACACCAGCTTCAGCACTGTTAACACAGTGTACACCAACTTCAGCACTAACACAGTGCACACCAGCTTCAGCACTAACACAGTGCACACCAGCTTCAGCACTGTTAACACAGTGCACACCAGCTTCAGAACTAACACAGTGCACACCAGCTTCAGTGCTGTTAACACAGTGCACACCAGCTTCAGCACTAACACAGTGCACACCAGCTTCAGCACTGTTAACACAGTGCACACCAGCTTCAGCACTAACACAGTGCACACCAGCTTCAGCACTAACACAGTGCACACCAGCTTCAGCTCTGTTAACACAGTGCACACCAGCTTCAGCACTGTTAACACAGTGCACACCAGCTTCAGCACTAACACAGTGCACACCAGCTTCAGCACTGTTAACACGGTGCACACCAGCTTCACCACTAACACAGTGCACACCAGCTTCAGCACTGTTAACACAGTGCACACCAGCTTCAGCACTAACACAGTGCACACCAGCTTCAGCACTGTTAACACAGTGCACACCAGCTTCAGCACTAACACAGTGCACACCAGCTTCAGCACTGTTAACACAGTGCACACCAGCTTCAGCACTAACACAGTGCACACCAGCTTCAGCACTAACACAGTGCACACCAGCTTCAGCACTGTTAACACAGTGCACACCAGCTTCAGCACTAACACAGTGCACACCAGCTTCAGCACTGTTAACACAGTGCACACCAGCTTCAGCACTAACACAGTGCACACCAGCTTCAGCACTGTTAACACAGTGCACACCAGCTTCAGCACTAACACAGTGCACACCAGCTTCAGCACTGTTAACACAGTGCACACCAGCTTCAGCACTAACACAGTGCACACCAGCTTCAGCACTGTTAACACAGTGCACACCAGCTTCAGCACTAACACAGTGCACACCAGCTTCAGCACTAACACAGTGCACACCAGCTTCAGCACTAACACAGTGCACACCAGCTTCAGCACTAACACAGTGCACACCAGCTTCAGCACTGTTAACACAGTGCACACCAGCTTCAGCACTAACACAGTGCACACCAGCTTCAGCACTGTTAACACAGTGCACACCAGCTTCAGCACTAACACAGTGCACACCAGCTTCAGCACTAACACAGTGCACACCAGCTTCAGCTCTGTTAACACAGTGCACACCAGCTTCAGCACTAACACAGTGCACACCAGCTTCAGCACTAACACAGTGCACACCAGCTTCAGCACTAACACAGTGCACACCAGCTTCAGCACTAACACAGTGCACACCAGCTTCAGCACTAACACAGTGCACACCAGCTTCAGCACTGTTAACACAGTGCACACCAGCTTCAGCACTAACACAGTGCACACCAGCTTCAGCACTGTTAACACAGTGCACACCAGCTTCAGCACTAACACAGTGCACACCAGCTTCAGCACTGTTAACACAGTGCACACCAGCTTCAGCACGTTAACACAGTGCACACCAGCTTCAGCACTGTTAACACAGTGCACACCAGCTTCAGCACTGTTAACACAGTGCACACCAGCTTCAGCACTGTTAACACAGTGCACACCAGCTTCAGCACTGTTAACACAGTGCACACCAGCTTCAGCACTGTTAACACAGTGCACACCAGCTTCAGCACTGTTAACACAGTGCACACCAGCTTCAGCACTAACACAGTGCACACCAGCTTCAGCACTGTTAACACAGTGCACACCAGCTTCAGCACTGTTAACACAGTGCACACCAGCTTCAGCACTAACACAGTGCACACCAGCTTCAGCACTGTTAACACAGTGCACACCAGCTTCAGCACTAACACAGTGCACACCAGCTTCAGCACTGTTAACACAGTGCACACCAGCTTCAGCACTAACACAGTGCACACCAGCTTCAGCACTGTTAACACAGTGCACACCAGCTTCAGCACTGTTAACACAGTGCACACCAGCTTCAGCACTAACACAGTGCACACCAGCTTCAGCACTAACACAGTGCACACCAGCTTCAGCACTAACACAGTGCACACCAGCTTCAGCACTAACACAGTGCACACCAGCTTCAGCACTGTAACACAGTGCACACCAGCTTCAGCACTGTTAACACAGTGCACACCAGCTTCAGCACTGTTAACACAGTGCACACCAGCTTCAGCACTAACACAGTGCACACCAGCTTCAGCACTGTTAACACAGTGCACACCAGCTTCAGCACTAACACAGTGCACACCAGCTTCAGCACTGTTAACACAGTGCACACCAGCTTCAGCACTAACACAGTGCACACCAGCTTCAGCACTGTTAACACAGTGCACACCAGCTTCAGCACTGTTAACACAGTGCACACCAGCTTCAGCACTGTTAACACAGTGCACACCAGCTTCAGCACTGTTAACACAGTGCACACCAGCTTCAGCACTAACACAGTGCACACCAGCTTCAGCACTGTTAACACAGTGCACACCAGCTTCAGCACTGTTAACACAGTGCACACCAGCTTCAGCACTGTTAACACAGTGCACACCAGCTTCAGCACTAACACAGTGCACACCAGCTTCAGCACTGTTAACACAGTGCACACCAGCTTCAGCACTAACACAGTGCACACCAGCTTCAGCACTGTTAACACAGTGCACACCAGCTTCAGCACTGTTAACACAGTGCACACCAGCTTCAGCACTGTTAACACAGTGCACACCAGCTTCAGCACTGTTAACACAGTGCACACCAGCTTCAGCACTAACACAGTGCACACCAGCTTCAGCACTGTTAACACAGTGCACACCAGCTTCAGCACTGTTAACACAGTGCACACCAGCTTCAGCACTGTTAACACAGTGCACACCAGCTTCAGCACTGTTAACACAGTGCACACCAGCTTCAGCACTAACACAGTGCACACCAGCTTCAGCACTAACACAGTGCACACCAGCTTCAGCACTGTAACACAGTGCACACCAGCTTCAGCACTAACACAGTGCACACCAGCTTCAGCACTGTTAACACAGTGCACACCAGCTTCAGCACTAACACAGTGCACACCAGCTTCAGCACTGTTAACACAGTGCACACCAGCTTCAGCACTAACACAGTGCACACCAGCTTCAGCACTGTTAACACAGTGCACACCAGCTTCAGCACTAACACAGTGCACACCAGCTTCAGCACTGTTAACACAGTGCACACCAGCTTCAGCACTAACACAGTGCACACCAGCTTCAGCACTGTTAACACAGTGCACACCAGCTTCAGCACTAACACAGTGCACACCAGCTTCAGCACTGTTAACACAGTGCACACCAGCTTCAGCACTAACACAGTGCACACCAGCTTCAGCACTGTTAACACAGTGCACACCAGCTTCAGCACTAACACAGTGCACACCAGCTTCAGCACTGTTAACACAGTGCACACCAGCTTCAGCACTGTTAACACAGTGCACACCAGCTTCAGCACTGTTAACACAGTGCACACCAGCTTCAGCACTGTTAACACAGTGCACACCAGCTTCAGCACTGTTAACACAGTGCACACCAGCTTCAGCACTGTTAACACAGTGCACACCAGCTTCAGCACTGTTAACACAGTGCACACCAGCTTCAGCACTGTTAACACAGTGCACACCAGCTTCAGCACTAACACAGTGCACACCAGCTTCAGCACTGTTAACACAGTGCACACCAGCTTCAGCACTAACACAGTGCACACCAGCTTCAGCACTAACACAGTGCACACCAGCTTCAGCACTAACACAGTGCACACCAGCTTCAGCACTGTTAACACAGTGCACACCAGCTTCAGCACTAACACAGTGCACACCAGCTTCAGTGCTGTTAACACAGTGCACACCAGCTTCAGCACTAACACAGTGCACACCAGCTTCAGCACTAACACAGTGCACACCAGCTTCAGTGCTGTTAACACAGTGCACACCAGCTTCAGCACTAACACAGTGCACACCAGCTTCAGTGCTGTTAACACAGTGCACACCAGCTTCAGCACTAACACAGTGCACACCAGCTTCAGCACTAACACAGTGCACACCAGCTTCAGCACTGTTAACACAGTGCACACCAGCTTCAGCACTAACACAGTGCACACCAGCTTCAGCACTAACACAGTGCACACCAGCTTCAGCACTAACACAGTGCACACCAGCTTCAGTGCTGTTAACACAGTGCACACCAGCTTCAGCACTAACACAGTGCACACCAGCTTCAGCACTAACACAGTGCACACCAGCTTCAGCACTAACACAGTGCACACCAGCTTCAGCACTAACACAGTGCACACCAGCTTCAGCACTAACACAGTGCACACCAGCTTCAGCTCTGTTAACACAGTGCACACCAGCTTCAGCACTAACACAGTGCACACCAGCTTCAGCTCTGTTAACACAGTGCACACCAGCTTCAGCACTAACACAGTGCACACCAGCTTCAGCACTAACACAGTGCACACCAGCTTCAGCACTGTTAACACAGTGCACACCAGCTTCAGCACTAACACAGTGCACACCAGCTTCAGCACTAACACAGTGCACACCAGCTTCAGCACTGTTAACACAGTGCACACCAGCTTCAGCACTAACACAGTGCACACCAGCTTCAGCACTAACACAGTGCACACCAGCTTCAGCACTAACACAGTGCACACCAGCTTCAGCACTAACACAGTGCACACCAGCTTCAGCTCTGTTAACACAGTGCACACCAGCTTCAGCACTAAAACAGTGCACACCAGCTTCAGCGCTGTTAACACAGTGCACACCAGCTTCAGCACTGTTAACACAGTGCACACCAGCTTCAGCACTAACACAGTGCACACCAGCTTCAGCACTAACACAGTGCACACCAGCTTCAGCACTAACACAGTGCACACCAGCTTCAGCACTAACACAGTGCACACCAGCTTCAGCACTAACACAGTGCACACCAGCTTCAGTGCTGTTAACACAGTCCACACCAGCTTCAGCACTAACACAGTGCACACCAGCTTCAGCTCTGTTAACACAGTGCACACCAGCTTCAGCACTAAAACAGTGCACACCAGTTTCAGTGCTGTTAACACAGTGCACACCAGCTTCAGCACTGTTAACACAGTGCACACCAGCTTCAGCACTAACACAGTGCACACCAGCTTCAGCACTAACACAGTGCACACCAGCTTCAGCACTAACACAGTGCACACCAGCTTCAGCACTAACATAGCGCACACCAGCTTCAGTGCTGTTAACACAGTGCACACCAACTTCAGCACTGTTAACACAGTGCACACCAGCTTCAGCACTAACACAGTGCACACCAGCTTCAGCACTAACACAGTGCACACCAGCTTCAGTGCTGTTAACACAGTGCACACCAGCTTCAGCACTAACACAGTGCACACCAGCTTCAGTGCTGTTAACACAGTGCACACCAGCTTCAGCACTAACACAGTGCACACCAGCTTCAGTGCTGTTAACACAGTGCACACCAGCTTCAGCGCTGTTAACACAGTGCACACTAGCTTTAGTGCTGTTAACGCAGTGCACACCACCTTCAGCACTGTTAACACAGTTCACACCAGCTTCAGCACTAACACAGTGCACACCAGCTTCATCACTTTTAACACAGTGCACACCAGCTTCAGCGCTGTTAGCACAGTGCACACTAGCTTCAGTGGTGTTAAGACAGTGCACACCAGCTTCAGCACTAACACAATACACACCAGCTTCAGCATTGTTAACACAGTGCACACCAGCTTCAGCACTAACACAGTGCACACCAGCTTCAGCACTTTTAACACAGTGCACACCAGCTTCAGCACTGTTAACGCAGTGCACACCAGCTTCAGCACTGTTAACACAGTTCACACCAGCTTCAGCACTAACACAGTGCACACCAGCTTCATCACTTTTAACACAGTGCACACCAGCTTCAGCGCTGTTAGCACAGTGCACACTAGCTTCAGTGGTGTTAACGCAGTGCACACCAACTTCAGCACTGTTAACACAGTGCACACCAGCTTCAGCACTAACACAGTTCACACCACCTTCAGCACTAACACAGTTCACACCAGCTTCAGCACTAACACAGTGCACACCAGCTTCAGCATTAACACAGTTCACACCAGCTTCAGTGCTGTTAACACAGTGCACACCAACTTCAGCACTGTTAACACAGTGCACACCAGCTTCAGCGCTGTCAACACAGTGCACACCAGCTTCAGTACTAACACAGTGCACACCAGCTTCAGCACTGTTAACACAGTGCACACCAGCTTCAGTACTAACACAGTGCACACCAGCTTCAGCGCTGTCAACACAGTGCACACCAGCTTCAGTACTAACACAGTGCACACCAGCTTCAGCGCTGTCAACACAGTGCACACCAGCTTCAGTACTAACACAGTGCACACCAGCTTCAGCGCTGTCAACACAGTGCACACCAGCTTCAGCACTAACACAGTGCACACCAGCTTCAGTGCTGTTAACACAGTGCACACCAGCTTCAGCACTAACACAGTGCACACCAGCTTCAGTGCTGTTAACACAGTGCACACCAGCTTCAGCACTAACACAGTGCACACCAGCTTCAGTGCTGTTAACACAGTACACACCAGCTTCAGCACTGTTATCACAGTGCACACCAGCTTCAGTGCTGTTAACACAGTGCACACCAGCTTCAGCACTGTTAACACAGTGCACACTATCTTCAGTGCTGTTAACACAGTGCACACCAGCTTCAGCGCTATTAACACAGTGCACACCAGCTTCAGCACTAACACAGTGCACACCAGATTCAGTGCTGTTAACACAGTGCACACCAGCTTCAGCGCTGTTAACGCAGTGCACACTAGCTTCAGCACTGTTAACACAGTTCACACCAGCTTCAGCACTAACACAGTTCACACCAGCTTCAGCACTAACATAGTGCACACCAGCTTCAGCACTAACACAGTGCACACCAGCTTCAGAACTAACACAGTTCACACCAGCTTCAGCACTAACACAGTGCACACCAGATTCAGCACTAACACAGTGCACACCAGCTTCAGTGCTGTTAACACAGTGCACACCAGCTTCAGCACTAACACAGTGCACACCAGCTTCAGTGCTGTTAACACAGTGCACATCCGCTTCAGTACTAACACAGTGCACACCAGCTTCAGCGCTGTTAACACAGTGCCTTCACTGGCTATATCTGTAGCCATAATGATCCCTAAAAATGTATGACAGAAACATGGCAAGTCCTGGTAATGAGGGCAGTCACAGTTACAATACCAGTCCTTTACTTCTCACTGCTGTTGGCAGTGTAAATATTTACAACATGAACTTAATGTATCTTAAAAAACTCGCCCTAGGATCTCAGGACCCCATCAGCACCCACTGAAAACAAAGGTTTTTAAAATCCCAGGTGGGTATTTAATAGTCTTTGTCTATTTACAGCTGGGGATGGGACATTGTGGACTGAAATAATTCAATGCGTATTGTGAGAATGCTGCTCTCATTCCCGTTCGTTTGCCCTGTGAGACGCAGCACACAGATCGTACACACAGTACCTTCTTTTTGACACACCTTCCTGCTTCCTTCTACTCAGCAGTCTCGAATCCATCACACTGTGAGGCTTATAATATGCCCCACAGTAACAATTGCTGTCCTATCTTTCCTGCCATTTATGTGCCACCCTTCATGAATCTGTGAGTAAAGAGCTTTTCATGTCTAGTGCTGGCACGCTGTCTGGGGTGTCCCGTGCACAGTGCAGCTATATGTAGATGGTGTCTGTGTTTGCTGCACTGTGATTTGTGTTCGGTTCTGCCGGTCAGCTGCCTGCACAGGACCGAGGGTCTGAGCGATTGGTCAGTGTGTATGTAAATTAACCCTTGTGAGTGTGAACCAATAGGGATCGGGGGTGATCTCTATTTATGATCTACCTGCGCACAGCACAGACACACAGTGACACTTGTATTTGGTGTTTCTCGAAGGAGCCCTGCCCTGGGACTGCGCCCACCTCCTGACACTGAGGTGTGAACAGCACCTTCAGTTCAATTGTATGAAAGCAATACGGCAAAATACAGCTGTGTTAGAAACACCGCTATCAATTAAACACAGTGCACGTCATTTTGCCCCTAGTATTGCGTTAAGATTACATGAGGAGTTCGGTACCAAGCGAAGTCCTGCAGCTTTTTTTTGTCATGCTTTATTCAGTATTATTCAAATTATAATACCCTTAATCCTCCATGGTCTGAAAAATGACTGCGTGAGGCAGTTACAAAAAACAATAAAACTGAAATAAGTGACAATCCTTTATTCGCTGAAATGATATACGGTGGAATAATAACGTATTTGATATTCTATGCTGTGCTTGAATGTTAATGTGGTGGCCGAGCTTTCACACAGATCCCATGAAAATTAAATCATGTGTCGAGGTGGACGGTATTTTCCGTCTAAAATGGTTCCACCTGTTTCAAAGAGTCCTAAGGAGGTGGGAACATATTTCAATAAATTCCAGTAAGGCATCGCGGGTGTGTCGTCAAAGAAGAGCGCGTGCTACGAGTGAATCGAATGCATAAAGCTGCGATATTATTGTATTTATGAGCTGCAGTTTCACTCACAGCTTTGTCATTCTTTGACACCGGTTGTTTATATGATATCCTATTATACACTCGTCTTTCTTAAAGTGCAACCAGGTTCATGAAACTATAATTTAATGAATACATTATTATTATTATTATTATTATTATTATTATTATTATTATTATTATTATTATTATTATTATTATTATTATTAAATGTGTATCTTCTCTTCTTTCCCCGTATCTCCTGAAACACACGGCTGTTTTGTTTTTCTCTTCCTTTACTACCTTTCAATGCCACCTGTCCATTGATTGAAATCCTGAAATGACGTTAAAACTGTAATTTGATCATTCATATATAAGTTTCTCATTTAAATACTGAATTCCACCACCTGTATGTAAACTGCACCCATTCCACCTGTCGGAAAACGTGCATAGCTTTCATTATTAATCCCAATGCTTTCTGATACCCCTTTAACCAACAGCGTTTAGAAGCGCTTTGATCTGGCTTTGTAAATATTAGGATCTGATAACACTTGGAATAATTGCTCTGCACCGCAACACAAACATAAACTGGAATTCACACGAGCAGGATTCATTGTGGTCGGCTGTTTCTATGCTAAATACGTACGGTTGCCAGGTAAAGATCATATTTGTAGGCTACCTAAACACTCGCGTACTGTATATCCTCCAATGATACTGAAAATGTCATTTTGCTCCTTAATTCAATTAGGAAAGGGTGAAGAATAAAAGTCTTAAACTGCCACACTGCATCACACCTAGAAGAACAACCCCGCTGAGGTGTCATTCTGCACCGCTGACAGAACCGAATTACTCGACTCCGGTAAAAATGAAATAACATGAAAAACGACAGTGGGGAAAGATTTAAAAATCGATTTTTAATATTTTAGCATGATGATTATTATTATTATTAATAATAATAATAATAATAATAATAATAATAATAATAATAATAATAATAATAATAATAATAATAATAATAATAATAATAATACGTTTGTATTGTTTGTTTGTTTTTGTTCTTGTTGTTTGTTTGTTTTTGTTCTTGTTGTTTGTTTTTCCTACCTTGCTAGAGAAGGGTCCTGGGATCAGTAATTTTAGTGCCTGTCCCTTTAACTCCACCAGCCTTGCGTTACAGTTCTCACACCAGATTCCTCTGTCTGATCCAGGGGAGCTCCCGCTGCCGGAGCCCGGAGATCCAGTCCCGAACCCGGGGGACCCGCCCAAAGATCCAGGGGAGCCCGTTCCAATTCCGGGGGAAGTGGGGCCGGGGGATCCGGTAAAGGATCCCGGGGAAGAAGTGCCAGACCCTGGGGACGGGGTTCCAGACGAGCCCGGGACTGATCCAGCTCCTTCGGGGGCGGGGCGGTTGCCGGTTCGGGTTTCTTCATAAGCTTTCCTATACCAGGTCTCCGGAGAGAAGGAGGCAGACTTGGTCGGAGATAAAGCCTCTGTCATCTATTGAGAATACAGTGGAATTAAAACCCCCCAAATCAAATGCATGTTTTTAAAAAGACTCAATGGATACCTGCATCCCGACAGATATCCCGGTTCGCATAGATATGCAATACAGTCCACTATTCTTTCAGGGCGGACATATCTCATTAGTAAAACCAGTCGTTTATCAATAACAAAAACGATCAAGCCAGAGCTACATCATCTACACATGTCCAATGTATTTCTTATTAAAACCCACTGAATAAAGGTACACAGAGCATGAAAGATAGTATACATTTAATATAATAAAACCACGCAGGTACATGGTCCTATCTGTAACTGACAAACCAGTAAGCAGCGATATATTAGCATGCTAACATGAACAATCATTTTACGTGTTATGCATATTACTGTGCCAAACATACCCCATATTTTCGGTTTCTGGCTGACACAGCAGCCCTGTCCTTATTTCCAGACACAGAAGTCATGTTCATTGGTTTCCTTATTCCTTAATCAACCTCGAATCCCCAGTTTAGCGTGTATATGTACGAAGCAATCTGAAAATCCACACCCAGCAGCGAGGTGGACAGTCAGACAAAATTAGATTCCTGCGCGCTCTGCTTTCGCTGGCATTAAAATCCCGATCGCTCGCATTTTATTAAAGATCACATCACATCACAAAAAAACCCTACAAAAAATCCCATTCCAGAAAAAAAAACTCACTGCCCAACTGAGTCGAGAGAGAGAGAGAGAGAGAGAGAGAGAGAGAGAGAGAGAGAGAGAGAGAGAGAGAGAGAGAGAGAGAGAGAGAGAGAGAGAGAGAGAGAAATGTATAGCGAATCTCTGAGAGACACGCAACTAGCTCATTCTTATACAGTATCGCGTCTGCTATCAAAGTGCAGAATTTACATTCAAGTACGATACCTTTTTTGCTGCAGTCGATACAATATAAAAAATGTTTTTTATAAATAAAGAAACATGTTTTAATTTTCGTAAACATTTTAGATTCTGAGATATGAAAAATACCCAAAGAAAACGCATACCTCCTCCGGTCCGGGGTGTACCTTGGCGTCAGAAGGTTTAAAACTAGTAAGCAGGTTTAAATATTTAAAAAAATGACAATGTAAAAGGTAATTAAAATGTTTGTGTATGATGTAGCATACAGAATATTTCTACTACACCAATACGTCCTCCAAACTGTATTTCTGTGCTTTCCTTGTGCACACACCTCACTCAGACCCGTGTGCGTTTTGCTTTCTTACGCAGTTTCACAGCGCCCTCTGCTGGCTATGATTGGGTAATGCAACTCAAAGATTTAAAGGGAATTAGGTGCAATGGGGTCTATTCAATTGATCTAAATGCGGGCGGATCTAAATACCGTCGTCCTTTGAGAAATGCACACATGAGACCGGCACACAGTGGTAGATGCTTGATCTTCACGTGTTGATTATGTCGGTGGCTGTGTTTAGGTCCACCACTGTTTATATCAGTTGAATAGACCCCAACATCTTCAACTCAAGTTCAATCATATCTGCATTATTACATGTGTAGTTTATAGTTTTGTCTCTAAATGCTGGTGAAACAGGCAAGCACCAGGACACATGTAATGCTGTCTAGAGGCACTCAGGAGTTATATCATAATAATACAGAACACACCCCAGGGATTCCATGTGTGAAACAAAAGGTGGTCTCTGCAGGTTATATCTGAAACAGCATGCCTTGTTTCAGGCCACACAGAGTAGGGTTATTGGCTATTCTATAACCTGACCTGTGATTGAGTTACTGGATTGTTACTATGAAGACGATATTGTTTCCTCTGTTATGACCCTGCCCAATCAGGTGTGAACACTGAGACTGGCATCCAGAACAGCAGTATTGCTGCAAGCCACAGAGATGTCACTGCTGTATTGGATTGTTATAACCCCTTACTAGAAGAGGAAACACTGCAGAGAATTATTATTCATTATAATGCACTTTGTCTAGATTAGCAGGCTTTGTTTTGTTATAAGCTAATTATCTGTGCAGATAAAGGGATATGTAAACCAGGGATTAATTATTAATGCAGTATATTGTTTAATAAATTTGAATTAATGCATCTTGGCTTTATGGTATTCTTATGGTTGATTTGCATTATTTTCTAACTCAAGCATATTGGTGCATTAAATTAAACAAACCTAATGTGTTTTCACTAAAAATGATTACAGTGAATGTTCTCCTTTCAATAAAAACAACTGGGAAGACTAGAGAATGGCTGTATGTACTGGTACTGCCAATGCAATTTGGAGAATGCATAATGAAACTATTTTACTACTTTAATATCAAAAACATTCATATCTGATATTCCTGCCACAAAACAATGTTCAGTAGTTCGGGACAAACACCAATCACAAAATGTTTTAGTACAAATATTTATTGTAGAGAATGCGGAGTATGCGATTTTACAGAAAAGTATGCTGTATACACACATTCATTTGGCATCAAACCTAACTTGGTTTGAGGGTTCGCTGCCTGGCCGACTGGACGAGGCTGAGACCCCCATTGATAAAACATAAAAATTGTTATTAAGAAAGGTGGAGATGGGGAGGTGGTGGGTTACGATGAAATCAAAACGCAACTGAGAGATAAGTGAAGAGGGTATTTATAGTGCTAACAATTTAATTGGCTAATGTGTAAATTGAATGATTCAATTTGGTGATGCGGAGATTGGTGTCTGACCCTCCTCCCGAACTTTAATTATAAATTTCATTTCAGTAGTTCGGGACAAACACCAATCACAAAATGTTTTAGTACAAATATTTATTGTAGAGAATGCGGAGTATGCGATTTTACAGAAAAGTATGCTGTATACACACATTCATTTGGCATCAAACCTAACTTGGTTTGAGGGTTCGCTGCCTGGCCGACTGGACGAGGCTGAGACCCCAAAAAGAACAAGCCGGTCTCAATGCCACAATTAGAAATGAATATAGCCCACTTGAAGGTTTAGCCAACCTTTAACAAATGATCATCAGCACGCAGGAGAGGAAAACAAAACCCATTTTTGGGAAATAAACCTCTGGGAATCCATGGCTGATTCGATTGCCCTTCCTCCAGGCAGGCTACTAACGCTTAAGAGCGCATTTCTGTAAAAGCATTTTTAGGCTCCGTAATATTTGTTATAATGTAAACTTGGTAAGCACTGGAGGATCAACAACCTAACCGTTAAGAGAGTCTGGAACTCCGTGGGAAGAAGCTACTACAATTCTGAAGGAATGACCGAAAACTGCTCAGCTGCGAATCCGCACCTGGAAATAAATCAGGTGAAAAGGTGAAAGAAGAACAAATGCTGGGTGACGATTGTTCAGTTTTCGTTAATAAACAGCGGGCCTGAGGGTGATGCCCTGAGAAAGATGGAGATGGATAAGAGAGAAAGGGGTCATATGGGCCAACATGGGAGTTTAAATTTATAAACAAATTGAAAAGCTTTCCCTAATCTTCTTGGTCAGTTTTACTTCTTTTGAGCAGGAAGGAAAGGGTATCAGATGAGGTGATTGCTAGGTCAGAGATTAAGGGTTGAATCTGGGGGTTGAATTTGAGAGCGATGTAGACTCTGAGCACCTATGGGAACCCAAGAAGGCTTAGAGAAAGAGCTTTAAGGTTTTATCTAAAACAGGCAGGAGTAGCTGAAGCAGATGAGAGGCACCAAGAGAGTACGTTGATGGCGATAGGTAGGCAAGCAGGGGAGAAAGAGATTCTGATAGTTGAAGCCCTTTCAGGATTAGTGAAATTTGTGAGTTGCAGAGTGTAGAGCTGGGACACCGAAATTGAGTTAAGTTTGTAGAAAAACTGGATGCCGGAAATTCAAATCTTATAGCTCTATTCTTAAGGGACATAATATAGGATGACGCCACGGGCACTGAAAATGATGGAAAGGAATGTTGAATGCAAAATGAAATTTGAAAGCAATTCCAGGATGACCAGTACATTTGCAGTGAGCGGGAGTGATGCTGAGAAGAGTTGTTTCTTGAGCCTGCAGAATCAGGGAATGCAGCGGGTGGCTCACATGAATGTCAGGTCTGAAAAGGGAGGAATCTGAGTTGGCAGGAGGTCGTCTTCGGGAGCTAATGCTCTGAATCTCTGCGTTTGGAAATGAGAAAGACAAGCGATTATATTCAGGTGGCCGAGAATGTGTTGAGCTCTGAAAATGAACTGATGAGTAACAGATAAACAGGTAATCCTTCTGAATATTCTCATTATATGGTGGGAGAATGAATGACTTTGTTAAAGATTTAGACCTGTAGGTGAATTATGTGAGCAGAGAAGAATGGATTTTGAGCCCAGGAAGACCCCCAAAAGGAATGCGGCTACTGCAAATGGACACATTTTGCGCAATGACGAGGAGTGATCGGTTATAGGAATAATGCTGAATTCGTCGGGCCATGGAGCAGAAAACCATTTTCCCTTGTAGTATCCTCCAAAGCCAAGAGAGAGCTGCATCTTTGAACGGTTGAATGTCTTTGTGCAGCAGGAGACAGTTGTCGTAAAAGAAAAGTACTGCCATTGCTTTCTTTTAGTAGGAGCTCCCACAGGCGGAGTTCCTTGCGAAAAAAAAAAAAGGATCCACGAGTATGACATCGTTGAGGGAATCGACAGAAAGGATCAAAATCGAGAGAAGGTAGGAGATAAAAGCTCTGCCTTGAGGATTTTATCCTCATTAGCGCACAAATTGCAAAGCATATGACATGGTTTATTTAAATTTCCAGAAAGCCCCACATAAAAGATTAATTTCTCAAACTGAACGCAGTAGGGATTCGAGGAAACGCATGCACGTGGATTAGGGAGTAGTTAACATGTAGAAAACAGAAGGCCTCCAGAGTATGCAGTATTGCGGCCCTGACTGATATTCAAAGAAATGGGAATGGTTTTGAAAGTGTTTGAATAAACTGCTGATAAGCTGAAAGAAGAAAAGCATCTCACAGAGAAGAGACCACTATGGGGTCCTGCTGGAGACCCATAGCGGCCAGGGACGTCACTGCAGGGGCCTGCTGGATGCCTGCAGTGAGGGGAGGGTAACCTAAAAGGTTACATTTGGAAGACCGCTGGGAAGGGCAGAAGAGTGAATGGAAAAGCAGGGCCCTACTGGGCAACTGTATGAGGTAAGGAATAGAAGGGGCTGTGGGGCCCTGTTGAAGCTCGCAGCTGGTAGAAAACCGTTTGACAGAGAAGGGAGCACTATGGGGGCCTGCTGGACGCCCATAGTGGCCAGCGAGGTCACTGCAGGGGCCTGCTGGACACCTGCAGTGAGGAGAGGTAACCTGAAAGGTTATAGTTGGAGGTAAAGGGAGCACTATGGAGGCCTGCTGGACGCCCATAGTGGCCAGAGAGGTCACTGCAGGGGCCTGCTGGACGCCTGCAGTGATGAGGGGTGTAACCAGAAAGGTTACAGTTGCATGTTAGACAACAGTGGCGGGGTCGAAACCCCAGGATGGATCGCAGGAGCAGCCACTCCTAACTGTAAAAACAATCTCTGGATATAAATGCTCAAAACAGAGCAGAAAGAAAAGCATTTCACAGAAAAGGATCACTATGGGGGCCTGCTGGACGCCCATAGTGGCCAGTGAGGTCACTGCAGGGGCCTGCTGGACGCCTGCAGTGATGGGGGTGGGGAACGCGGAGCAGCCGCTCCCAACTATAATTACTGATTAGAGGAGACATCAAAATGGAGCGAGGTAACCAGTGGTGTACCACAGGGATCAGTATTAGGTCCTCTGCTATTCATAATCTAAATAATGATTTAGATTCTGGCATAGTAAGCAAACTTGTTAAATTTGCACACGACACAAAAGTAGGTGGAGTGGCAAACACTGTTGCAGCAGCGAAGGTCATTCAAAATGATCTAGACAGCATTCAGAACTGGGCAAGCACATGGCAAATGACATTTAATAGAGAAGTGTAAAGTACTGCACACAGGCAATAAAAATGTGCATTATAAATATCATATGGAAGATACTGAAATTGAAGGAATCTTTGAAAAAGACCTAGGAGTTTATGTTGACTCAGATGTCTTCATCTAGACAATGTGGGGAAGCTGTAAAAGGCCAACAAGAAGCTCAGATATATTGTGAGAAGTTTTGAATTTAAATCAAGGGAAGTAATGTTAAAATTTACAATGCATTAGTAAGACCTCACCTAGAATTTTGTGTTCAGTTCTGGTCACCTCGTTAAAAAAGGATATTGCTGCTCTAGAAAGAGTGCAAAGAACAGCGACCAGAATTATCCCGGTTTAAAAGGCATGTCGTATGCAGACAGGCTAAAAGAAATGAAGCTATTCAGACTTGAACAAAGAAGACTACGCGGTGATCTGATTCAAGCATTCAAAATCCTAAAAGGTATTGACAAAGTCAACCCAGGAGACTTTTGAACCAGGACCAGGGGTCACAAATGGAAATTAGATAAAGGGGCATTCAGAACAGAAAATAGGAGGCTTTTTACACAGAGAATTGTGAGGGTCTGGAACCAACTTAGTAATGTTGAAGCTGACACCCTGGGATCCTTCAAGAAGCTGCTTGATGAGATTCTGGGATCAATAAGCTACTAACAACCAAACGAGCAAGATGGGCTGAATGGCCTCCTCTTGTTTGCAAATCCTCCCATGCTCCCATGTAGTTTAAATGGCCTAGGAGGGACAGAAGATTGCGTTTAGTAGGAGGGAGACCGGACAGAAAAGTGGAAATATAAAAAATACAATCCCCTGAGGACAGGCTCAATGGGCATGATTTTAAATGTGTTTGATATATTGGCTTTAGCCAGTCATGCGTTTTCCCAGCAATTTTGATTAAGAATATGGCGTGGTCGATTTGCATATTGCAGGGAGCAATCTTCGTGAGAGACTGTTGATGCTGGGTGTGGTGGAGTTACGGTGAGCGGAAATGAAGGAAGTTACAGGCAGAATAGCACAGGTTCCTTCAATGAAGTTATTACAAATCTGGCAAAACAATCTCTGGATACAAATGCTCAAAACTGCTGATGAGCAGAAAGAAAAGCATTTCACAGAGAAAGAATCACTTTGAGGGCCTGCTGGACGCCCATAGTGGCCAAAGAGGTCACTGCAGGGGCCTGCTGGACGCCTGCAGTGAGGGGAGGTAACCTGAAAGGTTATAGTTGGAGGTGAAGGGAGCACTATGGGGGCCTGCTGGACGCCCATAGTGGCCAAAGAGGTCGCTGCAGGGGCCTGCTGGACGCCTGCAGTGAGGGGAGGTAACCTGAAAGGTTATAGTTGGAGGTGAAGGGAGCACTATGGGGGCCTGCTGGACGCCCATAGTGGCTAAAGAGGTCACTGCAGGGGCCTGCTGGACGCCTGCAGTGAGGGAGGTAACCTGAAAGGTTATAGTTGGAGGTGAAGGGAGCACTATGGGGGCCTGCTGGACGCCCATAGTGGCCAAAGAGGTCGCTGCAGGGGCCTGCTGGACGCCTGCAGTGAGGGGAGGTAACCTGAAAGGTTATAGTTGGAGGTGAAGGGAGCACTATGGGGGCCTGCTGGACGCCCATAGTGGCTAAAGAGGTCACTGCAGGGGCCTGCTGGACGCCTGTAGTGAGGGAGGTAACCTGAAAGGTTATAGTTGGAGCCAGCATGCTCAGGAACTCCTGAATGAGCCTTTGATTGACAGGTGCTGTCGTCCCGCCTTCGGAGTTTTCCGGATGTAGACGCGCTTCGTGGAGATGGGCGAGGTGATTCAAGTCCGCTTATAATAAGCGGAAATTGGGCTTGTTTCTTGAGAGTCACAGGTTGGAATTTGTAGAAACACCTGTTTTGTCGTGAGACTTGACAACACTGGGTAAAGCAACGATCTGTGATGACGTCATAGCGCCTGCGACGGGAAGGATGAAATAAAGTAAACAAATTCTCCTTACGTGCTGTAGATTTGAATGGGATGTTGTTGCTACGAAGATAAAGCTGGAGCCGGAGATCGTCCAGTCTCTGATGTCAGGAGTTGCGGAGGAACGAGTGGCCAGGCGGGAGCCACGGCAGACAGGAGAAGCAGACATCTGGGCAGAGAAGTTTGTAGTGGTAATACCGCCGACCGAAGTTGTCGTGGAGTTGGCCGGGAAGGGCTGGTTGAACTGGTTGCGTGGATCTCGGCTCCGGGGAAACAGCAAACAGATCATCATCCGTCGAAACGGAATAATCCAGAATGCAGACCATGATGCGTGCATGTACGATGAAATCAAAACGCAACTGAGAGATAAGTGAAGAGGGTATTTATAGTGCTAACAATTTAATTGGCTAATGTGTAAATTGAATGATTCAATTTGGTGATGCGGAGATTGGTGTCTGACCCTCCTCCCGAACTTTAATTATAAATTTCATTTATTTAAAACAGTCAAAATGCAACATGATGATATTTTTCCTTGTAGCTTTGAGACAGAAATACAATGGTTTCTCATACAATTTCTATGCTGATGATGCTCAGATCTTCCTCTCCTTCCCCCCTCCTCTACCTGTCTGCTATCTCCTCCTGGATGCACTCGCATCACCTCAAGCTCAACCTCTCTAAATCAGATCTCCTTTTCTTCCCCTCCTCATCTTCCCCCTCTTATTAGGACTGAAGTCATTGTATTTTGTATCTTGCTCTTTATTCTTCTGTAATTCTTGATTTGTATTTTTTGTATACAACTGTAAGTCGCCCTGGGTAAGCGCGTCTGCTAAGAAATAAATAATAATAATAATAATAATAATAATAATAATAATAATAATAATAATAATAATAATGGGTTATACAGAAGACACACTGAGCCCTGTTTCTACCCTGTTCAATATCTCTTTATATAATGGGTTTTCTCAACTATGACAAGTTCTTGGAAGCATTGTCCACTTCATCTTTTACTCAGCCAGGATCGGTTGAAGAGCTGCTGGAAAATTATAACGATATTCTAACAAACACCTTAGATACTATTGCACCTCATAAAACTAAGAAGGATTCTCCCCATGGTTTAACGACACAACACGTTTGAACACACGCATGTGTCGCAAACTAGAACGGAGATGGAGTGCTTCTAGACTCCAGGTCCTTTATTTAATGTGGATATTTTGAAATGCAGGGCTGCACTATCCTCAGCAAGATCAGCGTATTATTCAGATCTCATTGAAACAAACAAGAATAACCCTGCATTGCTATTTCTCACAGTTCATAACATATATGGGAAATTTCAGTCTGGGTTTCGGTCTTATTGGAGGCTGTGTGGTCCAGTGGTTAAAGAAAAGGGCTTGTAACCAGGAGGTCCCAGGTTCAAATCGCACCTCAGCCACTGACTCATTGTGTGACCCAGAGCAAGTCACTTCACCTCCTTGTGCTCCGTCTTTCGGGTGAGACGTAATTGTAAGTGACTCTGCAGCTGATGCATAGTTCACACACCCTAGTCTCTGTAAGTCGCCTTGGATAAAGGCATCTGCTAAATAAACAAATAATAAACAAATAATAATAATAATTATCATATCACAGAGACAGCACTTATTAGAGTGGGTAATGATGTGCTGTTATCATACCACAGAGACAGCACTTATTAGAGTGGGTAATGATATGCTGTTATCATATCACAGAGACAGCACTTATTAGAGTGGGTAATGATGTGCTGTTATCATATCACAGAGACAGCACTTATTAGAGTGGGTAATGATATGCTGTTATCATATCACAGAGACAGCACTTATTAGAGTGGGTAATGATATGCTGTTATCATATCACAGAGACAGCACTTATTAGAGTGGGTAATGATGTGCTGTTATCATATCACAGAGACAGCACTTATTAGAGTGGGTAATGATATGCTGTTATCATATCACAGAGACAGCACTTATTAGAGTGGGTAATGATATGCTGTTATCATATCACAGAGACAGCACTTATTAGAGTGGGTAATGATGTGCTGTTATCATATCACAGAGACAGCACTTATTAGAGTGGGTAATGATATGCTGTTATCATATCACAGAGACAGCACTTATTAGAGTGGGTAATGATGTGCTGTTATCATATCACAGAGACAGCACTTATTAGAGTGGGTAATGATGTGCTGTTATCATATCACAGAGACAGCACTTATTAGAGTGGGTAATGATGTGTTGTTCTCCTCTGACACGGGCACACCTTCGGTTCTTATACTATTAGATTGAAGTGCTGCGTTTGACACTGTTGATCACTCTGTTTTTAATTGCTAGCCTTGAAAATCTGGCAGGATTGTCAGGTTTTGTTCTGTCTTGGTTTCGATCCTATCTCTAGAACAGGCTGCAATTTGTTAAAATAGAGGAGGAGACCTCTTTTTTGCCAAAGGTTACATGCGGGGTCCCACAGGGCTCAATTCTTGGCTCAACTCTGTTTTCTTTGTATATGCTGCCTCTGGGGAATCTTGTGTGTAGCTCTGGGGTTCATTCTCATTGTTACACTGATGATACACAGCTATATTTATCCCTGAACAGGGGGACACCTCGGCTGCAAATATTTTGAGCACCTATGTTGCTGAAATGAGAAATGTGGGTGTGATCTTCGCGAGCGACTGTGGGAGCTGCACACACTAAAGCTGAGAGAGAGTTCCAGAGAGTCGGGGCCATGAAGCTAAAAGAGCGATCTCCCATTGTGGTGCTCTTTTGCTTGGGTATAACAAGCAAGCCAGAGTCAGAGAACCTCAGCTTGCATGCAGGGACATAGCGGGTCAGCAGGTTGGAGAGATACTCTGGACCTGTGTGATGAAGGGCCTTGTAGGCAAGAAGGAGAATTTTGAAAGTAATATTACTAAAATGTATTTGTATCATCTAAGAAATATCACCAAATTGAGAAGTATTCTTTCCCCCTCAGATACTGAGAGATTGATGCATGCTTTTGTATCTTCTAAAATTGTTTATTGTAATGCCCTATTCTCTGGTACTCATAGCCATGTTATATCTCGACTGCAACTTATAGAAAATGCTGCAGCTAGAATTTTAACCGGGACTAGGAGACGAGATCACATTACTGCTGTGCTAGCATCTCCTCACTGGCTTCCAGTCCCATTCAGGATAGATTTGAAGGTGTTGCTTTTAACTTATAAGGGATTAAATGGCCTTGCAATAGGAATAGGAATAGGAATACTATATATTCCTAGATACCCACTTAGATCAGAGAATGCCAGGTTGCTTACTGCCCCACAAATTTAAAAAAAAACACAGGTGGTAGAGCATTCATCTATAGGGCCCCAAAACTGGAATGATCTGCCTAGCTGTGTAAGGGAAGCACCAAGTGTCACTGCTTTTAAAACAAGAATAAAAACACACTTTTATAATGTAGTGTTTTTATGCTAAAATGATGCTCCTTTTATTCTCTGCTTGTTTTACTGTTCTATGTGTTTCTTGTTTTTATTGCTTTTCTTGCATTCTTTTATTAATATTTGTGAACATTTTTTATTCATGTGAAACTTTGCAGCAATTTGTATTGTGAAAAGTGCTATATTAAAAATAAAGATTATTATTATTATTATTATTATTATTATTATTATTATTATTATTATTATTATTATTATCCTGTCTTCACCATCATTTTTTTCATGTGTAATTAGCTGGTCATCAAAACAGCTGTATCTTCCCCCTTGGCTCCTTTTCCAGCCTTTCCTGACAACCTCATTTTATTCACTCATGAGCAAACAGGATGTTTCAGGAACAGGAAGTTGTCATAAATCCCCTGCAAACAGAACCCTCTGTCATTAGCTTGGTCACATGCACTTCCTCTTGTTTGTAAGCTCCTTGTATTATTTTACTTCTTAGACATACTTTTGATTTGTGTGTGTGTAGAATTAAAATATACGGTGGCTCACTGAGGCCTTCAGAAAACAAAAGTCTATGTCATGTCGAGATAACAACATCATTTATCCCAAGAAAACTGAAGTAATAACTGAGATGATTTCATTTATCTTGTGCTCTCGACAAAATTACTTGAAATAAATCATCTCATGAAAAAGGAAGGAATGACTTCCATTTTTTCAAGATCCTGGGATAAATGATCTTGTGATCACAAGACAGCGGAATGGTAATATCGAGATCCTGAGATAAATGATCTTGTGATCACGAGATAACGGAATGGTAATATCGAGATCCTGAGATAAATGATCTTGTGATCACGAGATAGCAGAATGGTAATATCAAGATCCTGAGATAAATGATCTTGTGATCACGAGATAGCGGAATGGTAATATCGAGATCCTGAGATAAATGATCTTGTGATCACGAGATAGCGGAATGGTAATATCGAGATCCTGAGATAAATGATCCTGTGATCGTGAGATAACGAAATGGTAATATCGAGATCCTGAGATAAATGATCTTGTGATCATGAGATAACGGAATGGTAATATCGAGATCCTGAGATAAATTATCTTGTGATCACAAGATAACGGAATGGTAATATCGAGATCCTGAGATAAATGATCTTGTGATCACGAGATAGCGGAATGGTAACATCAAGATCCTGAGATAAATGATCTTGTGATCACGAGATAGCGGAATGGTAATATCGAGATCCTGAGATAAATGATCTTGTGATCACGAGATAGCAGAATGGTAATATCAAGATCCTGAGATAAATGATCTTGTGATCACGAGATAGCGGAATGGTAATATCGAGATCCTGAGATAAATGATCTTGTGATCACGAGATAGCGGAATGGTAATATCGAGATCCTGAGATAAATGATCCTGTGATCACGAGATAGCGGAATGGTAATATCGAGATCCTGAGATAAATGATCCTGTGATCGTGAGATAACGAAATGGTAATATCGAGATCCTGAGATAAATGATCTTGTGATCATGAGATAACGGAATGGTAATATCGAGATCCTGAGATAAATTATCTTGTGATCACAAGATAACGGAATGGTAATATCGAGATCCTGAGATAAATGATCTTGTGATCAGGAGATAGCGGAATGGTAACATCAAGATCCTGAGATAAATGATCTTGTGATCACGAGATAGCGAATGGTAATATCGAGATCCTGAGATAAATGATCTTGTGATCACGAGATAGCGGAATGGTAATATCGAGATCCTGAGATAAATGATCTTGTGATCACGAGATAGCGGAATGGTAATATCGAGATCCTGAGATAAATGATCCTGTGATCGTGAGATAACGAAATGGTAATATCGAGATCCTGAGATAAATGATCTTGTGATCATGAGATAACGGAATGGTAATATCGAGATCCTGAGATAAATTATCTTGTGATCACAAGATAACGGAATGGTAATATCGAGATCCTGAGATAAATGATCTTGTGATCAGGAGATAGCGGAATGGTAACATCAAGATCCTGAGATAAATGATCTTGTGATCACGAGATAGCGGAATGGTAATATCGAGATCCTGAGATAAATGATCTTGTGATCACGAGATAGCGGAATGGTAATATCGAGATCCTGAGATAAATGATCTTGTGATCACGAGATAGCGGAATGGTAATATCGAGATCCTGAGATAAATGATCCTGTGATCGTGAGATAACGAAATGGTAATATCGAGATCCTGAGATAAATGATCTTGTGATCATGAGATAACGGAATGGTAATATCGAGATCCTGAGATAAATTATCTTGTGATCACAAGATTAAGGAATGGTAATATCGAGATCCTGAGATAAATGATCTTGTGATCAGGAGATAGCGGAATGGTAACATCAAGATCCTGAGATAAATGATCTTGTGATCACGAGATAGCGGAATGGTAATATCGAGATCCTGAGATAAATGATCTTGTGATCACGAGATAGCGGAATGGTAATATCGAGATCCTGAGATAAATGATCTTGTGATCACGAGATAGCGGAATGGTAATATTGAGATCCTGAGATAAATGATCTTGTGATCGTGAGATAACGAAATGGTAATATCGAGATCCTGAGATAAATGATCTTGTGATCATGAGATAACGGAATGGTAATATCGAGATCCTGAGATAAATGATCTTGTGATCACGAGATAGCAGAATGGTAACATCAAGATCCTGAGATAAATGATCTTGTGATCACGAGATAGCGGAATGGTAATATCAAGATCCTGAGATAAATGATCTTGTGATCACGAGATAGCGGAATGGTAATTTCAAGATCCTGAGATAAACGATCTTGTGATCACGACATGACATAAAGATTTTTTTTCGATTGGCCTCAACAATGACATTTTTACACAAGTGTATGGGGCAGTGTTGAGTGATGTACTGCCATTACGGAGTCTAATGTAATGTATGTAAAAATAATGTAACAATTGTAAGTCGCCCTGGATAAGGGCGTCTGCTAAGAAATAAATAATAGTAATAATAATAATAATAATAATTAACTCTGCATTCATATTTGCTGTAGTGGATTACATAATAAATCCTGTATAATCTCTTTTTGTGCTCCCATGGTTATATTTGTTCCGGAGGCTCTTTAATAAATAGATGGCACATCATGGACCTGGTGAAACAGATGGCAGTCATTACTCAGGTAAGGGTTTATAGGGCTTGTAGAGGAGACTCCCCCTTTTGAGACCTCATTTCATCCACATTTTAATGTTTTGCAGACCTGTGCTGCTGCTGGTCCTATTCAAATGCAGGGTGAGCCCTGAGAAGCTTCCTGATTTAGAACAAACAAACTGCTAGAATGGTATAACACTTCTCAGTAAAAAAGAGACACAATCATTAGCTGATATTAAATCAATATTTTTAATTAATTATTTTTTTAATTACAAAAAAACTGATTCAAAAGAAAATACAATGGAAATACACAAGTAGGACCTCGTTTGAAAGCTTAGACTCTCCTCTTTCCAATGACATATGCAGGGCAGTCTGAGTAAAAAGAGTTAAAGATCCAGGTCGCTGGCGGGATATTTAACATTGGGCAGACCCTACAGTTAACCAGGATCAATGGCAGGTACAGGGTAAGACGGACTGTTCCACCTTAACCAGGATTGAAGCAGGTACAGGGTAAGACGGACTGTTCCACCTTAACCATGATCAATGGACAGGTACAGGGTAAGACGGACTGTTCCACCTTAACCAGGATCAATGGCAGGTACAGGGTAAGACGGACTGTTCCACCTTAACCAGGATCAATGGACAGGTACAGGGTAAGACGGACTGTTCCACCTTAACCAGGATCAGAGCAGGTACAGGGTAAGACGGACTGTTCCACCTTAACCAGGATCAGAGCAGGTACAGGGTAAGACGGACTGTTCCACCTTAACCAGGATCAGAGCATGTACAGGGTAAGACGGACTGTTCCACCTTAACCAGGATCAATGGACAGGTACAGGGTAAGACGGACTGTTCCACCTTAACCAGGATCAATGGACAGGTACAGGGTAAGACGGACTGTTCCACCTTAACCAGGATTGAAGCAGGTACAGGGTAAGACGGACTGTTCCACCTTAACCAGGATCATGGACAGGTACAGGGTAAGACGGACTGTTCCACCTTAACCAGGATCAGAGCAGGTACAGGGTAAGACGGACTTTCACCTTAACCAGGATCAGAGCAGGTACAGGGTAAGACGGACTGTTCCACCTTAACCAGGATCAGAGCAGGTACAGGGTAAGACGGACTGTTCCACCTTAACCAGGATCAGAGCAGGTACAGGGTAAGACGGACTGTTCCACCTTAACCAGGACAGAGCAGGTACAGGGTAAGACGGACTGTTCCACCTTAACCAGGATCAGAGCAGGTACAGGGTAAGACGGACTGTTCCACCTTAACCAGGATCAATGGACAGGTACAGGGTAAGACGGACTGTTCCACCTTAACCAGGATCAGAGCAGGTACAGGGTAAGATGGACTGTTTCACCTTAACCAGGATCAAAGGACAGGTACAGGGTAAGACTGTTCCACCTTAACCAGGATCAACGGACAGGTACAGGGTAAGACACTGTTCCACCTTAACCAGGATCGAAGCAGGTACAGGGTAAGACGGACTGTTCCACCTTAACCAGGATCGAAGCAGGTACAGGGTAAGACGGACTGTTCCACCTTAACCAGGATCAATGGACAGGTACAGGGTAAGATGGACTGTTCCACCTTAACCAGGATCAACGGACAGATAAAGGGTAAGACGGACTGTTCCACCTTAACCAGGATCGAAGCAGGTACAGGGTAAGACGGACTGTTCCTCCTTAACAAGGATCAATAGACAGGTACAGGGTAAGATGGACTGTTCCACCTTAACCAGGATCAACGGACAGGTAGTGTAAGACAGACTGTTCCACCTTAACCAGGATCAACGGACAGGTAGTGTAAGACAGATTGTTCCACCTTAACCAGGATCAATGGAAGTGGACGTCAGTCCCAACTGTTGTCGTTCCTCATTGTGTTTCTGGTCTTATTTCTATTAAATGTACTCAAATGCACTATCAGGCAGAGCTAAAGGTTTAACACAACTGTACACATTTGAAATGTCCAGGTCCAGATGAATGAGCACCCCAGACAGGCTGATACTGCTCAGCAGTGCACTGTTATGAAGAGTAGTCCTCAGTAGAGGCTGAGGTTGCCATCTATGTACTCTACTGTTACTCGAACTGTCCAGTGTGTTTACATTCCCCAAACTTAGTCGTATCTCTTGGGACACAAACTTACTTTTGTAAGGTCTTTTATAGCTCCTTTATTTTTGAAGTACTGTAAATGTGTATACAATTGTGCTTCTATTCCAATATTCTAAAATATGTATAAAACTAATACAGCTGGTGGAATGTAGTGTTCAATATTGTAACTGGTCTGTACATCATTAAGCAATTGTATGTCAATAAATATAACATTTTTGCTGGAACTTTTTTTATTTATGCTATTGAGTCATGTATGCTGTCACTATGTATTACAGATCTGTTTAAGCCAATCAGTTTTAGAAAAAACAATGTAAGCAGAAAAAATACTGAATTCTAAAAGGGAGAGCAATCACTAACTGCAAGCCTTTGTGTTGGAGGAAGGCTATCTCCCTGACTTTACCTTCCCAGTGATCAGTCACAACGATCCCAGATCTGCTTCCAGTATATTATTGATAGAGCGCTTCTTGTAATTCAGACCAGTGGGTTGCATGTTAAAATAATCAGGTGCCTGCAGGAATCTGAGCAGTGTGGTTCCTGTTAAATCTGCTATGATGTGATCAGAAAACAGGCAACCATAGAGGCAAAAAAGCAGTTTGCCTGGCTTGAGTGGGGAGCAATCCACGCTGGTCTTGCTAGTGCAGTCCAATTACAGAATTACAGTGCCATTAATTCATTTCATGACATGAACTACATATAGAAAACATCTTAAAAATAAAACCACAATTTAATAACATTTCACATTGGAAGAGAAATGGAAAGGAGCTGGAAACCAGATGCATTAGTTATCTTCTACGGTCATCATCCCAACATAGTCCTTGTAAAGAATCACATTTTTATCAGGATCTACGGCTGCAGACAGCATCTCCTCCATTTCCTCTTGCGTAAAGGGTTCTCCTGGAGAGAAGAACGTTACAAACATTGCTGTTGTGTCACACTGCTAAACCGTGGCTAGCTGCTAGCTGGCTGATAGCTTGAACGTTTTGCCGTGCTGAATCCCTTTATCAGTAGACCAGGATCAAGTATGTGCCCTTTAAACTGTACTTCTGCATTGGTAAAAACATAACAAAGCAAGGTTAAAATAAAACATAACAAACTGTGGTACACATGCATTGGAAAATCATGGTAAACTGGCAAATAGCTACACATTTACCATGTTAGCACATATTTGGCACCTGTGTGTAGTTTTCAAACAAGCTTCTCATTCATGTTTTTACTTCCTAACCAGGCATTACCTTCTTCAGACATGTATTTAGTGAGCTCCTCCGGTTCAAGGTGGCCTTTCTTTTCTTGATCTAAAACCTACAGAGAAAAATATTCAAAAGACATTTACCCATCAATGATACAGAGTGCTGCATGTTCCTTGAATAATCTTTGCAAACATAACATTACCATCTGCATATTCAGAACATTTCATATATTTAATAAGCCCTGTTTCTGCTTAGCTCACACATATACCGGGCTAACTAACCTATTCAACCACAGGGACTGCTCCTGAAAAGACTCCTAATCTCTGACGTGAGCTGCTATTACAAATGTCCAGTACGGTGTGCACATATCCAGCTATGCAAGTGATATTTTGCACAGAGCCATTCTATTGCCAAGTTCACAGCTTACATTCAATCTAATTCAGAACTCTTGGTACTCGCCTATCGCTGTCTCGACCTTTCTGCTCCTTCCTATCTCTAGACTATTATGTCTCCCTACACCCCCTATCGCCCACTCCGTTCCTCCACCTCCGGTAGATTAGCTGTACCCCCCTCCGCTCCCCCGCTTCCAGAGCCCGCTCCTTCTCCTCATTTGCCCCCCAGTGGTGGAACGACCTACCCATGGATATCAGAACTGCTCAGACACACCTGTAAACAGCATCTGTAAACATCACAACTCTCGACTATACTGGACTATATGGCACCCAATTGTACCAGCACTTGCATCAGCTTGTACTTGCACTGAAATGCTCCATACCTTGCCGTATTCTACTATTGCTCTTAATTATAACTACTTCCTGTATCCGGTACTTGAAATCGTTCACATCCACTTATCATACTTACTACGTGCTCTTAATAGACTTTATTCGTATAAGCAAATATCTTTACTATAAGTTAACTGCTCTTAGTCGAATTCACCCTTAAATGTAATTATTTACTGTATTTTTTAATTTGCTCTTATTTTCTACTGATTTTACTATACCTTACAACTGCTCTTATCTGTAATGTGATATTTTATATGTGATATTTTGTAAGGGCGTCAGCTAAGAAATAAATAATAATAATAATAATAATAATAATAATAATAATAATAATAATAATACACAGTTGCAAAGTGAGCAAAAATATAATAATCACCTGGGTTCCAAATGTTACCTCTGGGTTCAACATGCAACACAGTCTACTGTGTGTGCAACATCACCCAGCTCTCATAATACATGCAACACAGTCTACTGTGTGTGCAACATCACCCAGCTCTCATAATACATGCAACACAGTCTAGTGTGTGTGCAACATCACCCAGCTCTCATAATACATGCAATACAGTGCACTGTGTGTGCAACATCATCCAGCTCTCATAATACATGCAACACAGTCTACTGTGTGTGCAACATCACCCAGCTCTCATAATACATGCAACACAGTCTACTGTGTGTGCAACATCACCCAGCTCTCATAATACATGCAACACAGTCTACTGTGTGTGCAACATCATCCAGCTCTCATAATACATGCAACACAGTCTACTGTGTGTGCAACATCACCCAGCTCTCATAATACATGCAACACAGTCTACTGTGTGTGCAACATCATCCAGCTCTCATAATACATGCAACACAGTCTACTGTGTGTGCAACATCACCCAGCTCTCATAATACATGCAACACAGTCTAGTGTGTGTGCAACATCATCCAGCTCTCATAATACATGCAATACAGTGCACTGTGTGTGCAACACCATCCAGCTCTCATAATACATGCAATACAGTGCACTGTGTGTGCAACACCATCCAGCTCTCATAATACATGCAATACAGTCTACTGTGTGTGCAACATCACCCAGCTCTCATAATACATGCAACACAGTCTACTGTATTGCACTGCAACATCATCTGGCTCTCATAATAGGAGGCAGTGTGGTCCAGTGGTTAAAGAAAAGGGTTTGTAACCAAGAGGTCCCCGGTTCAAATCCCACCTCAGCCACTGACTCATTGTGTGACCCTGAGCAAGTCACTTAACCTCCTTGTGCTGTCTTTCGGGTGAGACGTAGTTGTAAGTGACTATGCAGCTGATGCATAGTTCACACACCCTAGTCTCTGTAAGTCTCTGCTAAATAAACTAATAATAACAAATAATACATGCAATACAGTGCACTGTGTGTGCAACACCATCCAGCTCTCATAATAATATCTACATACCTCAAAGGCTTGCAAGAGAACATCCTCTGGGATAGGCCTGTATCTGCAATAATCCATAGGAATTAGCAATGTGGATTATTTTCTTTAACAAATTATTCATCGGGGGTTTACAACATCAGAAAATTAACCCTGTGACTTGTGTAACTAGATTCTGTTTCTTATACGAAACCCTATTTATTTTTCATGCCCGGCAACATGCAATGTATTGCATATGAAAAGTTCTGGCTTGTGAGGCCTGTTTCTTAAAACATCTAATGGGGCAACTGCATAACACACATCTATTGGGGCAACTGCATAACACACATCTAATGGGGTAACTGCATAACACACATTGTCACTGTATGGCCAAACGTTGGAAGCAGTTTGAATGCATCTTGAATTAAATAATGGCCAATATTTTCATTTCTACTCATTTCAATGGGGTTCATGTAAACATCTCACAAGAAATGCACAGATTAAAAAGTAAAATAGAGGATCACTGATAATTAGAGCCCTTCTTCCATTAAAAACCTTGCTGCTGCCAAATAAGATTTTTTTTTAAAGATTCATAATGAATTTTGTTTAATTCTTTCCCTTTCAAATAAACTTATCTTTGTGAATGAATATATTTATTAATATTAGAAAATACATGATTTTTTTATTTTTACTTCACAACAATATTGGACATGTTCGAATCTCAATAAACCATGACAGGGTGTACATTGTTGTGAATAATCGCACTTCTCAGGGGTTAAAAGTGTTTTGCCTTTGCCTTATTTACAACACTGAACACCTTGTGGTGGTTATTGCTTAATGTTAACAGCACCAGCACCCCCCAGAAGCCAAACGATTTCAGAAAATTCAGAAAATAAAACAGAGCAGCTGATATTGAAATTTAAACATTAAAACAGATTTAGGAGTACAAGTATCATACCAGTAAATATCATAACAGTAGGCACAGTAGACAGCAGTAGTGTTAAGGTATAGGTCAGTGTGAACATTTGCCTCTCCCTTATTGTGTGTGTGTATATATATATATATATATATATATATATATATATATATATATAAATATGAACAAGCCACAATACATTTGACCTTTAGGATGCAGTAGCAAAACAAACTACTCAAATCACAAGTGCCAGGTATCTTCATGTTGAAGGCATGAAAGAAGAAAGAATCCACCGGCTCACCTTCGTTCCATCAACACTTTGGTCATTGTTGGAAGAAACTTCTCAAACCGAATGTACCCTGTGGGTTCTTCCTCTTCAATCTGTATAAACAGGACACTAGTATTACATTATTTAAACCAGAACATATCTATCTATATATCTATAAAAACAATTTAAATAATTAAATTATTTAAACCCCCCCAAAAATCTATCCATCTATCTATCTTTCTATATATATATATACAGTATATACTAGTATTAAAATCATTTAAACCAAAACAATATTTTGTTATAGATATAGATAGATAGATAGATAGATAGATAGATAGATAGATAGATAGATAGATAGATAGATAGATGTTATAGTGATTCATACAAAGGGAAGGTTTACCTCTGCCAGAAGATCATGAAGTTCTCCTTCACTGGGGCAGCAGCTTAGTGAGCGTATAATGGTACCAACCTCCCTACATTTATAGAAGAAAATATGCAAATATCATCCACATCTGCAAAATGTTACTAATTTATTTTGCAATATAATAGCTGAGCGTGTGCTGGCCAAGCCCTTAAATGTACTGTATATATGTATGTATGTATGTATGTATGTATAGACTGGAAAATTGCAAATGTAATACCGATCCACAAAAAGGGAGACAAAACCGAACCAGGTAACTACAGACCAATAAGCCTGACTTCTATTATATGTAAATATATGGAAACTATAATAAATTTTCCAAAATGGAAAATTACCTATATGGTAACAATATCCTGGGAGACAGTCAGCATGGTTTTAGGAAAGGGAGATCGTGTCTAACTAACCTGCTTGATTTTATTGAGGATGCAACATCGACAATGGATAATTGCAAAGCATACAACATGGTTTATTTAGATTTCCAGAAAGCTTTTGACAAGGTCCCGCATAAAAGATTAATTCTCAAACTGAATGCAGTAGGGATTCAAGGAAATGCATGCACATGGATTAGGGAGTGGTTAACATGTAGAAAACAGAAAGTACTGATTAGAGGAGAAACCTCAAAATGGAGCGAGGTAACCAGTGGAGAACCACAGGGATCAGTATTAGGTCCTCTGCTATTCCTAATCTACATTAATGCTTTAGATTCTGGTATAGTAAGCAAACTTGTTAAATTTGCAGACGACACAAAAACAGGAGGAGTGGCAAACACCCGTTGCAGCAGCAAAGGTCATTCAAAATGATCTAGACAGCATTCAGAACTGGGCAGACACATGGCAAATGACATTTAATAGAGAAAAGCGTAAAGTACTACACTCAGGCAATAAAAATGTGCATTATAAATATCATATGGGAGATACTGAAATTGAAGAAGGAATCTATGAAAAAGACCTAGGAGTTTATGTTGAGTCAGAAATGTCTTCATCTAGACAATGTTCGGAAGCTATAAAAACGGCCAACAAGATGCTCGGATATATTGTGAGAAGTGCTGAATTTAAATCAAGGGAAGTAATGTTAAAACTTTACAATGCATTAGTAAGATCTCACCTAGAATATTGTGTTCAGTTCTGGTCACCTCGTTACAAAAAGGATATTGCTGCTCTAGAAAGAGTGCAAAGAAGAGCAACCATAATTATCCCGGGTTTAAAAAAAATGTCGTATGCAGACAGGCTAAAAGAATTGAATCTTTTCAGTCTTGAACAAAGAAGACTACGCATTCAAATATTCAAAATCCTAAAAGGTATAGACAATGTCGACCCAGGGGACTTTTTTGACCTGAAAAAAGAAATAAGGACCAGGGGTCACAAATGGAGATTAGATAAAGGGGCATTCAGAACAGAAAATAGGAGGCACTTTTTTACACGAGCAAGATGGGCTGAATGGCCTCCTCTCGTTTGTAAACTTTCTTATGTTCTTATGTTCTTATGTATGTATGTATGTATGTATGTATGTATGTATGTATGTATGTATGTACAGTGGCTCTCAAAAGTATTCACCCCCCTTGGACTTTTCCACATTTTATTGTGTTACAACATGGAATCAAAATTGATTTAATTAGGAGTTTTTGCCACTGATCAACACAAAAAAGTCCATAATGTCAAAGTGAAAAATAAAATCTACAAATTGTTCTAAATTAATTACAAATATAAAACAGAAAATAATTGATTGCATAAGTATTCACCCCCTTTGCTATGACACACCTAAATAAGCTCTGGTGCAACCAATTGTCTTTAGAAGTCACATGATTAGTTGAATGGAGTCCACCTGTGTGCAATTAAGGTGTTTGACATAATTTCAGGTTAAATACACCTTTCTCTGGGAGGTCCCACAGTTGGTTAGTACATTTCCTAACAAAAACTACATCATGAAGACGAAGGAACATTCAAAGTAAATCCGGAATAAGGTTATTCAAAAGCACCAATCAGGGGTAGGATATAAGAACATTTCCAAGGCATTGAATATCCCCCGGAGCACAGTAAAGTCCATTATTAAGAAATGGAGAGAATATGGCACAACTGTGAATCTGTCTAGAACAGGCCGTCCTCAAAAACTGAGTATCCGGGCGAGAAGGGCACTAGTCAGGGAGCCAACCAAGAGGCCTATGGCAACTCTAAAGGAGTTACAGTCTTCCACGGCTGAGCTAGGAGACACTGTGCATACGGCAACAATAGCCCGGGTGCTTCACAAAGCTGGCCTTTATGGGTGAGTGGCAAAAAAACTCACATCAAATCTCGGCTAGAGTTTGCCAGAAGGCATGTGGGAGACTCTGAGACTAAGTGGAAGAAGATTCTATGGTCTGATGAGACCAAAACAGAGCTTTTTGGCCTCAACGCTAAGCGCTATGTTTGGCGCAAGCCTAACACCGCACATCATCCTGAGAACACCATCCCTACCGTGAAGCATGGTGGTGGCAGCATCATGCTATCAGGATGCTTCTCTGCGTCAGGGCCTGGAAAGCTCGTGAAGATAGAGGGCAAAATGGATGCAGCAAAGTACAGAGAAATCCTGGAGGAAAACCTGCTGAAGTCTGCAAGAGACCTGGGACTTGGGAGAAGATTCATCTTCCAGCAGGACAATGACCCCAAACATACAGCCAAAGTCACACTGGAGTGGCTTAAAAACAAAAAGGTCAATGTCCTGGAGTGGCCCAGTTAAAGCCCGGACCTCAATCCAATGAGAATGTGTAGAAAGAGTTGAAAATTGCTGTTCACCAAAGGTCCCCATCCAGCTTGACGGAGCTTGAGCAATTTTGCAAAGAAGAATGGGAAAAAATTGCAGTGTCCAGATGTGCAAAGCTGGTAGAGACTTATCCAAATAGACTCATGGCTGTAATTGCTGCCAAAGGTGCCTCTACCAAATATTGACTCAAGGGGGTGAATACTTATGCAATCAATTATTTTCTGTTTTGCATTTGTAATTAATTTAGAACAATTTGTAGATTTTATTTTTCACTTTGACATTATGGACTTTTTGTGTTGATCAGTCCAAGGGGGTGAATACTTTTGAGAGCCACTGTATGTTTCCAGCACACACACAGTAGCAGTGAAGATATTCAGAACAAACTGTGTATGTTTCCAGCACACACACAGTAGCAGTGAAGATATTCAGAACAAACTGTGTATGTTTGCAGCACACACACAGTAGCAGTGAAGATATTCAGAACAAACTGTGTATGTTTGCAGCACACACACAGTAGCAGTGAAGATATTCAGAACGGGTCAGCAATGGATGTAGCCATTTTAGTAGCAGGCATGTAATTAACTGTTGGTCCCCTTATTATTTTCACCCAAAACCTCACATTGCAGGGTTGATTTTTTTTATCCCAATGAGATGTAAAACCAACATTAAAAACATATCATTATGCTCACAACCTTAGGCAAACATGCTGTTTCCTTACATGGCGATCTCCAGATTCAAATACTTGAAAGAAAATATTATTAAAACACATGGATGCAAAAGGAAAAATTAAATTCTGGTAAGTATATAGGTCGTATTTTTAATAATCTATAGGCCCCTGTGAATCCAGGTATCCAGCATTGAAGCCCACATAGAAAGCGCTGTAATCAAAAGCGATCTTTTAAGATGGTACAAACCTCACATCCACGGTCTTGTTGAACTCATGATCAAACACATCAAAAGCATCTGTAATCTGTTTGTGGATCTCAGATATCATAGCCTCTGAAACAGACAAGTGCCAGAGTGTGTTGGTATAGTGCAGTCTATCACTGTTACATGACTAAACTGCTATTTTAAACATGTGCATTCTACAATCAGGTTGTGTTTAAAAAATTTAAATCAATCATTACTGACATCATTTCCTCCGATACTCCTCCCCTGTGGAACTGAGTGACCAGCCAAATGGAAAAGGCTTTTAGTATCTCATATTGCACATAAAGCTCCAATGTACAGCAAAAGTTTTGCATCAACCTATAGAATGAACTCATTCATAAAGTCGAATGAAACCTGCTGAATAATGTCACGTTAATATATCGAATTACATATCGCTTTGTAGTTTTCCATATACTTAACGAAAAACTGACAAAAATTTAAAAATGTGACAGTTCAAAATCTAACATTAAATACTGCACTACAATTATGGATTCCGGTAGACTTCTGCCATACCGTATCGTTTTGTAGTTTATTTGATTACATGATGTTAAATAAAGCAAATCATTCATATTTTTTAAAATTACCGGTATGCAAATGATTTTAATGAGCAGCCCTATAACTATTTTCTAATAATAACTAAAGACTGGAGTGTTGGAGCATGTATTGTTCTTTTAACTGTATTAGGATCCTTGAATTGACGACTGTACCCGCTCAAATGTATTATATGTAGGCAAACAAATATCGTAAGACGTAGGCATATGCACTCAATAGTAACCCTAAACGTTACTCGTTTGTGATCAATCATATGGTCTTTAATTTACCCTAGAAATGGGTTTATGAAAAAGTCAGTAGTACTAGTCTGCTAAACTGGGTTTTGAATGACAAATTAACTCGACACTGCGTTTGTTCCGACTGCACTCAGCAACCTTTCACAGCCAGGTTACCAAATGCATATCACTTAATTCGCTGGAATGTACTCACCAGCGACAACTACGTAGTACTACAAAATAACATCGAAATACTTTAAAAGTTGTATATGAAAATGTATAAATCGCGGTACAAACCTGCGCTTTCTTTCTCTTCAGCCATTTTGTTTACTTCTCGTTGCCGGGATACCGTATGTTTCTTCCCACTGGGGCGTTCCAACAAGCCGTCGGTGTTTGGAAAAGGATGGCTTGCATTTATATTTCTGTGACTTTCACATTAATAAATGATATTGGTGTTATTTAATTGCTGTATATTTAACCTATATTTTACATTTGTAAGCTTTAAAAATACAATCCTTATTACAAAGACTATATTTGGTTTACAAAAAGACGTAGGAGTGTTCATTTAGAAAATGTGTTTTGCTTATATCTAGGCCTATACCTTATGTAGTATTTTGAGTCTAGTGAAAAGCACACTTTTAGTTAATAAAGTATTAGCAATGTAACCAGGCTTTTGTTCATTCACCGGGTTGTTCATTTCTAGTTTAAAAAATACAATAAAGAAAATGTTTCGTTTTGGGGGAAATCATGTCACACGCGGGAGCCGAGCTTGTGGAAAGATATACTTTACTGTACTCTCTCAATGAGGTCACAAAAGAAATTGCATTTCAATTCTAAAAAAGTTAAACATTCTCTATAGTTCAATCTATGATTCGCATATAAACAGTTTTACATAACAAGACATGCTTTAATTATGCCTCTTCCATGTATTCATAAATATGTTTGTGTCACTTATTCACTATTTTTACTATAAGTTAACTGCTCTTAGTCGAACTCGCTCTTAAATGGAATTATTTACTGTATTGTTTACTTTGCTCTTATTTGAATTTGATCTTATTTTCTACTGATTTTACTACTTTATAACTGCTCTGATCTGTAATGTGATATTCTGTAATGGGATTTTCTGCACTGTGATATTTTGTAATAACTGTAAGTCACCCTGGATAGCGTAAGAAATAATAATAATAATAATAATAATAATAATAATAATAATAATAATAATTACTGTAGCTTACAATTGCTAAAATAGTCATTTTATTAAACTGGAAAAAGAGACTAACATACCAGTCCCCCAGTGGCTAAATATAATGTTTGATCATGCATCTATGGAGAGACTTACAGCAAGGCTGCAGGATAAATACAGTGAATTTATTGAAATATGGCACCCTTTTATTCACATATCGCTCAGGAGCTATAATGCTTTTTATGGATTTATTTACACACCTATCTCTTTTTTTTTTTTTGTATACCAGGCCTGTTACTGTCCCTAAATTCACTGTCAATCTGTTACTGAGGAGAACCCCCCCCTCCCACACCCCCCTGCAAAATAATGGATTATTCCACAAATCACACGATCTTCAGCATGTGATCATATCATCAAGGAAGAATATACATGAAAACACCTGCAGGCATGTCTAAGAAATTGTTCATATGTTTTTAAAGATAACATGTCTTGGGGCACGGAGGGTACTTTATACGTGTCAACCATGTTACATGAAGTAAATCAGAAAACCTACATTTTTACAAAAATATATAGTTTGTTTTATAAACCCTGTGAAGTCCTTTACCACAAGCACAACATGTGCTCCTGTTCTGTTTACCTCATGGGACATAAAGGCCAAATTGTACTACATATGTCAACCATGTTACTGGTCAACTTTGTTACATGTTTAGAGTGACAGAGCTGACTGAAGGTAACGCTGTTGACTTTTAAAATAAACGTGTACCTGTTGTTGCTAATTGTTTTATCCCATATATCATTGTTTCCATGTTTTAATTGAATTTGAAAGTAGGGAACACCCCAAGGAAAGCTTAGACGAGGTCCTTCAGCCAGGACCTTCAGGTTCTTCATCAACACTGAGAAGAAGACCTCACATTAAAGTGCTGCTCTTTACAATTCAAAAACAATAAGCTGGAAAAAGATTACAAGCCGCTCATTAAAAACACATACATTGTTAATTGTACTGTAGCATCTTTGTTGTATAGCAGTTGCAAAATAAAATAACTTTTGCCTTAGTTTTTCGGATTCAGCTTGAAACAATGTTAAGACAATATTCTGTTTACTGCAACTCATCTGAAGGCAAAAGGTGTCTAATGGTTGTATCACAATGACATTTGTGATGACTACACCTTTATATATGTGAACACGTGCTAAAAATGAACACAATAGCCATTTTGCTGATTGTCCCGTCAATTCTTTCACTTTGGTCAACTATGTACTTGCAAGTATATTACCCCACAATATCTTATTTTAGGTTTAATAATGACATAACATCTCTACTCTGGCACGCTCCTGTCACTTCTTCCTCAGCGACATACGCAGAATTCACCCCTTCCTCACCGACTAATCCACGCAGCTCCTAGTTCAGGCCCTGGTACTGTCCCACCTTGATTACTGCAACTCCCTCCTGGCCAGCCTCCCTGTCTCTGCTACCCGTCCGCTCCAGCTCATCCAAAACTCTGCTGCTCGCCTTGTCTTTTCCCTTCCTCGTTTCTCTCACGCTACACTGCTGCTCCGCTCTCTAAACTGGCTCCCTATCACTGCTCGTATCCAATTCAAAACTCTTCTACTCGCTTATCACTGTTAACCTGTCTGCTCCCTCCTATCTCCAGACTCCAGTCATTTCTACCTACACCCCCTCTCCCCTCCTCCACTCCTCCACCACCGACAGATTAGCTGTACCCCCCTCCGCTCCCCTGCTTCCAGATCCCGCTCCTTCTCCACCCTTGCCCCTCAGTGGTGGAACCACCTACCCACGGATATCAGGACTGCTCAGTCCCTGACCACCTTCTGGCACCTTCTCAAGACGCACCTGTTCAGACAGCATCTGTAAACCTCACAACTCTCAACTATACTGGACTATATGGCACCCAACTGTACCAGTGCTTGCATCAACTTGCACTGAACTGCTCCATACCTTGCCGTATTCTACTACTGCTCTTAATTATAACTACTTCCTGTATCTTGTATTTGATTTCACTCTTATAGGTAACCGTATTCACATTTTTGTAATTGCTCTTATTTGAAAACATTCTCATGCATTTATCATACTTACTACGTGTTCTTACTGGACTTTACTCATATAAGCAAATATTTACTATAAGTTAGAACTGCTCTTAGTCAAACTCATTCTTCCTTATAATTTACTGTATTCTTTATTTTGCTCTTACTTGAATTTGATCTTATTGTACTTTCATAACTGCTCTTATCTGTATTATGAAATTCTGTAATGTGATATTTTATAATGTGATAACTTGTAATGTGATATTTTATACTGTGATAACTTGTAATGTGATATTTTATAATGTGATAACTTGTAACGTGATATTTTATAATGTGATACTTTGTATTGTGATATTTTGCAACAATTGTAAGTCGCCCTGGATAAGGGCGTCTGCTAAAATAATAATAATAATAATAATAATAATAATAATAATAATAATAATAATAATAATTTGCTTTGCTTATTTGACAAAAGGTAAGAGAATGATACACCCTAATATTTTGTGGCGATGATACCAATATGTAACCCTTTTCAATGCAAATAACCCCACCCCACCTCCAGTCAGCCCAGTAGGATAAAGTACTAAGAAATTCTAATCATAATAAGAACACAGCTGACTGTTAGACATCAATAACAATTAATATCAAAACGGTATTTAAAAAAGTTATTCTTATACACTGTGTTAAATATTTGTGTTTCATTTTTTTTACAAACAAAAACATTTATTTGGTATTTATGGTATTTTGAAACGTTGTGCCTAAAATTAATCAATTAGATTAGTCACAATTATGTAATAAATATAAATAATTCACCATATTAATACACACTGTAATCGTTGCAGATAGCTTAATAAAATAATTTGGTTGTAATGGGGGGCTAATAATTTAGAATAAAGCTGTACTTTTTGACATTGTAAAATACTAATCACTACATTAATTCATTGTATTAATAATATAGCACGTTTAGCGTACAGCTGTGGGTTAGGATTGACACATCATTTAAAAAAATAAAAAAAAACACTATATGAACACAATTTAGATATTTTATTTAAAAAAATTAAAAAACACTATATGAACACAATTTAGATATTTTATTTAACATCATCAAAGACACTACACAATGATATCGCAAAAGTCTACCGGAAGTCATAATAGTAGTACAGTATTTCTTGTAAGATTTCTAAATTTCACATTTTTCAATTGTTGCCATTTTTCCTTTATGTATACGGAAAACTACAGAGCGATATGTAATTCAATATGTTAACGTAACAGTATTAAGCAGGTTTCATTCGACTTTATGTTTTTAGTTAATTCTATAGGGCGGTACAAACGTTTTGGCCATCGCTTTAATATATTGTTTGTTTGTGTTGCAGTAAAACCCAATTACATAAAAGAATTACGGTAGTCGCCGCCCTCTAATTCCCCTATACTGCCCGTAATACGGTAGGGGTATATTACGTGTGTGTGTGGCTGTCTGTCGCGCTGTTGCCAGTGGGAAGCAGTGTTGTTTGGCGCAGTATAAATTATTGGCGGCTCTTACTCGTTGTTCTCTCGTCCGCAAGGCTTGCTTGCTTTTTATTTTAGGCTAAAACCTCAGGATTCGGCGTGACGACACAATAGAAAATGAGTTCCATTAACGTGAAAAAGCTGAAAGTGAACGACTTGAAGGACGAGTTGAAAAAGCGTCAGCTCTCCGATAAGGGTCTGAAGGCCGAACTGATGGACCGGCTGCAGGCCGCACTCGACGAGGAGGCCAAAGCCGGCGGAGGGTTCACGGAGCCTGGCGGCGAAGAGAACGGGGCTGAGGAGGCAGGCGGCAACGAGGAAATGGGCGAGGAACTGGAAGAAGTAGCCGGCGAAAACATGGAGGCTGCTGAGGAGGAAGGAGGCGGGGGAGAAGCAGATACAAATACAAATGCCGCCGCTGCTAGCGCTGAAGCCGACAGGGAAGGGCAGGAGTTTATCGATGATGAGATGGGAGAGAGAGAAGATGAGGAAGACGAAGACGCCGGTGTTGAAATGGATAAGTTCGACGACGATGAGGATGTTGGGATCGAGGTGGACAAGTTCGACGATGAAGACGAGGCCCCCGGATCACAATCTACTGAAGGTTAGTCCCGTCTTAAAACCCCGAAATCACGTGTCCCCCATACAGCCTGACCGGTTACAGCACAGTCTGACACACGAATTTCATAATGTGCTGTACAATGTATAATAACCGCAGTACTGGGTTGTGTTGACACGGGCGTCGTCAGTTTTAAAGTGCTTGGTTTGAGTCGGAGGTCAGACACTTCTCTGACGTGTTGTGCTATTTGTAGCTTCTTGTGCCAGACAAAGATGCACATGGTGTAGCTCGAAATACCCACTGAAATGGTGGACGGCAGCTGCTTTTCCCAGTGAGTCTCGCATGACCCATTGTTTTAAAGGAAGGAAAGTCCCTCTGCAGGAGGCCTTTATAGCGTTTATTGACCAGGTTTAACATAAATATGGCTTTGTTTGCGCCTCTATTATATGCGATATACCTGCTTCCTTTAAATTTGCACTCCGTTTGAACAAATAAAATACTAGGCCTACTTCCTCCGTGCTATGCCTTTCGGGAGTAAATGCGTGTTTGGGTAGCAGCTTTCACGGTTTTGATATCGTTGTGTATTTCCAGGTCTTTAAATACTATTATTATTATTATTATTATTATTATTATTATTATTATTATTATTATTATTATTATTATTATTATCATTTTATAGATGTTTTAAGGCAGCTTGCCCCCTCACGTTCTTTTCCCCATGAAATGGCGTCTTGGCGGACAGTTACAGGGTTTGTAAATATGTTTTGTAGTCTTTGGCGCTATTGCACTTGTCAACACTTAAGGTGTATAAGTGTTAAATCTTCACTATGCGGCGGAAAATGCAATCTTACACGGGTTTGGATGTGTGCCTTTGCAAAATGTGATTATATTACCGTGGATCACGCTTTGTCATTCGCACTGTCTCGAGTATACGTAGATAACAAAGTTAGGTGTTTTGAAAAATATATATAATAAATACTAAAGTAAGATGAATGTGTTTAAGTGGGAAAACTAAACGTATCCCATTTGAAACATGAATGAGAAATCCTGTTTTAATTTGAAAGAATGGTACTTAACCTTTCCCATGGTTGTGCCTGTATTTAACCAGCATCATTTGCTCATTTTGATTCAATATGTACGGTGTTATTTATTGGTGTATTTATTGTAATAGGAGAAGCTGGGAAAGACCAGAAAGCCGACCAGAAGAACAAGAAAGGTGTAAAAAGACGCCGCGAAGAGCATGGAAGAGGCTATTTTGAATTTATTGAGGAGAACAAATATAGCAGGTGAGGTTGTGGTAAGACGGTTCTGAAGAGCCCGATTTAATATGGCTGTTTGGTTATAGGTACGTTTATTAGGGTAATGCTGGCTGATCCCCTGCATCGTGGGTGACAAAGGAACCCAAGATAACAGTAACAGCTGTGAGGAGGGGGAGGGGCACTGTTTGGGGCAGATGCAATTTAAATATGCAAAAAATGTTCTACAAGAATCTGGGAGCAAGCAGGGTATGAGGGCAGAACAGGGTTGAAAGATGTAATGTGGGGGAAGAATGCATTTAGGGGCCCCATAATAATAATAAAACCAACAAACTTAAACAAAGCAAAAAACCTCTGGCATTACATGAAAACCTAAACCTAGAGAAGCAGCATGCATCACATATGCTTCCATTTTGCAAAGATATCAACCAGGACATAAAAATCCTTTTTTTTTTTTTAATATAAAGATTTCATTTGCCATTAGAAGCAGAGCTCGGACAAGGATTGGTCATGAAACGGACCACACATTTTTTTGTTTTCCCCTCTGTCCATTTTGTCACCTCTAATCAGAATAACAGCTTTGTTTACATTTTTGCAAACTGAATTATTAACAATTCAACACAGTATTAAATAATGTTTCCCACATGTACATCCGTTTTATGAATGAAAAAGAAAAACTTAAATGAACATTCAAGCAAAGCATGACTAGAAATGTCACAAAATAGTCTAGCTTTAAAAGTTAATGTGTCAATAAAATCATGTTCATTTAAATGGAATGCTACACTTCATTTACATAAACGTTGTATGTATGCAATTGTTGTCTCCCTGAAAAGGGAATGATTGAAATAGTCCAAATGCTGCGTTGTGTGCTTGCCACAGGACTGATTTTATCAACAATAAAATAACTTTACAGTAATTTTCCTCAGAAATGACATGCCTACTCTTTACCAGTAAAATTGCAAGTATCGTTTTTGAGATGTACCAGCTCAAAAAGAGAATAAAAACTACCGGTGGCGGGAGTGTAGCGTTTCGTTACTGTCTTCGACTCCGTAACTTCTTAATTAGTTGAAATGGCACTGGCTGTTTTGCTATTTGAAATCAATTTAGTTGCTGTGATGTGGTAGATCTTAGAAGCTAAGCACTTTTACTGACAAGTTTGCTAAACACATCATAAACACTTGCACATAATTATTAGTAAAACATACACATTGTTTATTTACACGTAATTGAGCCTGCTTGCGATCTATACAGTAAGCTTGCAGTGACCAGCAGAGGACAAAGCTTTATTTAAGTCACTGTACCAAGCAGGTTATCAGTCATATTTTACTACTACTAAAAATATTAATAATACTAATAATCATATGAACTTGCGCTTGTCAAGTGACCCCGGAGACTGGTTATGCCTCCATAAGAGTCACTTGCACAGTTTGATTTCAGCTTTTTTTTTGGTCGTCTGGGCATTTAACAAAAAAATCCCAAACAGCAGAGGGGTTTCGAGACATTTCTTTCAATACAGCTTCGCCTTACGCTAAAACGCTTTGCTGTCGAGACGGCGAATGAAGAAATTAAAGGTTTGCCTCTGGATAACACTAGCTGGAGCGGGGAGGGGCAGACGGTGCTCAGTTTTTCGAAATTAAAATTAGTGTTAGCGTGTATTTTATATGTTTTAAACATATTCTACTGTACACTAGACATCCAGTACATATTTTACTGAATACAGCCATTAGAAGTACAAACCCACTGCTTTAGATACTATATCCTTCTCCATACACGCCATGTAGAGTTGCTACTTACAATGATTTGGTAGCGGATTTTAATAACATTTGGTTACGTAATATGCATTATACAAATCAAAAAGATCGAATTTTGCATCCGAGTGACATTTAATGTGTAAGATTTATAGTATTCACACATTGTCAAACAGTTTCTGTTAACAGGAAAGAAAAAAAAAAAACCCACAGTGCGTGAACCCGTCTGACGAACCTTCAGAGGTTTAAAACAATCTTTGAATCCCGGGCTAGCGAACGATCCTTCGGACACAGCCCTAGTTACATTAATGTCAGGCTAGTCCCTGCACTTTTGATGTCCCAAAGCATGAACATTATTCCTTTTTAACTTTTCCAGGGCCGGCACCAGGTTTTTGTGGGCCCAGTGCCCCCCCATCTTCACCCCCAAATCAATAAAAGCTTACGCAATTAACAGAAAACGGAACACACACTTTACAGAAATAATATTTTTTGTAAATGTACATTAATGCCACCCTTGAACTTCTCATAGAAACTGCCCCCCCCCCCCCATGACACCACAGCTTCTTTTCTTTTTTTTTTTACCTTTTTATTTTTATCCATTACATCCCATTAAATGCATATACAATACAAACGTCAGTGTTTACAATGAGAGCCAGGCTCTTAGCACACACAGATGTTGCTTTGCAGTAGTGCTCCTAATTTATTTATTTATTCTTTTGTCTCCAGGGCTAAGTCTCCACAGCCACCTCTTGAGGAGGAAGATGAAGAGTTTGATGATACAACAGTTTGCTTAGACACCTGTAAGCGTCTTCATTTTAATCTGAGTGATTCATTATTGTCATGAACTGCATGCACAGTGCAAATACTGTTTTATTTTTTTAACTCTTAAGATGTTTCTATAGAATTTTGTGAACATCTTTTTGGATTGATATGAAAACTGTGTACACACAGGTGAGAGTTTTGTGTCTGTCGGGGCATGAAGTTAAGATGTGAAGGGCAAGGCAATGTTGCCTTTGTTGAGTGCGAAGATTCAGGGGCACCAAGGCAGTTCCAGGGGGCAGAAATGCAACATATAAATCCAACCCAATGGCATGATTTCATACTCATTCATAAAACAATAAATACAGAGAGCCTGTTATGTTCATGAAATGTTAATTCAAACAAACACAGATCAGTGTGTTCTGAGTGATTCACACATATTGTTTCAAAAATAAAAAAATATAGGTAATTTTTCTATTGTAAAAAAATAAAATGGTGTAAAAATATCCAATTTAAAAACAAACTTTCATAATTAAAAAAAAAATAAAGGGTAATTTGGCAAAAAATAAATATTCAAGGTATATTTACTAAACTCAGTTAGCCTGTTAACAAGAGCTAAATGTAGCGCTTGTCTGTGTCCTGTAATTAAAGCTTTTTAAAAACCTCTATGCCATGTGTTTTAAGGTAAGCAAGTTCAACTGGATTTCATATACATGCTGTCCGCTGGTGAAGCGAACATTTAGTCAGTGCATTTTTAAATGCTAATAGTATTCTTTCAGAAATTGAGATTTCCACTGAGAATTGGATATTATTATTATTACACGGCACTGGTTCTAATCCATGGAAATTGTCCTCGGTCGGCAAAGGAATAGGCTGGACTCGAACCAGCGAATAGGGCGCATCCTGCACTCACCGTGGAGCGCCTTTTACTGGATGCGCCACTCAGGAGCCCCTTATCGTGAAAATTCCAACGACGATTGAGTTACAATGCTTAAAAAAAAAAAAAAAAACCAAAAAAAAAAAAAAAAAAAAAGGAACTTCCCTCACAGTAACAGTTTAAAGGAACAATAAATCCTCTATTTATAGAGCATGGTATAAAAAAAACTCATTCAAACAAATCCCTTTGTTTTAAGACACGTTTTGATAAACGCATTGGCATTTAAATACAGCCCTCTCCAATTTTCATATTCCTGCCGTCACTAGCCTTTGCCTTGTTTTGTGTAAAATCTGACAAATTTCCAGTGTAAACATAACAATAAATTAAGAAAAAAATCAACCCCACTGTCCAAAGGAGAAAAAATTTCAAAACTACATTAACGTTATGGCCTAAAGAAATAATTTGATCTCCTCTTTTTTTTTTGGATTTTGCTGTTGGTACAATTTCTGAATTACGTGGCCCAGCTTCTGCTAGCGAAAGCAGCAGTCCCTTCCAGTGTGCCGCGGCTGCAGAGATGCAGTTCACTTTTTGCTATCCTAGTTTAATCATAACTTTACACGACTTGGCATAGCCACTTCATTTGAAGGAGTTTGATTATGGGAAGGCCCTGGTAAAGTTCAGAAATGAAAAGGAAAGAAGGAACTTCTGCACAACAGCTCCAAAAGGTGACTTCTGTAATGTGGGGTTCTTGTTTCTACCAGGTAATTTCACAAGACATAATTCTTACTGACTGGATACTAAATGAAAACTTTGTTTTTACATTGTTTTTTGTTCTGAAATGCAAGGTCTGTAAACTGTCGGCATGTATAACAATATTGTGGCTGTGTGTTAATTCTAAATCATAAAGCATCACCCCCTCACTAAAGAAAATATCTCTTTAAAATTGACCCTCAGTAAGTCCTGGAGCAAACCCTGTATTTCAAAAACTTTGTTTTCGAGCCTCAAGTGTGATTTATGTTGTTGGTCCATCTGGTAAAAAGTCAAGTTCATATTTGGTACTGAAAGTGCTCCAGAATAGCTCAGAATGCATCTGAGAGAGCATTATTATTATTATTATTATTATTTGTTTATTAAGTACAACCACAGAGCTTTGGGGGGCCTGGTGGTGCCCAGACACACGGCCGAAAGATTAGTTTGTGAAAATGATCGTTGGCTGCCCATGTATACAGCTTCATAATATTTCACCCATGTATACAGCTTCATAATAGGGATGTCACGGTATCAAATTTGGATGGTATGGTAACCATTAAATATGCCACGGTTAACGTCGTACCGCGGTAGCAAGTCATTTTTTTGTAATCAGTTTTTAAATGGCTATTTAAAGAAATGCTCAAGTCCATTTTTTAACAAGAAAAATAACTTTAAAGTTTTAAAATAAATCCAACACATTGGTACTACAGTTCTGTCAGGCAGTACCTAACTGGAAGTAGTGTTCACTCCAGCTCACACAGGCTCAACAAAATAATGCTGCTTTTTTATTTCAAATTACTGTGGAGAAACACCACAATATGAACATTTTTTGGGCGTGGTCTGGAATGACAGGGGGTAAGGATGTGATCACTGCAACTGAATACCCTCTTCATCTTTATCAGTTTGGACGGCAGAGAACCAAAGTGTTACCTAGCAACAGCCAATCAAGTGCGTTAAGACATGCAGTGCCCGCCCACTGATCTCAGCAGAGTGCAAAACTTAATGATGAGAAGACGGCGCCTGCAAAGTGTGTGTGTGGGGTTTTTTTTTTTTTTTTTTGGGCACAGCAACGAATACAAAGGAAAAACAAGTTAAGGTGGGTATGACACCGTTGCTAAGTTAAGCGGCATCTAGGACTTTATTTTTTTAAATGGGAATAAAATTGTATTAATTTTTGAATACATAAAACCAAAATCCTTACAACACTATCAACTCGAGGAGACGGCAACAATACAGTTTAAAATTAAACCTAATACAAATGCCTGTAGCATCATAGACTTAGTTATATATTGTAGTAAACAGACCTTTTTGATTCTCTGCATTGGTGTGTGCTTACTGAGTTTCTCTTGACTGATACGATAGGTAACAGCTGCTGTTACTACTTTGGTTTGATAAATTCATAGGAAGGCAGTGATAGTTAGTGCCTTGTTCTTGCTGATATTTGAGTATTTGTTTCATTTACTGACAATCACGTTTGCTAGCAATCATTGTTTAGTAGGGCAGTTTGTATTAAATATGACGTCACTTATTTAATAGCCTACTCGGATAATCTCATGCATGGCAGTTTTCAGAACTTGATGTCTGTCTGTTCATTAGTAATCTAATGAACACAGTGGCTCACCGATGGACAAACGGTGAATAAAAAAAAAAATGCGCCCATATCACCTTAAACCGTGTGAACCTGGTAATCATGGTATAGAAAAATGGTTGCGGTTTCAAAACTGGCAGTTTATACCGCGGTTTACCGTAAAACCGGTATACCGTGACATCCCTACTTCATAATGGAGGGTGAATGAAAAGGATCACTGAATTACCATTGAACCGCCACCACCCACAACTCCCAAAGAGTAATGGAAACAGAATTGAGCAGAATATTAAACGGGACAGAAATTGTATTAAATGTTAAAGATCCCATATCAATCTTGATTAAAATTCAGGTTAAGTTGTTTTTTGAAGTGGTGTAGTATTGTTTTATTTGGCAGTACATTCTCTTTTTAAACATACAAAATGCAAGGCTAGAATATAACCTGGCAGTTAGTTAATAATGTGGTATAATGACAATGCAGTGTTTGACATTGTAGGCAGGGCTCAGCCTCCCATTACCATGGTGTCTAGCTACTGAAAGATTCCAGGCTCATATTGGCTGTAAGAGCAGGGCTGGCATGAGAGTTAGACAGTGGGAGATGCTTGGCACTGAAAGAGTAGAGAAAGAAGAGGTTGGAGGAGCAAAAGGACAGTGGGTAGAACACAGGGGAAAGCCCCAAAAGGTAAATTAGTAATGTAATAAGAGCTAGTTCCCCTTTTAGAACTGTTTTTTTAATTGTATAACTATTCTCATTGGGCTCTTAACCCTTTCCCTGTCAGACAATTACCTTCTTTTATATTGGGATTTCATAAACTTATTTCCAAAAGTGTACCACCCTCCACAGACAAGTGTGCAAACGCATGTACTTGCAGTGCTTTTTGAGATCGAAATCTTTTCTACATTTAACAATGTATTTTTAAAATGGTATGCTGCACCAGCGAACCATGCAAGTTAAACGAAGGCAAGTCTTTCAATAAGTGGATGTGAACAGATTCTTAAAGTGGTTTCTTTTTCAGGAATTAGGCCCATGTGTTGTAAGAAGTGTGTCAAACTGAAGCTTGAATGTTGAGTTGCTCTTTTGGTACCTGTTGTAACTTCTTCATTTTGAATGATTTCAGATAACAGTGACCTTCACTTCAAAGTCTCAAGAGATCGGTACAGCGCATCGTCTTTGACCATGGAGAGCTTTGCCTATCTCTGGGCTGGAGGAAGAGGTTCCTACGGAGTTACAAAAGGAAAAGCCTGCTTTGAAATGAAGGTAACCGCGAATCAACCAGTCAACTGAAACCACCAAGTTTTATGAGCAGGCATCCAGTCTACTGAAAGTCTGACAGTTTGTCCACCAAGGCTATTGCTTCTAAATGAAGGATTGTACGAGTGGTTCTTTAATTCTGATTTCTGCCCTTCATCAGATTACAGAGAAGATTCCAGTGAAGCATGTGTCAAGCAAGGGGATCGAAATTCATGAAGTGCAGGTTGGCTGGTCTCTGCAAAACGGCAGCATGCTGCTTGGTAAGTTTAACTAATCGCTATTGAAGTAAAAGCTTCGACCCTGGAGAGAGGACCGTCCGTGTAAGTTAATCCTTGGTGTTGGTTCAGAGAATGGTGGATTGAACGGTGTGCTTGATTGCATTCCCAACCTATTCAGAAAAGTTGCACCCCGATTTGATTTTAGGACCTTGCCTTGTTTTAAGCTGCTCTTGGTACTGATGTTTACCTCTTTCAGGCGAGGAAGAGTTTTCCTATGCGTATTCAGCAAAGGGAAGGAAGACCACTAACTGTGTCACAGAGGACTTTGGAGAGACGTATGATGAAGAGGATGTTATCGGTTGCTTTATTGTAAGACTTTGATTCCTCCATCAAAACAGTATTAAATGTCTATTGGAGGCTTAAAGATATCACATTTTTATATAGTTTTGCAACCAAGTAAACCTTTAACTTTTCCATGGTGTACAACTGCTTCTTGTTTGACTGCAGCTGGTTAAACAATTTTACATTTGAACGATTTTGTTTTTGCACCTCATTCAGTCCAACTTTCCTAATTAAATTAGATGTATTGAACCTTAGCAAAGTATGTTGGCAAGCTTTTAGTCTGACTGTTTGTTTGTTTTCCCTTGCAGAATTTCGAAGGTGAGGAAGTGGAGCTCTCCTATTCCAAGAACGGACAGGATCTTGGAGTTGCATTCAAAGTCGGCAAAGAAGCCCTTGCTGAAAGGGCCTTGTTCCCTCATGTTCTGTGTCACAACTGTGCAGTAGATTTTAACTTTGGGCAGCTGGAGACACCGTACTTCCCTGTTCCTGAGGGGTACACCTTCCTTCAGAAGATCCCAGTAGAGGAACGAGTGCGTGGTCCAAAGGGGCCTGAAACGAAACAGGAGTGTGAGGTATGTGTCAAACATAGCAGGATTTGAAAAATAAAGATTTTGACCATACATTGATTTCTCTGTCCATCTGGGATTTCAGTTATATCTGCTTTCATGACTAATATAAAGTGGGGACCTAGAACATGACCAGCGATTTGCCTCTTCCTACTTCTATTTTTTTATTCTAAAGGTTATCGTGATGGTCGGCCTGCCTGGCGCTGGAAAGACGGCCTGGGTCACAAAGCACACAAAAGAGAACCCTGGGAAGTACAATGTTCTTGGCACAAACACAATCCTGGAGAAAATGATGGTAAGATGTTGTTGAGTATTTGATAGACTGGCATACAGAGCATGACTGTAGTTCAGTCACATGCTTGTGTCTCTCTTGCATCTATAGCTTGCGAACATGTTGTACAGATTTCAAGCTCAGTATTGAAAATTCCTTATCACTAATTAACAGGTATTGGAATCTGAATGGTGACCAAATTCTCCATAAGTTGTGTGCTTTGACAGTGCAGCGCTAGTCTGTGGAACTCATTTGAAATGATACAGCTGCTCAGGGTTATCTCTGGCTTGGTGTTGATGCCTGGGTAGTTGGTACCCTTGTTCAAGTTGAATGTTAGTTAATAGATTATTCAAATTGGCAGCCAGCTGGTTTAAACAGGGTTCGTTTGCTAGTCTGGAAAAAGTATGCAAAAATGCCAAACTGATTTCCAGGGCTTGAAAATGCTTGAAAAACCATGTCCCTGTTATGAAAGTCTTGAAGTCTGGAATTACTAGTATCACTGGAGAAAGGAAAATAATTCTGTGATTTATTTTTTATTAAGAATAATTGATTTTTCGAACGCGTGTCAGCAGCTCTAGCGGCAAATGTCTAGGCAATTTACTAGTAGGAACTATATTGCTTGTGACCAAATCCCACGAGGATTGACACCCTTGATAACATCCTGACAACTCAAGCAATCCTATCCAGTCAACGCACTGGTATATGTCGCATGACTGTCTGCTCCAGTGAAACGAAGGGTAAAATGGACACTGCAACAGCCAAAATATATCAATTTATATTGAAGGCTATGATTTTTTTAAAATAAAGTTACAAACTGGAATTACAAGCTACTGTACTCTGCTCACCAAGATTAACGAATAGGATATAGCCAGAATACTGGATGCAGCATGCCACAAATAAGTACTTGTAATTCACAATCTCATTGCTATTGTTCATGGTAGTGGTGACAAATACTGTAATAAAGAATCAAATAATAAAAACAGTATTAATATTAAGAGAACAAAAGGCTTTGGATCCAAGCAGGTTTGTTATAGCGAGGGTGTACTGTATTTAGTATTTGACTTGTATGTTTTAATATACAACACTTGTACATTTTAATATATAATGCATGCACATTTGTTATTTCGTTTTTGGTTATTTTTCACCTCCCATAGTGTTCAACATTTTTATGAAGAAGTTTTGGATCAGAATCCAATATCAACCCTTACAAAAGTAATATACTGCAAGTATACTTGTACCAAAAATGGTCTCGTTTTTAGTATACTTTCGGTACCATTATACTATCCTATTTTGGCACAAGTATACTTGGATTGTACAACTTTTTTTATATTCTTTTTGCAGATAATGCAACATAATTCTCAAATATTGGACACTTCTTAGATTGTATCTTCTCTTTTGCATACCTGCATTGTCTCTTGCTAGATATGCACCTCCAGATTTGACATACTTTTAGAAAACCAGGAGCAACTTCTGCTCTGGATCAAAAAGCTATAATGCTCTGCGGCTGCCAGCTATGTGGATAACTATCGAAAAAATGTTAGAAACTAACTAAAACACAAGTCTGGGAAAAACAAATGGAAGTCTGGAAAAAGTATGGCAAAACCATGGGATTTTGATGTTGATAACGTGTATGAACCCTGTTTAAATCAAATTGAGTAATTGTAGGGTTCTTTTAGATGTCTGCAGTGGGTAGTGGATACACTTATGTTTTTTCCCCCCAGATTTCAAGTTTGAAACGGCAGATGATGGACACTGGAAAACTTACTGCAATTTCTCAGCGTGCCCCCCTGTTTCTGGGTAAATTCATTGAGATTGCAGCCCGCAAGAAGCGCAACTACATTCTGGATCAGGTACAGCTAGAGTTCATGTATATTGGCAGCCAAACCTATCACTAGTGAAATGGTTATAATCCCTATCACTAGTGAAATGGTTATAATCCCTATCACTAGTGAAATGGTTATAATCCCTATCACTAGTGAAATGGTTATAATCCCTATCACTAGTGAAATGGTTATAATCCCTATCACTAGTGAAATGGTTATAATCCCTATCACTAGTGAAATGGTTATAATCCCTATCACTAGTGAAATGGTTATAATCCCTATCACCAGTGAAATGGTTATAATCCCTATCACTAGTGAAATGGTTATAATCCCTATCACTAGTGAAATGGTTAGCACTTTTTGTTTGGCAGCTTTTCTTCTTTTTTTTTTTTTTTTTTTTTTTAAAAGCAAACACACAATTTCTACTCTGCTTTTCAGACTAACGTTTCGGCTCCAGCACAGAGGCGGAAGATGTGCCTGTTTGCTGGCTTCCAGCGCAAGGCAGTTGTGGTCTGTCCGTCCGATGAAGACTACAAACAGCGAACACAGAAGAAAGCAGAATCCGATGGCAAAGACCTGCCTGAGCATGCAGTCCTGAAAATGAAAGGTATCACCTCGTATCTCAGAACAGTTTTGCAGTCTTGTATAACATTTGACTTTCAGAAGACAAACTGGAAGCTAAAGAAAATCCAGAAACTGCATTTTCGCTGCAATTTTCAGTGTACCACTTGCCAAATGAGTGACGTTGCGTAGTTAATAGAAAATAATTTGTCAAGCATTGAGCTGGTACCTCCTGGGTCCATTTATTGCTTGATTTAAATATTAGACTTTGGGCTTCATTTATGTATATATGTGTGTAATTAGGCTGATTTTTTGCTTTTTCCCCAGGCATTTATACACTGCCAGAGGTGGGGGACTGTTTTAATGAAGTCAGTTACGCAGAGCTGCAGAAGGAGGAGGCAATGAAACTCTTGGAACAGTACAAAGAGGAGAGCAAAACAACACTGCCACCAGAGAAGAAGCAAAACCAGGGAGGACCCGTCAAGAAAGGGGTAAACCGAGGGAGGGGAGTGAAGAACCAGTTCAACAGAGGCGGTGGAGGAGGGCAAGGACCGAGGGGAGGCCGCGGGGGATTCCAGAACCACCGGGGCAACTTCAGAGGAGGTAAAAACTGCTGGGAAAGGATGAGTTGGCAGGAGCTGCTAACATCTTGATCATTCTTCAGTAGAACAGATCATTATTGGTATAGATTGAGTGAATTTCCATGTGTGACTCCTACGTGTGCTGAAATGCTTGCAGTAATGCCTTTTACCTTTCTCACTATAAACTACACTTTAATTAAGATCAATAACCAAAGATTAAAACAAACACGTGCATAGTTTACTGACCTTAGTTTAGCAAAATGGGGGGGAAAAAAATTGTAATCGCTTCTGCTTTGGCCAGAAATTTAATTGCTAGCTTTTGATATCACACATTTTTTCACTTTATGTACCTCAGACTGCTTTTTGACCTACTGGATTAATTGCTGTATAGAAATTGTAAACTTTATTCCACGACACATATTGAGTAGGTCTTTAAAATCTTTGTTGTCAAAACACTTCTGAACTGGGCTTTGTTCAGTACAATTGAATAATAGTTATGGGTAATTGCCACATTACTCCGTGCGAATGCAGTGTTTTGAGGAGTTCCTTGTCTCTGCAAATGCAGTGTTTTGAGGAGTTCCTTGTCTCTGCAAATGCAGTGTTTTGAGGAGTTCCTTGTCTCTGCAAATGCAGTGTTTTGAGGAGTTCCTTGTCTCTGCAAATGCAGTGTTTTGAGGAGTTCCTTGTCATCTGTGCAAATGCAGTGTTTTGAGGAGTTCCTTGTCTGTGCAAATGCAGTGTTTTGAGGAGTTCCTTGTCTGTGCAAATGCAGTGTTTTGAGGAGTTCCTTGTCTGTGCAAATGCAGTGTTTTGAGGAGTTCCTTGTCTGTGTGAATGCGGTGTTTAGACTCAATCTGTGGGTTTTACCTTTCAGTTCCAGGAAACCGTGGTGGATTCAACAGACCTCCGAGAGGGTTTCTTCCTCCCCCTGCTTTCAGAGGGGGCTTTCCTAACCGTGGAAACTTCAACAGGGGTGGAGGCATGCCCAGCCGAGGAGGACCACCAAGGGGCAACATGAACAGAGGAGGGGGTGCAATGAGCAGGGGCAACAGCAGCCGAGGAGGGGCAAACAGAGGCAATTTCACCCAGGTGGAGGTTTGATATGATCATTTATTTTCTATTATGGTTTTATTTTATTTGTAGTTCTTACCTGTGTAGTGTCAATATAAATGATTTTTGATTCTGCTTGCAGAAATTCCGAGGCAGAGGTGGAAACAACCGTGGCTTCAAGAATGGAAACTACAACATGAACAAGGCTCAGGCCTTCAATCAGAGCTGGCAGCAAGGGGTAGGGGTGCTTTAGAGGAGCGTGGCCTGCGTCCCCTCGGGAGGGGTAGGGGTGCTTTAGAGGAACGTGGCCTGCGTCGCCTCAGGAGGGGTAGGGGTGCTTTAGAGGAACGTGGCCTGCGTTCCCTCGGGAGGGGTAGGGGTGCTTTAGAGGAACGTGGCCTGCGTCCCCTCGGGAGGGGTAGGAGTGCTTTAGAGGAGCGTGGCCTCGCGTAAGCCTCAGGAGGGGTAGGGGTGCTTTAGAGGAGCGTGGCCTGCGTCCCCTCGGGAGGGGTAGGGGTGCTTTAGAGGAGCGTGGCCTGCGTTCCCTCGGGAGGGGTAGGGGTGCTTTAGAGGAGCGTGGCCTGCGTCGCCTCAGGAGGGGTAGGGGTGCTTTAGAGGAGCGTGGCCTCGGCGCCTCAGGAGGGGTAGGGTGCTTTAGAGGAACGTGGCCTGCGTCCCTCGGGAGGGGTAGGGTGCTTTAGAGGAACGTGGCCTGCGTCGCCTCAGGAGGGTAGGGGTGCTTTAGAGGAACGTGGCCTGCGTCCGCCTCAGGAGGGGTAGGGGTGCTTTAGAGGAAGCGTGGCCTGCGCCCCTCGGGAGGGGTAGGGGTGCTTTAGAGGAACGTGGCCTGCGTCCCCTTGGGAGGGGTAGGGGTGCTTTAGAGGGCGTGGCCTGCGTCCCTCAGGAGGGGTAGGGGTGCTTTAGAGGAACGTGGCCTGCGTCCGCCTCAGGAGGGATAGGAGTGCTTTAGAGGAGCGTGGCCTCGCCCCTCGGGAGGGTAGGGGTGCTTTAGAGGCCTGCGTGGCCTCCGTCGCCTCAGGAGGGGTAGGAGTGCTTTAGAGGAACGTGGCCTGCGTCCCCTCGGGAGGGGTAGGGGTGCTTTAGAGGCCTGCGTGGCCTGCGTCGCCTCGGGGCCAGGCCATGCATTCAGCAGCTGTAACTGAACTGCCCTCATTCTTTATTTCTGCACACGTCCTCTCTGTCTGCAAAAACTGGTATGTCCAATTTGTTGAATGCAGGGATAAATATACTGGCTACTTTGAGCTCGGGGACATCGGTTATTTTTGTACATGTATCTTAAGGAGAGATGCAGAATTTGAGAAACCCAAAATTAATTATAGAACTGGTATGAGAAGGCTGTGTGTTTTTAATGGGACAAGATTGCTGACCAGAACACATGAGCATATTGGTTGTTCTTAAAATATCTGAAACTACATAATATATCATAGGTGGGTTAACACCTATAGATAGATATAGAGAATCCTTGACTTGATAACACTAGGTTAGCACATTCTTTAGCCCAGTTAGTGGCTCCACTTGTCTTGCCATTGAAAAGCAGTGGTAACCTGCTTGTGTCTCTGTCTTGCAGTTCTGGAGTCCGAAGCCCTGGAGTCAGCAATACCACCCAGGATATTACTGAAAGCTGAGCGATGAACTGGTGCTGCAGCAGGCTTGCTCAGCAAACCTTCACAGATCAACGTTTTTTTTATTTAGTCTCCCTTTTAAAACAGAAAACAGAAAAGGAAAAAAAAAACATTCCACACCTGAGGAGAAGTGCCTGTGGGTTCTCTTGGAAGCTTTATGGGTTCATTTTGACTTACTTTTGTAAATTTTTTAATTGCGATGCTTTTAATGTGTAATGCAAGGAACCCCGGCATTGTGCAAGATGGGATGTTTTAGTATTTCAGGGTTCTGCATTTTTATCTGTAATGTGATTTTTACTCCAGTAAAATGACCAGATTCTTTGTTGCGTAGTAGCAGTCGTCTTTATTCTAGTGTTTAACTTTCACATCTAATCAGGAGGAATAGGTTCCTTTTAGAAGCATGTAGCCATGTGTATAGTCGTATCTTAGTCCTGCAGAATTGTTTAGGGTTCTAAACGAACAGGTGAAGCAGTCACGGTTACCTTGTCTTAACAAGTAACAAAAGAAAGCTTCATTTGTTGGGCAAGATGACAACTCCACTTGTAAACAAATAATTAGGTTTACAATAAAGGGTTATTTTGCTTTTTTCTTTTTTTTTTTTTTTTACTTGTATTGCTTCTGTGTGTTTTTCACAATCACATCCAAAGGCTTAGTTGTTTCTTTTTGAATGTGACCTGAAAACCTGTGTTGTGAGGGAATGTCTGCCCTTGTTAGTTAGCTTGATTTCTATTTGAATTGCTATGTGGGCAGAAAGCAAAACTGCAAATTGTGTTAACTTAATATAATCTGAACCATTATGTCTGGTGGTCTCTCTTCAATGTAACTACTAGGGAGCACTATAGAATAGAAACGGTTTAATTACTGTGGTCTAAACCCAATCTTCCACCACTTGAGACACCATTTTTATCTTCCCTTCGCTAGCATAGATGGATGGAGCAGCCCACAACATCAGTGAAACCCAGATTGTTCTAGATCCATTCCAGAAGGGGGTCCCATCAGGGGAGAGGTCTAGTACAGAGGGATGGACGATGTAATGCTATTTCTGTTTTTAAAGCCTATTTTGAACTTTTAATTTTGTGGGACAAGGTGTGGCTCCATGCATTTGGTTGGGTTCACTCATTGAAGTGGAAAGTTACTTGATTTTATAAAATAAAACCTTTTTTAAATACAATGTGTGTCAATCCAGTCTATTTTAAAGCTGCTATACTTTGCAAAACATGTTAGACCTCTGCTTTCTGCCATTCACTAGCCTTGATCACATTCCTCTGGTCCCAGAAGCTCTTTAGTTCTTAGAGCTCATTGGATGACTGAAGCTGGAGAAATTAACTGGGTGATGGCAACCTCACACTTGGTATAGCATACTTTGTTTAGTTTTTTTTTTTTCCCCTACACTGTAGACCTGTATGCAGGTCATGGAGAGAGAACCTCAACGCTGCGGATTGCCTGCTCAGACAGGTCACGCCACTCGGACTAGCAAACTAATCTAATGTGCATCTGGCTGGTGTCGAATAGATAAATAAACATTATGTGACAGTGTCAGCTAATTAAGAATTAATTAGTGCCCAATAATTTTAGGTAATCTGGTTTTTCAATGGCATATGATATAGGTGCCATTTGCCACTCATTTTATGTTCTTGGCAACCATTACCATGTATGCTGAATAATTTCTGCAAAAAAATACTTTGTAACCGTAAGATGTATGTTTTGTTTCAATTTAAACAGCAATGAATAGTGGAGCATTTGAGAACTTCATTTGAATGTGTTTCCTGCATTAGGCAGGATAATTGAAAAGTAGAATAAAATGATATAACAAACGGGTGTAAGTCAAGCATTCTTTAAGTTTGGGAAAGTAACACTAGCATTTTCCCAGCGGCCAAGAGCAGTTGGTATTAGAGGTGTTGTTGCAGTACTGTCTAATGGGGCTGTTTGGGACGGGTTGGGATTTGTCACTACAATAAGTTTGGGCATGTTTTTCTACACTTTTAATTAGTTTTTAATACCAATATTAACTTTAGGCAAAAAATAGACATTGCTTATGATAGCTCTTCTATTTACAAAAAAATAAAGAATATGAAGATTAAATAAATAAACACTAGGATTGTGCTTGATCAACTGCTGCTTCATGAATCTTGCAGGTTGACTGCTTGAACTGGTACGACAACTGAAATCCGCTTCAGTCGGACGTTAAATCCCAGCTTGGAACCAAATAGGCAACGTGTGAAGACCAGTGGAAGCTGCTGTTGACTACCTTTAGTTATCTGTCAGTGCTGGGCCCTCGTTCTGAAGAGTGATGCGTGCAGAGCTGTGTGTTACTGTCAGTGCTGGGCCCTCGTTCTGAAGAGTGATGCATGCAGAGCTGTGTGTGTGTATGTGTTACTGTCAGTGCTGGGCCCTCGTTCTGAAGAGTGATGCGTGCAGAGCTGTGTGTGTGTTACTGTCAGTGCTGGGCCCTCGTTCTGAAGAGTGATGCATGCAGAGCTGTGTGTTACTGTCAGTGCTGGGCCCTCGTTCTGAAGAGTGATGCGTGCAGAGCTGTGTGTGTGTTACTGTCAGTGCTGGGCCCTCGTTCTGAAGAGTGATGCGTGCAGAGCTGTGTGTGTGGGTTGACTGTCAGTGCTGGGCCCTCGTTCTGAAGAGTGATGCGTGCAGAGCTGTGTGGGTGGGTTGACTGTCGGTGCTGGGCCCTCGTTCTGAAGAGTGATGCGTGCAGAGCTGTGTGGGTGGGTTGATGTCGGTGCTGGGCCCTCGTTCTGAAGAGTGATGCGTGCAGAGCTGTGTGGGTGGGTTGATGTCGGTGCTGGGCCCTCGTTCTGAAGAGTGATGCGTGCAGAGCTGTGTGGGTGGGTTGATGTCGGTGCTGGGCCCTCGTTCTGAAGAGTGATGCGTGCAGAGCTGTGTGGGTGGGTTGATGTCGGTGCTGGGCCCTCGTTCTGAAGAGTGATGCGTGCAGAGCTGTGTGGGTGGGTTGATGTCGGTGCTGGGCCCTCGTTCTGAAGAGTGATGCATGCAGAGCTGTGTGGGTGGGTTGATGTCGGTGCTGGGCCCTCGTTCTGAAGAGTGATGCGTGCAGAGCTGTGTGGGTGGGTTGATGTCGGTGCTGGGCCCTCGTTCTGAAGAGTGATGCGTGCAGAGCTGTGTGGGTGGGTTGATGTCGGTGCTGGGCCCTCGTTCTGAAGAGTGATGCGTGCAGAGCTGTGTGGGTGGGTTGATGTCGGTGCTGGGCCCTCGTTCTGAAGAGTGATGCGTGCAGAGCTGTGTGGGTGGGTTGATGTCGGTGCTGGGCCCTCGTTCTGAAGAGTGATGCGTGCAGAGCTGTGTGGGTGGGTTGATGTCGGTGCTGGGCCCTCGTTCTGAAGAGTGATGCGTGCAGAGCTGTGTGGGTGGGTTGATGTCGGTGCTGGGCCCTCGTTCTGAAGAGTGATGCGTGCAGAGCTGTGTGGGTGGGTTGATGTCGGTGCTGGGCCCTCGTTCTGAAGAGTGATGCGTGCAGAGCTGTGTGGGTGGGTTGATGTCGGTGCTGGGCCCTCGTTCTGAAGAGTGATGCGTGCAGAGCTGTGTGTGTGGGTTGACTGTCGGTGCTGGGCCCTCGTTCTGAAGAGTGATGCGTGCAGAGCTGTGTGTGTGTTACTGTCAGTGCTGGGCCCTCGTTCTGAAGAGTGATGCGTGCAGAGCTGTGTGTTACTGTCAGTGCTGGGCCCTCGTTCTGAAGAGTGATGCGTGCAGAGCTGTGTGTGTGTTACTGTCAGTGCTGGGCCCTCGTTCTGAAGAGTGATGCATGCAGAGCTGTGTGTGTGTTACTCAGTGCTGGGCCCTCGTTCTGAAGAGTGATGCATGCAGAGCTGTGTGTTACTGTCAGTGCTGGGCCCTCGTTCTGAAGAGTGATGCGTGCAGAGCTGTGTGGGTGTTACTGTCAGTGCTGGGCCCTCGTTCTGAAGAGTGATGCGTGCAGAGCTGTGTGTGTGTGTGTGTTACTGTCGGTGCTGGGCCCTCGTTCTGAAGAGTGATGCGTGCAGAGCTGTGTGTGTGTTACTGTCAGTGCTGGGCCCTCGTTCTGAAGAGTGATGCGTGCAGAGCTGTGTATGTTACTGTCAGTGCTGGGCCCTCGTTCTGAAGAGTGATGCGTGCAGAGCTGTGTGTGTGTTTGTGTGTTACTGTCAGTGCTGGGCCCTCGTTCTGAAGAGTGATGCATGCAGAGCTGTGTGTTACTGTCAGTGCTGGGCCCTCGTTCTGAAGAGTGATGCGTGCAGAGCTGTGTGTGTGTTACTGTCAGTGCTGGGCCCTCGTTCTGAAGAGTGATGCATGCAGAGCTGTGTGTTACTGTCAGTGCTGGGCCCTCGTTCTGAAGAGTGATGCATGCAGAGCTGTGTGTGTGTTACTGTCAGTGCTGGGCCCTCGTTCTGAAGAGTGATGCATGCAGAGCTGTGTGTGTGTTACTGTCAGTGCTGGGCCCTCGTTCTGAAGAGTGATGCATGCAGAGCTGTGTGGGTGGGTTGATGTCGGTGCTGGGCCCTCGTTCTGAAGAGTGATGCGTGCAGAGCTGTGTGGGTGGGTTGATGTCGGTGCTGGGCCCTCGTTCTGAAGAGTGATGCGTGCAGAGCTGTGTGGGTGGGTTGATGTCGGTGCTGGGCCCTCGTTCTGAAGAGTGATGCGTGCAGAGCTGTGTGGGTGGGTTGATGTCGGTGCTGGGCCCTCGTTCTGAAGAGTGATGCGTGCAGAGCTGTGTGGGTGGGTTGATGTCGGTGCTGGGCCCTCGTTCTGAAGAGTGATGCGTGCAGAGCTGTGTGGGTGGGTTGATGTCGGTGCTGGGCCCTCGTTCTGAAGAGTGATGCGTGCAGAGCTGTGTGGGTGGGTTGATGTCGGTGCTGGGCCCTCGTTCTGAAGAGTGATGCGTGCAGAGCTGTGTGGGTGGGTTGACTGTCGGTGCTGGGCCCTCGTTCTGAAGAGTGATGCGTGCAGAGCTGTGTGGGTGGGTTGATGTCGGTGCTGGGCCCTCGCTCTGAAGAGTGATGCGTGCAGAGCTGTGTGGGTGGGTTGATGTCGGTGCTGGGCCCTCGCTCTGAAGAGTGATGCGTGCAGAGCTGTGTGGGTGGGTTGATGTCGGTGCTGGGCCCTCGTTCTGAAGAGTGATGCGTGCAGAGCTGTGTGGGTGGGTTGATGTCGGTGCTGGGCCCTCGTTCTGAAGAGTGATGCGTGCAGAGCTGTGTGGGTGGGTTGATGTCGGTGCTGGGCCCTCGTTCTGAAGAGTGATGCGTGCAGAGCTGTGTGGGTGGGTTGATGTCGGTGCTGGGCCCTCGTTCTGAAGAGTGATGCGTGCAGAGCTGTGTGGGTGGGTTGATGTCAGTGCTGGGCTCACATTGCCTCAGTGATGTGGTCCCTGGGATATTGTCACCACAAGGCTTTGAAGATACAGCTGGGCATTGTAGACCTGCTGTACTGATGTTGATAATGCATCTGATAAAGTAAAAGCAAGTGCTAGCCAACGCTGATGTGATGTTCAGATTAAACAGTTTTCTGAACTGCTGTGATCCTTCTGTTGTACGAGTGGGGTATTGATTCAAATATTAGTAGTTAATATCTGCCTTCATTTGGCTGTACACGAATGGATCAAGGTACACACATGGTGGCTTCATCTTTTTTAGAACACTAATTGTTTATATACACGTTCATTGTTTTTGGTGCTGCATGTCAAATTTAATCTCTGTGATTTTAATGTGCCGGTAAGCAATTTCTCCATTTATAATCTCTAGCTCATCAGGTTTATAAGCGTTTATTTGTGGACGTTCTTAATGGAAATGATATGCCCATGTACATACGGGCTGATGGAAGCATGGAGAGTTCGTACAATTAAAAATGAAGTGTTCAAATGTAGTCATCCAAATATTTTTACTAGACGTCCAGTGCAACATTTAGCTTCAGCTGTGATATCTAAAAACCGTATGTGATTACCAAAGGCAGCACCTAATGTTTGGTAATGGGACTTGTAGAAAGAGAAATGTCCTGAGGATTCATGCTGAATCAAATTGTGGAGCTGAGCCCACATGATCCACAGAATAGGGTTTGCATGAGAATTTACCACTGTGGCCAAACGTTTTGCATCCCCTAGAATTTTAGGATTGAGTAATAAAAAAAATAATAATAATTTTAGATCTTTTATTTATCATGTAATCAAAGACACTACACAATGATATCGCAAAGCCTACCGGAAGCCCTAAAAGTAGTGCAGCATTTCATGTTAGATTTTTAAATTATCACATTTTTCTATTGTCAGTTTTGTTAAGTATATGGAAAACTACAAAGCAGCGTGTAATTCAGTAGGATAAGGGAACATTATTGAGCAGGTTTCATTGTATAGACTTATGCAAAACCATTGGCCAGAGCTGTATACCCCTGCCATGCCTGAGAATGATACAGTTCACAAGCAGCCCATCACACAGGCAGATACCCTGCTCTGAATGCAGCTGCCCTGCTGTTGTTACACAGCTGGAGAGATGGAACTCAGATACCCTGCTGTTGTTACACAGCTGGAGAGATGGAACTCAGATACCCCGCTGTTGTTACACAGCTGGAGAGATGGAACTCAGATACCCTGCTGTTGTTACACAGCTGGAGAGATGGAACTCAGATACCCCGCTGTTGTTACACAGCTGGAGAGATGGAACTCAGATACCCCGCTGTTGTTACACAGCTGGAGAGATGGAACTCAGATACCCCGCTGTTGTTACACAGCTGGAGAGATGGAACTCAGATACCCCGCTGTTGTTACACAGCTGGAGAGATGGAACTCAGATACCCCGCTGTTGTTACACAGCTGGAGAGATGGAACTCAGATACCCTGCTGTTGTTGCACAGCTGGAGAGATGGAACTCAGATACCCCGCTGTTGTTACACAGCTGGAGAGATGGAACTCAGATACCCCGCTGTTGTTACACAGCTGGAGAGATGGAACTCAGATACCCCGCTGTTGTTACACAGCTGGAGAGATGGAACTCAGATACCCCGCTGTTGTTACACAGCTGGAGAGATGGAACTCAGATACCCCGCTGTTGTTACACAGCTGGAGAGATGGAACTCAGATACCCTGCTGTTATTGCACAGCTGGAGAGATGGAACTCAGATACCCTGCTGTTGTTACACAGCTGGAGAGATGGAACTCAGATACCCCGCTGTTGTTACACAGCTGGAGAGATGGAACTCAGATACCCCGCTGTTGTTACACAGCTGGAGAGATGGAACTCAGATACCCCGCTGTTGTTACACAGCTGGAGAGATGGAACTCAGATACCCCGCTGTTGTTACACAGCTGGAGAGATGGAACTCAGATACCCCGCTGTTGGGTTTACTTCATCTGTCAATCCACTGTGGGACACATTCACAAAACATTTAAACCTGTGACAAATTCAAACCTTTTTTTTCCTGTAAAAATAAGTTAAGAAGCTTCCTTTTAAGAATTGTTGTGTTGTTTTTTTTGCTAGTTGTGTTAAGTTAGCTGTTTGTTATTCATTGTGCAAACAATGGGTGCCAATGAAGCACGGTGGTAAATACTTTGTGAATGACTCTGTGTGTGTGTGTGTGTGTGTGTGTGTGGTACCCTCCTACACGCTGTGCTGCAGTACTGTAGTTAGTGTAGCACGGTGGTAATTACTTTGTGAATGACTCTGTGTGTGTGTGTGTGTGGTACCCTCCTATACGCTTGGCTCCAGTACTGTAGTTAGTGTAGCACGGTGGTAATTACTTTGTGAATGACTCTGTGTGTGTGTGTGTGTGTGTGTGGTACCCTCCTACACGCTGTGCTGCAGCACTGTAGTTAGTGTACAAAAATAGTCTGATTACAATTAAGGGATCTGTAATACAGTATAAAGATGTGACAAAGTCAAGTTATACAATGGATCAAATAAGATATGGGACTCAAGAATGCAAAGTTGCATGAAAATCCTCCTGCATGCATGACAAGATTCCTCCTTTACTACCGTCTGTTTCTTCTAATCTGTACTAATACTGTGTGTGTAAGATGGCTGAGTTTAGATCTGCAAAGCACTACACCAGTAATGACTTGCTAACAGTTGTCAATACAGTAGCCTTCAGCCCCAGCTAGGGTCTGTATATTAAGGTCAGGTCACAGTACTCTTACTTCATCAATCTCTGCACTGTTATTACTGGTTTTTGGATAGAGACACTGCTCTAGTCAGTGTTCCACAGTTAATTCTGTGTGCATGCCAGTAATTCTACAATACAGACATGAAGCAATACTAATTTACAGGCAATTACAATGGGCACCAGGCCGTTTTAATAATGCATTGGTTTTAATTCTGGAGTCAGTTATTAGTGCAGTTGGATGCCTCTTACACAAGGGTTTTTTGTTTTGTTTTTTAAATGCCATAGAAAGTTTTAGATTTTAAAAAATGCAACACTGAACATTTGCATTACATCGTCATGTGATAGTGTTTTTGGAGATATGCCGCATCGAATATTTTCTATACTTAATTCAACGTTTAGATAAAGGGGGTATGAACTGGTGATGTTTATAAACGAGGTGTTGTCTCTACTGCCATATATAGTGAGAGGTGTAAAATGTCGATACATCATCTCTCCACAAGAGGGCAAAAGAGCGATACAGTTCTGTGCCATTGTCCACCATGGTCAAACTAGCAGAACAGTCAACTGTTCCAGTGGATCAAATACAAACAATAGCGTTGTTCTTAAAATATTGTCAGTAAATTAAGTTAAAAAACACTAACAAACAATACAATGTTTTTGTAAAAATATATTTTCCAGCCACTAAAGGCAGGAGAGACTTTCCCGTTATATTTTAGTGGGTACAGCTTGGCTACACGTAGCCTCATTAAAGTGTGTTACTTGCTGGGGTACAAAAAGGCCAGAACGCTGTGCAGACCCAGGCTCACATCTGGAACACCCCGTGTAATGTACAATATAGCATGCCTCCTTGGACATTGATAAAACAGCTATGGCCATGCCCATATCATACTGATTTGACCAATGCGGCCAGCTGGTGTAAGTATCTTGGAACGTAGCATTTGCATCATCCAGCTATCTCTAGCTTAATGTATTTCCATCGCAATGTATATCGTTGTTAATCGCTGCAACGCATGCTGGTTATTCCATTGGAGCTGTAATGCCCGAGGTCTTCCTGTTTCAATGGAACTGAATACTGACATTGAAAGAGGAGTTTTGGAATTCTTTAATGAGCATTCTACATTAAGAACATGGTTAATTTTCTATCCAAATGAATTAGACGAGTTTCTGAGCTGGTAATTCCAAGTGTAAATATTTCTTACAAGAATTCACAACGTCCCTAAATAACATAGCCACTGTCAGAGTGGGGGAGGGTGCGGTGACGACTATACAGAGGTACAAAGTAAATATGCGTTGTTCTTTTTTTTTTTTAAACCATACCTCATACTTTACCTCAATTTTACCCATGTACTTACATTCTTAAAAACGCAGCATGTACATTAAGAATAGTCAGGAAACGAGGTTATCGTGTTTTAGTCATGCATTGTTTGTTGAGCCGCTCTACTTCCGCTTTGCTGTCACTCCCCCTGGCTATGCAGTGTGTGTTCTGCTTCTAGTTCGGTGGTTTTTATCTCTCTGTGTGTGTGTATGTGTAAGTGGTACTTGATCGGCTCCGTGTGTATTGTTGTGCGTTTACCTTCGCGTTTGAAATGGCGAATGGACGGAACACCAGCAGTCTTGTGAGATACGGAACCGTCGTGTCGGTTCTGGTGGTTCTGTTGGCTTTGTGGTACCGATCACCCGTACAGAATTCACTCGACCAAAGGCTTGACACCGTTTTAACATCGCTGCTGAGAGCCGAGAGTAAAGTGGACACAGACAGCTTTCGCAGACCCAAAGTGGCCATAGGTAAGCAAATGTTATTACTCCTGTTCATTTATAAAATGTATTTTAAATTATTTTTCGAAATTTGTAACGCTCGCGGTGTCATACAATTCATAAATAAATAAGTATCCTGGGCTACGCGGTACGATGAATGTACTAGAAAGTGCCCGCATGTCAAGACTAGGTTTACTACAAGCAACCTCATTTTAACACTGTTCATTCCATCAGTTTAATGTGTTGTGATGTATAGTCTTATTTGATCTTTAAATAGGACAGGTACAACAACATATTTCCTCCTAAATTATAATCTCTATTCCGTGACAAAGCAGTTGTACTAAAATAAAATGTAAATGTAGTATTTTGTGGTGTGTATTTTAGTTTTAAATACTGAGATTTGCACACTTACTGTACAGTATACTGAAAACAGAGAGGTCACAGTTGGTTACACTCTGGCAATTTTCCAGTTATGCTGGTGAAACTAGTTTTAAACCTTGAAGAGCAACATTTTCAGAGACGTGCCATTGTGCTGTGTCAGCATGAATTTGCATTTAGTCTCACAATTCACGATCGACTTGTATCTCTGTCTCCAGTTTCTTGTCGGCCCATTTTCTAAATGACTGTATTTCATGCAAAAATATAAAGTCTTACACAAGTCAAAAATACAAGTTAAAAAATGTGTGTCATGAAAAGTAAGGGATAAGTATGTGTGCATGCAAAAAGTGCTTACCATCCAGACACCGTTTTTACTGATTCTCTCAATTAGTAAAACATTTCTTCACAAGTTTCATCACAATTGGAGGATGTAAAAATGCAAGTATGACATAAATAGACACACTAATGTAGGAACTTTTCATCACAATTGGGTCTCCAGATAAAACTTAGTGTGCCATAGGTATTCCCCACTATATCCTGGCGGTCAGTTCCTTCATCATGGGGAGAATGCTGGACAGACAAGGCAGCTGTAACAACTCATATTCTTGGAACAAGCCCAAACCAGCACCAATTTACATCTTTGACATTTACCACCAGAGGCTGAGGTGCATTTTTAAATGTAGAATGATGGTAAAATACCTTGTATTCTGGTATGTATAGATGTGATCTGGTTCACTATTCTAGTATGTACAGATCTGATCTAGTTCACTATTCTAGTATGTATAGATCTGATCTAGTTCACTATTCTAGTATGTATAGATGTGATCTGGTTCACTATTCTAGTATGTACAGATCTGATCTAGTTCACTATTCTAGTATGTATAGATCTGATCTAGTTCACTATTCTAGTATGTATAGATCTGATCTAGTTCACTATTCTAGTATGTATAGATGTGATCTGGTTCACTATTCTAGTATGTATAGATGTGATCTGGTTCACTATTCTAGTATGTACAGATCTGATCTAGTTCACTATTCTAGTATGTATAGATCTGATCTAGTTCACTAGTTTAGCATGTACAGTTCTGTTTAACTTGCAAACAGTAGAACACACAGCGTGACTTCACTGCTGCTTAATATATTGGAGCTAGTTGTTTATTTGCTTTCAAAGGGATCTCCAGTTGCACTTTAGCCCTGAGGTGTAGCTGGCAGTGCTAGCTCATGGTGCTTCAGATCAGCATTTGCTAATCATTCATCACAGAGTTTGTGAAGGTGGATTCCACTTCTTTATCTGGCAGTCATTCCTGTGGCAATTCTCTGAGAAGCTGCACACACTGGTCTGTCTGATAGTTCAACAGCACCGTGTGAGAAGCTGCACACACTGGTCTGTCTGATAGTTCAACAGGACCGTGTGAGAAGCTGCACACACTGGTCTGTCTGATAGTTCAACAGCACCGTGTGAGAAGCTGCACACACTGGTCTGTCTGATAGTTCAACAGCACCGTGTGAGAAGCTGCACACACTGGTCTGTCTGATAGTTCAACAGCACCGTGTGAGAAGCTGCACACACTGGTCTGTCTGATAGTTCAACAGGACCTTGTTATTGTTTCTTTGCTGACTGCTGACTGTTGTTTCTTTTCTGCTGTGGTCAAAAGTTTAGCATCACTTAGAATTTTAGGATTGTGAGATTACTTTTTTTTTTTAAACTACAGTACACTCTTCATTATAACAAACCTTTCGCTATAATGAACTTGGCCACTGGACTCCAATTAAAAGATCATATAAACACACACTGTCAACATCCCGTGCACACCTCCACAGTGAAGTCAAGACACTGTCAACATCCTGGTCTGTATGCACGAGATGCCACCTCCAAAGTGAAGTCAACACACTGTCAACATCCTGGTCTGTATGCACGGGATGCCACCTCCACAGTGAAGTCAAGACACTGTCAACATCCTGGTCTGTATGCACGAGATGCCACCTCCAAAGTGAAGTCAACACACTGTCAACATCCTGGTCTGTATGCACGGGATGCCACCTCCACAGTGAAGTCAACACACTGTCAACATCCCGGTCTGTATGCACGGGATGCCACCTCCACAGTGAAGTCAACACACTGTCAACATCCCGGTCTGTATGCACGGGATGCCACCTCCACAGTGAAGTCAACTCTTTTATCTTAATAAAAAGCGCACGCTGTGTAAATATACATCCAAAACTAAAATAATTTTATGTTGCAACAAAGCTGGTAACTATATTGATTGTTTGAAAAAAGTAGTAAGCAGAGCATATCTGTCGTGAATATAGGATGTCAAAAAACACTTTTTTGGCTTGTTCAGCAACAATGCGGCAAAGCAAAATTGATTAAGTTAAAAAAAAACAACAACAGAAATACTTGAAGATCTGATGAACTTTTCATGTCAAACTTCACGTCGGGATGATTTGGAATAAAAGCTCAGTTTGGGATTCTGTTGGATTAAGGTTTGGTGCTGTTTGAAATGATTCGTGTCAGATTGATTTTCAATAAAAGTTCAGCTTCAGTTCGGGATTTGTGCTTTCTGTACTGCGTTTTAATTCTCTAATGAATAGGATAAAGCAAAGGCAGAATACTGCATACACGAGACAAACAGGTACATGCAATTCTACTTGTGTTCACAATCTCATCTCATTAACTTACTCCAACAGTGTGTCGTTCATTTTGATTGTTCTTTTGCTATAACAATCCCTCGATATAACAAACAAAGGGCTTGGACCCCAACAGGTTCGTTAAAGCGAGGGTGTACTGTATATGAAATAATTATTTAGATATTTTATTTAACATCATATAATCAAATAAACTACAAAATGATATCACAAAAGTCTACCGGAAGCCATAATAGTAGTACAGTATTTCATGTTAGATTTCAAAGTGTCACATTTTTCTATTTGTCAGTTTTCTGTTAAGTATATGGAAAACTACAAAGCAGTGTGTAATTGAATATGTTAACGTAGCAGCATTCAGCAGGTTTCAGTCGACTTTAAGAAGCAGAATGAGTTCATTCTGTGTGTTCTTGCACACAATGATATAGGCCTCCTGGAGGTTTGTCTTTATTTTCCTCTTACATTTGTATCTGAATCTTGATAACTGCTCATCCAACACCATATGGACATCCTTTAGCAGTTTCATTTTGTTTGCATTGCTGAGAATAGTTTGTCATGCATGTTCAGTTTCATTCCCAAGATTTATTTATAGCCCAGGATGTGAATACAAATATCAAAGCACTTGTGATTGTGTTGAAAACTCAAGTTAAACTCAGGTACATGTAGCCATGTATGTATGTAGCAGGGTGCCTGTCAGGCCCTGTGACGCTTCCTTCAGTGAATGTTTGTTTTTTAGGTTTCGGCGGCTGTGTGGACATTATCGTCGACGGCGTCAAGCTCTTAAACGAGATTGGTCTTAAACCCAGTAAAACTCCCTTTCATCATGACTGCATTGAAAGCAGGGAGCAGCTCTCCCAGAGCTTTGCATACTTCTTTCCACCCGGAGCAGCCTCTGAGTAAGTGAATACAAAGCATGCAGTGCTCTCAGCTCTGTAATTCATGCAGCAGTCAGGGTGGGGGTTGGGGTTGGGGTTGGGGTTGGGGTTGGGGTTGGGGTTGGGGTTGGGCTTGGGGTTGGAGGGAGGGCAGGGGCAGGGGATGTTGGGGTTGGAGGGAGGGAGGGGCAGGGGCAGGGGATGTTGGGGATGTTGGGGTTGGGGGCAGGGGCGGGATGTTGGGGTTAGGGGTTGGGGTGGGGTGGGGTGGGGTGGGTTGGGGGTTGACAGTGATCCAGGGCTCAGCTTTGGTTCCCTTTCTGTCTTGCATTTGAATACAGCAGCCTCTGATTAACCATCATTTGCAAAGAGTGTGACTCTCGCTACTCTCACCACTGCCTTACCTGCAGAAGTGGAAGCATGGGAATGTAAAAGGGCGTGGTCTTGACTGGTTGTGCCTCAGATGTGTTGAACGTTGATTTGGCGTTGTCCCATTTGCAATGAAATATTTAATTTGCAGCCACATTTGAGAAACTGTTAACAAAATACACTTTGTATAATTCTGCTTTACAACCACAACACATTTTTCATTTTTTCTTCATGTTTAAGAACATTTCTGTCAGATATTTAATTTCCCTTGTACTACTGTCGAGATCCGTTTTATATTGAATTATTTTTCTGTTCACTGAAGGACATCCTCAAATTTACAAAAGAGAGGAGGCCATTGAGCTCATCAGTGCTTGTATTGTTCCTATTCCCTGATTAATCCATGAACTTCATCTAGTCCCTGATTAATCCAAGAACTTCATCTAGTCCCTGATTAATCCAAGAACTTCATCTAGTCCCTGATTAATCCAAGAACTTCATCTAGTCCCTGATTAATCCAAGAACTTCATCTAGTCCCTGATTAATCCAAGAACTTCATCTAGTCCCTGATTAATCCAAGAACTTCATCTAGTCCCTGATTAATCCAAGAACTTCATCTAGTCCCTTATTAATCCAAGAACTTTATCTAGTCCCTGATTTAATCCAAGAACTTCATCTAGTCCCTGATTAATCCCAGAACTTCATCTAGTCCCTGATTTAATCCAAGAACTTCATCTAGTCCCTGATTAATCCAAGAACTTCATCTAGTCCCTGATTAATCCAAGAACTTTATCTAGTCCCTGATTTAATCCAAGAACTTCATCTAGTCCCTGATTAATCCCAGAACTTCATCTAGTCCCTGATTAATCCAAGAACTTCATCTAGTCCCTGATTAATCCCAGAACTTCATCTAGTCAGTTTTTAAAGTATTCCAGTGACTCTGCATCAACAACGCATCACCCATTTAATAGGCACTGAGAGTGTCTGGCCCTGGTGTCTGTGCTGTGTTCTAGCTGGGGTTAGCTGTGTAGCGTGTGGTGTGATGGCTTGTGTTTCATGGCAGGAGATTCCTGGCTGGGGTTAGCTGTGTGGTGTATTTGGCTTGTGTTTCATGGCAGGAAATTCCTGGCTGGGGTTAGCTGTGTGGTGTGATGGCTTGTGTTTCATGGCAGGAGATTCCTGGCTGGGGTTAGCTGTGTGGTGTGATGGCTTGTGTTTCCTTGCAGGAGATTCCTGGCTGGGGTTAGCTGTGTGGTGTGATGGCTTGTGTTTCCTTGCAGGAGATTCCTGGCTGGGGTTAGCTGTGTGGTGTGATGGCTTGTGTTTCATGGCAGGATATTCCTGGCTGGGGTTAGCTGTGTGGTGTGATGGCTTGTGTTTCCTTGCAGGAGATTCCTGGCTGGGGTTAGCTGTGTGGTGTGATGACTTGTGTTTCCTTGCAGGAGATTCCTGGCTGGGGTTAGCTGTGTGGTGTGATGGCTTGTGTTTCCTTGCAGGAGATTCCTGGCTGGGGTTAGCTGTGTGGTGTGATGGCTTGTGTTTCATGGCAGGAGATTCCTGGCTGGGGTTAGCTGTGTGGTGTGATGGCTTGTGTTTCCTTGCAGGAGATTCCTGGCTGGGGTTAGCTGTGTGGTGTGATGGCTTGTGTTTCATGGCAGGAGATTCCTGGCTGGGGTTAGCTGTGTGGTGTGATGGCTTGTGTTTCCTTGCAGGAGATTCCTGGCTGGGGTTAGCTGTGTGGTGTGATGGCTTGTGTTTCATGGCAGGAGATTTCTGGCTGGGGTTAGCTGTGTGGTGTGATGGCTTGTGTTTCCTTGCAGGAGATTCCTGGCTGGGGTTAGCTGTGTGGTGTATTTGGCTTGTGTTTCATGGCAGGATATTCCTGGCTGGGGTTAGCTGTGTGGTGTGATGGCTTGTGTTTCCTTGCAGGAGATTCCTGGCTGGGGTTAGCTGTGTGGTGTGATGACTTGTGTTTCCTTGCAGGAGATTCCTGGCTGGGGTTAGCTGTGTGGTGTGATGGCTTGTGTTTCCTTGCAGGAGATTCCTGGCTGGGGTTAGCTGTGTGGTGTGATGGCTTGTGTTTCATGGCAGGAGATTCCTGGCTGGGGTTAGCTGTGTGGTGTGATGGCTTGTGTTTCCTTGCAGGAGATTCCTGGCTGGGGTTAGCTGTGTGGTGTGATGGCTTGTGTTTCATGGCAGGAGATTCCTGGCTGGGGTTAGCTGTGTGGTGTGATGGCTTGTGTTTCCTTGCAGGAGATTCCTGGCTGGGGTTAGCTGTGTGGTGTGATGGCTTGTGTTTCATGGCAGGAGATTTCTGGCTGGGGTTAGCTGTGTAGCATGTGGTGTGATGGCTTGTGATGGCTTGTGTTTCCTTGCAGGAGATTCCTGGCTGGGGTTAGCTGTGTGGTGTGATGGCTTGTGTTTCATGGCAGGAGATTCCTGGCTGGGGTTAGCTGTGTGGTGTGATGGCTTGTGTTTCCTTGCAGGAGATTCCTGGCTGGGGTTAGCTGTGTGGTGTGATGGCTTGTGTTTCATGGCAGGAGATTTCTGGCTGGGGTTAGCTGTGTGGTGTGATGGCTTGTGTTTCCTTGCAGGAGATTCCTGGCTGGGGTTAGCTGTGTAGCATGTGGTGTGATGGCTTGTGATGCTTGTGTTTCCTTGCAGGAGATTCCTGGCTGGGGTTAGCTGTGTAGCGTGTGGTGTGACGGCTTGTGATGGCTTGTGTTTCCTTGCAGGAGATTCCTGTCCAATGACACTTTGTTTAACGAGCTGGTGGAAGCATCCCGAGGACTCCATGGGAATCGATGGGCTCTCGGAGGGAACGCTGCAGTCATGGCTAACCGACTGGCCTCGGAGGGGTGTGACGTGCTCCTGGGAGGCCGCTTCAGCCCAGAAGTCACTGAAGTCCTTTCTGATCATGTGACAGGTTAGAGAACGGTGTGCTTTGTGCTAATACTGAGTTTTTTCTGTTCAACGGTTTAGATTTTTAGGCACGAAAGGGACCCTCTTTTCTGTTTGGTGTCAGTGACTGCACTGGTACTGTATTGATCTTATCTGAGTATTACTTTAGCAGGAGATTATTGATCTGCAGCATGCACACAGCACTCGAGGTATACCCACACCGTTGCTTTCTCTTTGCAGTGGCTGGGAAGCCAGTGGAGGACCCCGATATTCACTTGATTCTAGAATACCCCACTGGGGCGAAATGGGGAGAGTACGTCTCCAGGAGAGCAAACAGGTCTGTAACACGGAATGTCTTTTGTTTGTTTTATCTCTGAAAGGCTGTGATTCGCTTACTCAACATTTCCCCCTTTTCACTAATAAAACAGCCCTTAAATGAAGAGGTTGGCTAGGGTGCCCTCGGCTCACCGCGCACCAGCGACCCCTGGCCGGGCGCCTGCGGGCTTCCCTGTAAGCTGCCCAAGAGCTAAGTTATCCTCCGACGCTGTAGCTCTTGGGTGGCTGCATGGTGAGTGCATGGCAGTGTTAAAAAAAGCAGTCGACTGACGGCACACGCTTCGGAGGACAGCGTGTGTTCGTCTTCGCCCTCCCGAGTCAGCGCAGGGGTGGTTGCGCTGAGCTGAGCCTAAAAATAATTGGCCATTCCAAATTGGGAGAAAATAATAAAAAAAAAATAATAATTGGCAACGACTAAATTTATAAAAGAAAAAAAAAAGTGTATTTGTATTTAGGCACGGGGATTGCACAATCACTCCACGTGCAGATTAAAGTGGGTATTGGTATGGAAGCACGGGGAGCACAATTAGTTCACGTGCAGATGTACCGAGATTCCAATTGAATGATTGATTAGCAATCGAGTCTCGGTACAGCTGCATAAAAGAGGCAGTGTTTCACTCACTCGGGGTTGGGTGTTTGGTGAGTGGAGAACGGGACAGCACGAGAGGAGAAATAATTGAAAATAATAACAATTTCTTCGTGTGCTCGAGGACCAGCACGATACTTGTTGTTTGGGTTCGTCCACCGTTTGTTTGTTTGTTTGTCTGTCTGTTTGTTTTGGCCAGCACACCTTTGCGTTTTGTTCAAACCTTTTATTTTGTTCATTCATTTATAATAAACACACAAGCAGCGCATTTCACTGACCTCGCAGTCCTGTGTGTTGTGGATTTACTTCCTAATGTCACCACGGAACGATCCGTGACAATGGGGCAGCACAGTACGAGTTGTATAATTGAGTTTATAGAATTGCTTGTGAACCACAGATCTCAAGGAGCAATTTGAACCAGCCAAACTAACTTTGCACTGCATATGCCTGCCATTAAAGTTGAAAAGCAGTTCTGCCATTAATAAAGAGGGATTATTTCAAGACACGTCGTTTGTTTCCAGCTCTAAGCAAGCCTGGCTGTGTTTGTCACGCAGGTACATCGTTCACAGCGATGACCACAACCCTCTGCTGGATTCCCTGGAGGACTTTGAGGAGCAGCTCCAGTCTTTCAGGCCCGACCTCCTTGTGATTGGTGGGCTCCAGATGATGGATAACTTTCCATTTGAAAAAGGTATTGACAGCACTCACTATACATAACTTCCCATTTGAAAAGGTATTGACAGCACTCACTATATATAACTTCCCATTTGAAAAGGTATTGACAGCACTCACTATATATATCTTCCCATTTGAAAGGTATTGACAGCACTCACTATATATAACTTCCCATTTGAAAAGGTATTGACAGCACTCACTATACATAACTTCCCATTTGAAAAGGTATTGACAGCACTCACTATATATAACTTCCCATTTGAAAAGGTATTGACAGCACTCACTATATATAACTTCCCATTTGAAAAGGTATTGACAGCACTCACTATGTATAACTTCCCATTTGAAAAGGTATTGACAGCACCCACTATATATAACTTCCCATTTGAAAAGGTATTGACAGCACTCACTGCCACTAACACGCAGTCAGTTGTATTCAATTTACAACTTCTGCAAGCAGAACACAACCAAAAGAAATAGTGTGTATATTTGATATTGAAACAGTAATGGACTATGTGAAAATAAGACCTACAAACTGATAGCTTTCTTTAACCTACTGATGGATAACTTTCCATTTGAAAAAGGTATTGACAGCCAGATTTGTTTTTTGTTTTTCAATGCATGTTTTCATGTTCTTCTTTCACAACTCCACATGAGATCTAGTCTATATAGCAAATGGACGTGCACAATAGGTGAGAGTCTGAGTGGAAGCGCGTGAGAGTCTGAGCGGAAGCGCGTGAGAGTCTGAATGGAAGCGCGTGAGAGTCTGAGTGGAAGCGCTGAGAGTCTGAGCGAAGCGCGTGAGAGTCTGGTGGAAGCGTGAGAGTCTGAGTGGAAGCGTGAGAGTCTGAGTGGAAGCGCGTGAGAGTCTGGAGCGAAGCGTGAGAGTCTGAGTGGAAGCGTGAGAGTCTGGAGCGAAGCGTGAGAGTCTGAATGGAAGCGTGAGAGTCTGAGCGAAGCGCATGAGAGTCTGAATGGAAGCGCGTGAGAGTCTGAGCGGAAGCGCATGAGAGTCTGAATGGAAGCGCATGAGAGTCTGAATGGAAGCGCATGAGAGTCTGAATGGACGCGTGAGAGTCTGAGCGGAAGCGGCGTGAGAGTCTGGAGCGAAGCGCGTGAGAGTCTGAGCGAAGCGCGTGAGAGTCTGAGCGAAGCGCGTGAGAGTCTGAAGCGAAGCGCGTGAGAGTCTGAGTGGAAGCGCGTGAGAGTCTGAGCGGAAGCGCGTGAGAGTCTGAGCGGAAGCGCGTGAGAGTCTGAGTGGAAGCGCGTGAGCGTCTGAATGGAAGCGCGTGAGCGTCTGAATGGAAGCGCGTGAGAGTCTGAATGGAAGCGCGTGAGAGTCTGAATGGAAGCGCGTGAGAGTCTGAATGGAAGCGCGTGAGAGTCTGAATGGAAGCGCGTGAGAGTCTGAATGGAAGCGCTGAGAGTCTGAATGGAAGCGTGAGAGTCTGAGCGAAGCGTGAGAGTCTGAGCGAAGCGCTGAGAGTCTGAGCGGAAGCGCGTGAGAGTCTGAGCGAAGCGCGGAGAGTCTGAGCGAAGCGTGAGAGTCTGAGCGAAGCGCTGAGAGTCTGAGCGAAGCGTGAGAGTCTGAGCGAAGCGCGGAGAGTCTGGAGCGAAGCGTGAGAGTCTGAGCGAAGCGTGAGAGTCTGGAGCGGAAGCGCGTGAGAGTCTGGAGCGAAGCGTGAGAGTCTGAGCGAAGCGTGAGAGTCTGAGGAAGCGTGAGAGTCTGAGCGAAGCGTGGAGAGTCTGGAGCGAAGCGCGTGAGAGTCTGGAGCGAAGCGTGAGAGTCTGAGCGGAAGCGCGTGAGAGTCTGAGCGGAAGCGCGTGAGAGTCTGAGCGAAGCGCTGAGAGTCTGAGCGAAGCGCTGAGAGTCTGAGCGGAAGCGTGAGAGTCTGAGCGGAAGCGCGTGAGAGTCTGAGCGAAGCGCTGAGAGTCTGAGCGAAGCGTGAGAGTCTGAGCGAAGCGCGTGAGAGTCTGAGCGGAAGCGCGTGAGAGTCTGAGCGGAAGCGCGTGAGAGTCTGAATGGACGCTCACAGCAGGTGAGGTTCTGAATGGACGTGCACAGCAGGTGAGGTTTTGAATGGACGTGCACAGCAGGTGAGGTTCTGAATGGAAGTGCGTGAGATTCTGAATGGATGAGCATAGCAGCTGAGGCGATCTGATTCAAACATTCAAAATCCTAAAAGGTATAGACGATGTCGACCCAGGGACTTTTTTGACCTGAAAAAAGAAACAAGGACCAGGGGGCACAAATGGAGATTAGATAAAGAGGCATTCAGAACATAAGATAGGAGGCACTTTTTTACACAGAGAATTGTGAGGGTCTGGAACCAACTCCCCAGTAATGTTGTTGAAGCTGACACCCTGGGATCCTTCAAGAAGCTGCTTGATGAGATTCTGGGATCAATAAGCTACTAACAACCAAACGAGCAAGATGGGCTGAATGGCCTCCTCTCGTTTGTAAACTTTCTTATGTGAGATTCTGAATGGACGCGCACAGCAGTGAGGTTCTGAATGGAAGTGCGTGAGATTCTGAATGGACGAGCACCGCAGGTAAGATTCTGAATGGACGAGCACAGCAGGTGAGGTTCTGAATGGACGAGGAACCGCAGGTGAGATTCTGGACGAGCACAGCAGGTGAGATTCTGAATGGACACGCACAGCAGAGATTCGGTCTCCTGTCTCCTGTTTCCCTGCTTTTATTTTTTGTTTCCGGCCAGGCTCTTATAAAAGTTTCCCATAGTAAAAGCAGAGCAAAGTGTGATCCAGTGCAGTGAAAGCGTGGTAAAGCAGAGCAAAGTGTGATCCAGTGCAGTGAAAGCGTGGTAAAGCAGAGCAAAGTGTGATCCAGTGCAGTGAAAGCATGGTAAAGCAGAGCAAAGTGTGATCCAGTGCAGTGAAAGCATGGTAAAGCAGAGCAAAGTGTGATCCAGTGCAGTGAAAGCATGGTAAAGCAGAGCAAAGTGTGATCCAGTGCAGTGAAAGCATGGTAAAGCAGAGCAAAGTGTGATCCAGTGCAGTGAAAGCATGGTAAAGCAGAGCAAAGTGTGATCCAGTGCAGTGAAAGCATGGTAAAGCAGAGCAAAGTGTGATCCAGTGCAGTGAAAGCATGGTAAAGCAGAGCAAAGTGTGATCCAGTGCAGTGAAAGCATGGTAAAGCAGAGCAAAGTGTGATCCAGTGCAGTGAAAGCATGGTAAAGCAGAGCAAAGTGTGATCCAGTGCAGTGAAAGCACGGTAAAGCAGAGCAAAGTGTGATCCAGTGCAGTGAAAGCACGGTAAAGCAGAGCAAAGTGTGATCCAGTGCAGTGAAAGCACGGTAAAGCAGAGCAAAGTGTGATCCAGTGCAGTGAAAGCACGGTAAAGCAGAGCAAAGTGTGATCCAGTGCAGTGAAAGCACGGTAAAGCAGAGCAAAGTGTGATCCAGTGCAGTGAAAGCACGGTAAAGCAGAGCAAAGTGTGATCCAGTGCAGTGAAAGCACGGTAAAGCAGAGCAAAGTGTGATCCAGTGCAGTGAAAGCACGGTAAAGCAGAGCAAAGTGTGATCCAGTGCAGTGAAAGCACGGTAAAGCAGAGCAAAGTGTGATCCAGTGCAGTGAAAGCATGGTAAAGCAGAGCAAAGTGTGATCCAGTGCAGTGAAAGCATGGTAAAGCAGTATGGTATAAAGTGTAAACTATAACCATGGGAAAAGTTACTGTTCAAATTTACTGTGGTAAACTTTTATATGGGAGAATGAGGCTGAACAAAAGGTAAAACATAAGAACATAAGAAAGTTTACAAACGAGAGGAGGCCATTCAGCCCATCTTGCTCGTTTGGTTGTTAGTAGCTTATTGATCCCAGAATCTCATCAAGCAGCTTCTTGAAGGATCCCAGGGTGTCAGCTTCAACAACATTACTGGAGAGTTGGTTCCAGACTCCCACAATTCTCTGTGTAAAAAAGTGCCTCCTATTTTCTGTTCTAAATGCCCCTTTATCTAATCTCCATTTGTGACCCCTGGTCCTTGTTTCTTTTTTCAAGTCGAAAAAGTCCCCTGGGTCGACATTGTCTATACCTTTTAGAATTTTGAATGCTAGAATCAGATCGCCACGTAGTCTTCTTTGTTCAAGACTGAATAGATTCAATTCTTTAAGCCTGTCTGCATATGACATGCCTTTTAAACCAGGAATAATTCTGGTCGCTCTTCTTTGCACTCTTTCTAGAGTAGCAATATCCTTTTAGTAGTGAGGTGACCAGAACTGAACACGGTATTCTAGATGAGGTAGTTGTGTCTTTATTTAAATTCAGATTCAGCAATACCAGTGGTACATTTGCATAGTTTCAGATACTGCTGGTAGACGGGAGAGACAAGGTTGGCTTGCTAACTGATGGTAACGCTGGATAAGGGGTAAACGCATCAGGGTTACTGTGTTTCTCATGGAAATAATCAGCTTTCTATCAAATAAATGATGCTCAACGCTGCAGGAAATACCCTGAACACAAACCGTGGTCCTTGTTTGTGTACCTGGCTTTGATCTTAACCTGTTCATATTCCTGTTTCTTCAGCTTCCCACTCTCCAGTGAAGTAAGACCTGTCTCCCTGGGTGAGGGTTCTGTTAGTATTGCTTACATGTGTAGCTGATACAGAACCTGTCTCCCTGGGTGAGGGTTCTGTTAGTACTGCTTACATGTGTAGCTGATACAGAACCTGTCTCCCTGGGTGAGGATTCTGTTAGTATTGCTTACATGTGTAGCTGATACAGAACCTGTCTCCCTGGGTGAGGGTTCTGTTAGTATTGCTTACATGTGTAGCTGATACAGAACCTCTCTCCCTGGGTGAGGGTTCTGTTAGTATTGCTTACATGTGTAGCTGATGCAGAACCTGTCTCCCTGGGTGAGGGTTCTGTTAGTATTGCTTACATGTGTAGCTGATACAAAACCTGTCTCCCTGGGTGAGGGTTCTGTTAGTATTGCTTACATGTGTAGCTGATACAGAAAGCATGTTTCTACGCCTTGGATGCACCACCATGTCCATGCTGACGCTGCTTGTAGTCAGGTCTTGTTGTTACTTGTGGAAGAAAGCACGTGTAACTTGTGTAATGTTTTTGATTATTATGTTACTAAGCCAAACATAAAAACTTAATGCAGCTGTTTCTTTAATGAATTGGGGCTCTGTGTGTTTTGAGATCTTGTCAGCTTAAAGTAACTCAGCAGCTTGTCTTGTGTGAAAGTATTTAGCTTGTACAGTACAGTGTAAAGGCAAGGCCGCAGCAGTACTCTGCAGTGCTTCATGCAGGGTCTCGGTAGGGTCAGTAGCTGTAGGGGATTCTCAAGCTGTATTCCGACAGTGTCATTCTAGTCACCCCCTGGATGATTCGAATGGAATTCCATAGTGTTCATGGAATTAGAACAGAGGTCTATCTGATTTGTATGAGCTGCATTATTTCCCTGTTTCATAGCGATATTTACATTGCCCATAGCCGTGTCTATCTGTGTTTCAATGAAGCTCTTCTAGAATGAAGGCTTTGCATTGTTGCTATGCCTGAGACGTGTCCTTCCACATCTCTGAGTTTGATCTACGCATGGGAATGTGCACGTCTTAAAACACCTCTATCCACCCTCAAGGGGCGGTCGTGAATTAAAGGCCATGGTAACCAGGATGCAGTATCACCCCTGTGATCATTCTGTTGCAATGAATACCACAGCTCTGCCTGCTCTAGCACATGTTCCCAACATGTATGCAGTGCCTGGTCTGCTTGTTGTGAAGCAGCAGGGATGTGGGAAGCAATCCCCTATGACTAAATCACTCGAAATGCCTGTTTCATTTTAAGCAAGTGCTTCAGAACTGTGCAGTATATACTGTATGCGACCTTAGAAATGAAATGTTAGTCTTTAGAATGCATCCGTATATGAAATAGTTTGGAATTCATATCCTTCATAACTTGCTATTAATTCATTAACAGCCTTGTGTTTGTACCAGACAGTTATTAGCATGATTCATTGTGAATGCATGCGTACTACTTCCTGTTGAGAAACCTTATTTCCAGTGTTGTATTTTTCAAACTATGAGCAGTAACATATCCTGGACACTTGCAGGGAAGCCAGCCTCGTGGTCTGTTTGGAGGTGTGCTCTTTAAATGTGCTCTGGGGTGATTCTGAATGTCTGTACTCGATGGGGTCCCGGGACACTGTGTTTGACGAATGGCTTTACTGCATCAAGTGCTTTCCATTTCACGTGTCTGACGTTTCGCTGATGGTGCCAGAGTAAAAAAAAAATAGGAAAAGAAATTGTGCTGATCACACCGCTTAGTTTGCATTAGGCTTTGCATGCAAGTCAAAATCGCAAAGCTCTTTTAAAAATGTCAGCTGTAGTGCATTCATAGTGTCAGGATTATTTCCATCCTTGTCAAACAGGTAACACAGCAATAACAATCCATGATGTGGAAATGAAAAGCCACAGCACTTGTATTGCACTAGAGTGGCCATTATTGAAAAGAGTTTTGAAACAGACTTTAAAGTTCTTAGTGTAAAAAGTTGTCAGGATGTTAACAATGAAAAGAAGAATTACAGGTATGTTATTTAAACAGTTGTAGCAGCATGTGGGGATGTATAGTGTTATATTTAAACAGTTGTAGCAGCATGTGGGGATGTATAGTGTTATATTTAAACAGTTGTAGCAGCATGTGGGGATGTATAGTGTTATATTTAAACAGTTGTAGCAGCATGTGGGGATGTATAGTGTTATATTTAAACAGTTGTAGCAGCATGTGGGGATGTATAGTGTTATATTTAAACAGTTGTAGCAGCATGTGGGGATGTATAGTGTTATATTTAAACAGTTGTAGCAGCACGTGGGGATGTATAGTTATCAGTTGTAGCAATGAACAGTTGTAGCAGCACGTCAGTTCAGTTGTAGCACTATATTTGTCAGAACCCCCGCTACTTCGGCCCGAATACCTACTTTTTGAGCAGGGTTCAGATTCGGTGAACCGAATCCTATCCGCCCAGACGCACATCCATTTTAATACATCCCTCCAATGTGTGCGGTTCTTCTTCTTTAAATAAAACACGAATCCGGTATTGAATGTAAGTAACTGTTGTAGTTAATAACAAGAACACGTTTGATGAACTCTATCGCAGCTCTCAACTCTCTAAATTACTGGTGGCGCAGCTGCTGAATGCAAACATACCCCTGTGTGCAACAGCACAGTCACATCACACTTTTCATGGAGTAAGGTTTTGCAGTAAGCCTGTAATATACAGTCACATCACACTTTTCACAGTAACGGCAAACTGCTGCAGACTTCTGTGCTTTGTTGCTTTGTCTGAGACGTGTTCTAGAGATCATACTGAGAAAAAATAAATAAATAAATTGGTGCACAGAAATATATATTTTTTGTAACTTTACAACTGTCAGATGTGCAAGATGTTACTGTAATGTGCAGTACAAGTTAAACCATTTGGGAACTGCTGTGTTTTATTAAAATACTTTTTAAACTATTTCATAGCCTATTTGATATGTGTCACACACACGGTGCATTTAAATCAACGTGGGTTTTATTTCACAGGGAAATTCAGGTCACTCATCATGGTAAAATTTTCCTCATAGCTCTCAGATAGGGTTGTCAACAGGCTCCAGAATCTCGGGACACTTTAAGGCAGATCAGGTTTTTTAACTCAGCTCTCTAAACTGTAATGTATTTGACATGTAAAGCGAATGTGAATTGCTTGAGCAGTTTAGTAAATGTACTTGTTAAATTGAGGTGGTGATTCTATCCGGAGAGCCTCGTAAAAACGATTAATCGTATTGCTTGAATTTTTTTATACAGTAAACAATATCTATCAAAATAGCACAACACCTTTATTATAGATAACTTTGCACTCACCTCTTTCATTTAACCTTGTGACAGCAGGTAAAGTTTCTATTTGTTTAATATTTCTTGCTTCACACAGTCCCGCCCAGTCAGAGACTCAGAAAGCCAATCAGCTGCTGTATAGGTCTGATTGATGGAAACGATCCTCGCAGGCATGTGTGTGCTTTTGGAAACAATTAAGTAAAACAATTCAATTAATTTAGTGACAGTTTGCACAATTCACACTCACTTTACTGAATACATTGCAGTTTAGAGAGGCGAGTTACAAACCCTGACCTGCCTTAGTGTCCCGAGATTCTGGAGCCTGTTGGCAACCCTGTCAGGTGACACAGGTCGAAACATCATTAAAGAAAATAGTGGGTTATGGCAAAGATGCAGCTCTGCTTTCTTATAAAGGTAAACAGTGCTGAATTTTGACATTTCTGTTGTGGGGGGAGGGGGCTAGCGGTAAATTGTGTAAGTTACAAAGTGAAATCTTACTCAGGGATGTATTTCCATTCAGTAATAAAAATACTATGAACTAAAAAGCTCAAAACAATAGATTGTGTGTGTCCCTTGTTAGTAGCTGAAATCCATGTTATTCAACAGTTTCCTTCAATTTTCTTGACGGTTTTTGGAGATTTGATATTCGGTTCGGCATTTTGCCAAATCTTTTGAGATAGATTCGGTATTTGTCCGAATCCCAAAAACTTGGATTCGGTGCATCCCTAGTTTTCCCTCTGATATTGCCCTCCCTTTATCCAGCCCTGTATCCTCTGATATTACCCTCCTTGACGATGAGTGTCTTTCTGGTGCTGCTTGGTTCCCAGGTGTGCGTGAGGCCCGGCTGGAGCATCTGAACGCCCTGATGCTGTCGGTAGATGAAGCGACAGGCGTCCATTTTGAGATGGCCTCCTTCGTGGACAAGGAACTGATGCAGGCGCTGCTGAGCCGGGTGGTGCCCTATGCCAGCTCTCTGGGCATGAACGAGCAGGAGCTGCCCAACCTGCTCAGCCTGCTGAAGGGGGGCAACGTCACTGTGCTGTCCGATCCCAACCCCCGAGTGGCCACCGTCCTGGACCAGATGAGGGAGCTGTACCGACTGCTGAGCACTGAGAGGCGGGGCCAGGCCGGGGGGCGCAGGCTCACCAGGCTGCACGTCCACACCCTGGCCTTCCAGGCCATCATCGTGACTACAGGCTCCCCCTGGAAGAACACCATGTCGGCCACGGCCAAGGCTTCCCTCACCGCCAACCGGCATGTGTGCGGCTCGCCCGACATCAACCCCAGCAAGGCCAAGCTCATCATGGACGACTCGTTCTCCATCAGCCGCCAGGAAGGCAGCCAGAGAATGCCCTTGCTGGAGACCAAGCCCGTCGCCTGCTGGGAGGAGGCTGACTACGAGGTGTGCGTCGCCCCTGTGCTGGTGTGCACAGACGTGTACCAGACTGCCGGAGGAGGGGACAATGTCTCAGCGGCTGGGTTAGTGCTGCAGATTTAACAGGGAGGAGACACTCTGGCAAATTACAAACTTTTTCAACTCATGAAAGACAATACCCACTTATGTGAAGTGCTCTTTAAAATGTATTTGCTTTTTACTTTTTTGTGTTTTATTTCTTTTTAAATCTTTAAACACATCTCGCTACGGTAGCTGTCAAATGCATATAGAAGCCATGCGCTGTCGTTTGGGACTGAGCAGCTTCATTTTCTGTTTTACTGCTTCTTATGTAGAACACATGCTGAGTACAGGACGCCTTGGTGTGGTGTTCCTGCTTCTGGATGTCTGTGGGGTTGCTGGTAAGTTTTATTACAGGTGCTTCGTAAACAGGTATATGTAGCACTTAACTCATACCCTATGGGGCATATTTGGTACAAAAAACAATACAAGTTAATTTACATGAACAAAGCCAAGCAAAATCTTTATGGTAAACTAGAAGTCTTATTTAAAATGTCAGCCAATGAAAGTGCAGCTCATGAAGTATACTCATGCTAGTGTGTAGATTGCAGTGGTATGGCATTGTTAATGGGAATATGTGCTCTTATTTCTGTTTAATTGAGGCCTTCATGCGTTGTCTTGCACAGGCTTACACTGAATTTCACGTAGACGGCTTCATGTGGTACTTGCTGTGTATACTGCAAACTTCTATTTGTATTTTAAAGAAGTATTTTATTTTTTTGGTTGTCGTCAGTGACTGCTGAAATATACACAAATCAATGTTGAGATTAGGAGCACAGAGGGGTAATATATAATACCCACAAAGCAATTTACAAACATTCCCTACTTTCTCTTGCCAGGATTTCTGCTCTTCTCTGTTGTTTTTGTTTTATTCACACTCTTTCAGATTAAAGTTGGATTGATTTTTGTTTATTATTTGAAATGCCCCGTGAGGTTTCTCTCGTCTCTCCTGCAAGCAGGGCATTTGTACTTTACTCAATTAACACCGAGTAGCACCTCATGAGAATAAGCAGTATAGCTTTAACAACTCGAACAACTCTCCAGGAGGGGAGAGGCCCCTCATACAACACAAACCAATAACAGACCATGCTGCGAAACAGAACTAATGAAATGTGCAGCTTCTACAGTCCGCTGGTTCTTGCTGGTTGGATGTGTTCAGATAAGTTTATTTTACTGGGTCTGTTTCCATGTAGTTGGTCTCTAGGAGTGGATGTAACCCTGAATGTATAGCATAGCTGAGCTGCTGTGAAGTCTACGTGTGAGCAATATAGTGTCCCAAATGCACAGAATGAACAGGCAGACTTGATTTTTACAGAATGTACAAGTTTTAACAAAAATGTTTTACAAGGAGAATGAATGAATGAAGTTCTGTTGGGGTTGCCTGAACGGGAGTAAAATAAAATCTTTTACATTCCACTCCGTGTCCGCTGCAGTTTATTAAGGTCTGCATTCCGCTCCGCTGCAGTTTATTAAGGTCTGCATTCCGCTCCGCTGCAGTTTATTAAGGTCTGCATTCCGCTCCGCTGCAGTTTATTAAGGTCTGCATTCCGCTCCGCTGCAGTTTATTAACCCTTTGCAGTCCTATGTCGGACCTGGTCTGACATTGCAATTATTCTTCATCAATTATGGCATCACATAGGGGCGGTCATATGGAAACAAGCTGGCTGTTACTGAATCAGCGCACAGAGACTATCACGGACATTTGCAGAGCTTTTTTGAGATGTTATAGTAATAACATAATGACTTGGATCGCATTATTGAGGAGTTTGGTGATAAACGAGTGATCAGGAGATGATTGATCGGTATGTACGACTATTATTATTATTATTTATTTCTTACATAGGTGAAAGCGATAGCGAACGAAAGGGTGGGGCGGGGCTGGAGATGCCTAGTGAGTGCTTTGTTGATATGCAGGGACTTTTAAACCCATTTGACTGTAAGAAAAAATACTTTTAAACAGCGCATTTAAAATTAACTGCGCCTGTGAAAATAAATTGGACCGGACGCGCACTTAATAAATGGACTGCAAAGGGTTAAGGTTTGCATTCCGCTCCGCGTCCGCTGCAGTTTATTATGAAGGTCATCACAACCATGGTTCGACAGCCTTCCATGTATTCTAAAGGGATGCTTTCATAACTGGGACCTCCGTGATGAGGAAAATATTGCCAATGATAGTTTTTAGAATGGTAATAAGGGTGTGTGATGTATCACTTTAATGACATAATCTGCACAGTGAATTAATGTATTCCAATGTGTGCTGAATCAAAGATCCATGTTTACTCAGCTAAGAATTCTGAATGGCATCAAAAACCTACAGACCAAATCACTTCATACAGAAGTCCCGAGATCCATGGGAACATGGATTTCAGACAGAGAGGGTCGTTTTCTACATGGATTTCAGACCGGGAAGTTCATTTCCATGCATGAATTCTCGCAGTAGCAGTGGATGAGGAGGCACAAATATTTAATGCAATTTATTACATTTCAAAATGAACTATTTCAATATAAAAATGACCTTTAGACAACATGCAAGGGCATTTGTTCAAAGAAAGGAAGCATCCTTCATACACAGAACCACGTGCAGGAGTTTCGGATCTTCTGCCCAGTGCACGCCTGCACCCAGAATAACCCTCTGAAAAACACAAAGCAGGACATTTAAACAAGGTTTCTATTAACGTGCGCCGTGACTAGTCATCACCAGAGCAGAACAGAGACTTCACACTACCCCGATTATCCCATTTGAATGGACCAGCACCAGGGCGAGAGAAGGGACTGTAGTTCATATATACATTGTTCATGCAGGGAAGTGCTGTCATAATAAACCAGAGAGACCTGAGCAGAGGGTCTTTTCAAGCAACACTAGAGCAAGAATGCTGTGCTATAGGCAGCAGCGGTGCAGGAACTCGAATAGACAATCCCACATGACTGTCTGATTCAGTTATTCCTCTTGATGCAATGAAAAGAGCATCTGAACTTCTATTACAAACATTGAATGTCTACAAAGACAACAGCAATAGACGACTGTAGACACAGACACAAAGTAAAGCATTCTGACAAGATGGAGACACTGGAAATACTTGCAGAAAATAGATAAATGCACTGCCTATTGTGTCACTAGAAGTTCACTATACAAATACAATGGGGAATTCAGATCATTCTTGTTTAGACAAATCTATAGATTAGTGGCGTTTCAGTACCTTCAGATTTCGGACCCTACTTCACAACATGAATAAGAGTCGTAATGGATTTACCCGGAATACTTCCTGAATCAGGACCAGCACGTTGGAATGCTGCTCCAGGTGTGCTCTGCCTGCATCTTCAGTACCAGCTGAGAACTGCTGAACCTGCTCATTCAGCTGAGCCTGCGTCTGGACTTCTTTCATACGAGCCCGGAGCTCAACCTTCAATTCTAAAACAAACAAACAAACACATGAACCTGTTCATTCAGCTGAGCCTGTGTCTGGACTGCTTTCATACGAGCCCGGAGCTCAACCTTCAATTCTAAAACAAACAAATACATACATAGAGCAGACACTTCTGTTTCAACATGAAACCATGGGCAACTGTCACACGGGGACAAATGTTACTGCATTGAAATAAAGTTGGTAAGTGGTCTGCCCATGAAGGAGTGATGCTATTAGAGATCCAGAACAATCCAAGTGTAGCCTACCTAATCTCTTCTTACAGCCTGAAGGACAGATAATTCCAGTGCTCGGTTTTTCTGGGGTAAAGAAGGGGGAAAAAAAAAAAGCATAGACTATTGGATTCTAGTTAAATGATTGCCATAACTGTTGTTGCTCCAAAATATTCATATTGCTATATGAATATTACACAACTGGGATTTCTGTGCCTTTGTCTCCTTGCTGTTGAGTTTATTACAGTGGTGGAAGAAAATAACCCACTAAAAAGTTTCTCTGGAAGCCCAGCTTGTGAAACCTGGAATGGCTAGTTTAGTTATTAAATTCTAGACGTTTTAAAAAAGGACAATACAGTACTATAACAGATGCCATTAAACTACTCATTTAGAAAAACGTCTGGCAAATCCAGTTTGAATTACACTAAGAGAATATATGGAAGACCTAATAAAAAAGGGATAGTGCATAATGTATGCAAGAATTAAAAACTGCAACTCACTGCTACCCCCTGGTGGCAACATTTACTCCCCACACAAACCTAGAACTGAGCTGCAAGAAACCAATACCTTGTCCTCAGTGCTCCTGTCGGGATGCTCAGAGCACTACAGACACTGCTCGTGTTCTCTAATTCTTAGCACAAGCACCAGCATATACAAGCAAATAAAATAAATACACACTCACATTCTGAATGGACTCGATAGTCTTGCAAAGATCGATAGTGGAGTTCATCAGCTTGGACATTAGCCTGAAGTGTCAAATAAACACGTTTGAGTTTGTTTATTAGACGTGTTTATCATTGGGGTGGTCGAGGTGAATGTGTTCATGCTGGGCATTTATCCACAGCATTTTAAGAGGAATACTTTTCAAAGCAGACAGTCATTTTGGGAGAAAAAAAAAAAAATTGCCATGTACATATTTATACTGTTGTAATGTGTTAATGTCCGGATACTGGCTTTCACAGAGTGCAGTTATTATTATTACCAGACATGCAGAGTGCAGTTAATAATAATAATAATAATAATAATAATAACTGCACTCTGCATGTCTGGTAATAATAATAATAATAATAATAATAATAATAATATGACATGCAGAGTGCAGTTTTCATTGCCACCTGACATTCCACACAATCCGAGGCTGTACTATAGTCCTCATGAAGTATCCAATGCCATCTTCTTTATAGGCATGCGCTCTGTATTGGCCATTTTAAACCCAAACAGTTTGTCAAGCCAAGCTCTGGAGTAGAAACAGCAGCGCCGAGACAAGCCAAGCTCTGGTGCATTGGGCGGCAGCAAGGCCAGCCACAGCCTTGTGTGTTATTGGGTATATTACTGATCATTGGTTCAAAAAGGATTCGAACCCAGGCAATCAGAGCGCTCCGTTTGTCCAGGCTATTTAATAAGCTGATTTACAAAGCAATACATGCGGTCATTATGGGTCTCAAAAAAAAAAAACCCACTTAGACAGACAGACAGACAGACAGACATACATACATACATACATACATACATACAGACAGACCAGTGAGCAATTCCATTGACATGACAAGCTCTGGGTGCTTGTTGCCTGTCTGGATATCTTACACACTCATTCGACTGGTTCACTATTGACCGTCTTTTAAATGCAGTAGACCTGGAATAGATTAGGTTACACAACCCCTAAAAATGTGTACTTGCCGCCGGTCATCCGCATTTATTTGCATCTGACGTGAAACCGCACGTGCACACTGCATCCTGCAGGTAAAAAAAAAAAACAAACAAAAAACATTCATCACCTCTCCATCAGCTGAACTTTGCAACAGCTTTTACTGAGCTGCTGCACACACACACACACACACACACACACACACAATACAAACATAGCAATGTGTGAGCAAAGGTCATAGTTGATAAGCAGACAGTCACTGCTTGTTCCGGGTAGGGCTGGGTAATCGGTGTTCAGGCAGCTTTACAGACTGCATTGTTGTGTCTCTTTAAACAGCCCAGCACCACTTCTGTTATGTTTGCGTACCTGTGAATTGCGAGATCTTTGTTACGAATCGTATACAGAACTTCTTCATAAGGCGTCTCAAAGGTTTCTAAACTGAAACAAAGTAAACGTGCACAGAATACAGGTTCTGTCAATCACAAGTTCTTCGTAAATCAATTAACTGTTCAAATTATGAATACAATTTGAAAAGCAAAAAGAAATTACTGGTGGATTTTTAAAAAAAAATATTCAGAATGAGGAGTCGGGCCAGGTATTCCTCCCAATAAATATCCCTTGTGTAATTCTGCAAGAAATTAGGACTTAGACCATTTCCAACCAAGGAGCATTGGGTTTACAGCTATGCAGGCTGCATTGGGTTTACAGCTATGCAGGCTGCATTGGGTTTACAGCTATGCAGGCTGCATTGGGTTTACAGCTATGCAGGTTTGTTATTGATCACAAGCTTGGGTGGATGTTAATTAAAAAAAGGGGATACAAAAACTAAAAAATACAACCACCACATACCTGACATTCAAGGAACGATCTGACATTTCACAAGCGAATGTTGGATCTCCTTTAAAAAAGGAAACAAACAGGAGGGCCCATTATTGATTCAAACAGGCTTCATCTGTCCTGGTTTTGATTCAAATAGGCTTCATATGTATTCCTGTTATGGATTCAAACAGGCTTCATATGTATTCCTGTTATGGATTCAAACAGGCTTCATATGTATTCCTGTTTTAGATCAGCTGGATTTACTCGACTGTTTCAATTTCCTTTTGAAAATGCATTGCTGTCAACACTGCCTGAAAACTTTGTACATGTTGCAATGTCTCCATTATAGCACTGGCTCCACCACAACTCCTTTTGCTGTAATGATGTGCATTTTAAATGCATAAAAAAATGGGTTTAGTAACAAGCCCTTCTGTGGGGCGCCTCATGACAAGCACAAAAAAAACAAAAAGGGAATGGAACAACTTGAACCCAGAGCAAAGCGCACTTACTTAATGTTATACTGGTCTTCATTTCCAAGAAATGCTGTTTCATCTGCTCCCTCACACTGCAAATGGGAAAAGAAAGGAATCATTATAAACTCCATTTCCAAGCAGCAAACCAACAATCAAGACTTTCCAAACAAACGACACACTCCAGTCTTTATTTATCCTCTTAATTCTCCAGTGTTGCTAATCCATCACATGCACAATGCAATTTCACAATCAAGCAAAAAAGCTAACCAAAACCTGAAACCCTTGAATGCCTTTTAAGATTACAATAATATTTGATTGGGTTTCTTCCAGAACACCAATGTTAATAAAAACTTCAGTAAACACAAATCAAGTTCATCGAGTTGACTTTGCCAGAGTCAATTTATTAAAATGAATCTACAAAATGCAACACTCCAAGTGAAATGCCCAGTACATACACATACAGCTTACACGTTTGTTCATCAAAATACAATGACGTACAGGGAAGTCCAATATACAGCAGATCAAAAGGAATAGATTTACATCCATGTCAGTGTTCTAAGAACATTCGTTTGCCATTTCAATCTGAAACATTGTAGCCAATTATTAAAATAGTGAGGTATCAGTTTATCAATTACTTTTCTGCTTTATTATGCATTTCTAATGATTGATGAGCATCCCAGTTCCCTTTAAGCTGAGGGAACAAGAAGCCACTTTGTAGCTGGGAACTTTGTTTAAATTAATAGGGTTTGATAAAGCAAAGTTGCCTCAAACTAGGTTTCCTGGTCTCCTGGAACTAGGTTCCAAGCCACGGTTCCTGAAAGTGGTTTTGTATCCTCCACTTTAGATAGAGCTGTTTTTTAATTCAATCTCAACTTTCTCAATTAATCAAACACAAGTGTCAGTCTCAATAAATAAACAAACACAAGAGCCAGTTACCAGACGAGTTCAGTAACAAACACAAGGGCCAGTTACCAGACGAGTTCAGTAACAAACACAAGGGCCAGTTACCAGACGAGTTCAGTAACAAACACAAGGGCCAGTTACCAGACGAGTTCAGTAACAAACACAAGGGCCAGTTACCAGACGAGTTCAGTAACAAACACAAGGGCCAGTTACCAGACGAGTTCAGTAACAAACACAAGGGCCAGTTACCAGACGAGTTCAGTAACAAACACAAGGGCCAGTTACCAGACGAGTTCAGTAACAAACACAAGGGCCAGTTACCAGACGAGTTCAGTTAAGGGCTGTTCAGGTTTCTTTGCTTCTTTCTGTAGAGGCACTTGACAATTAAGTGCAACCTCCTTCAATTTAAAGCTCACTTCCTTTAATCTTGGAAAGGGGTTAACACCACGAATTTCTCTATGGAACAAACAGAAGAATATTGATTTTAAAATACAAAAAAACTATAGAGTCTTGAATCCAGTCATTTTAACAGAGAACTATTTTATTTTTTTATATATTGAAAAGGTTAAGACATGATGATCCATGCGACAATTGCCATTTAAAAAAAAAATCCAAAACGTCTTAACTCAGTAAGTCGTTATTAGGTGTTGCCTTTTGTGATAAATGCAACCACACACCTGCGCACATGCTGCCCTTTGCCTTGCGGTTTCCTTCCAGACATCACTGCACTGTGTTACACACCCAAGCCCCGCCGATTGCAAGGGGGGGCTCTGCTGCACGCTTAAATACTTGAAGCTCCACCCACCCATTGCTGTTTCGCTCGCACTATTTATTTGTTTTATAAAACGTGTTCAGGGTATCACCGTATGTTTCCATAACAAATTATAAATGATGGCCAACATCAAGCGAATCACTTCTTTATTTACACAAATGCAGCCTTCTTTATGGGTATAACAGCATGGAGATACTCGCTAAAGAAAGCGCCGTTTGGTAGCCTAATTACTTAAATAATAAATACTAATATCAATAAAGCAATTACGATGCAAGTGTTTATAAAACAGAATGACAATAGCCTTACGAATTAGAGGCATAAACGCGTTTCTCAATTAGCACTGTAAGGGCGTTTTAATGTGGACCTCGCTTGAATTTGTATAACAGTATTATACACCACACGCTTCTACCGTTACAGAAACCATTTTGATACATGGCCCATTAATTAGGTCTGACGCAGTACGCAGCTGCATGTTTTTTTTGTTTGTTTTTTGACGCCCTCACGTTGTCAGTGTGACGCATTGAAAAAGGGAGAGGGGCGGGGGGTTCTAGAATCCCTCATCTGAGAGAGACTCAGGAAGTAAAATAAATAAGCTGACGTGATACTGAAACAGTTAACAAGAGCACCGTAGAAACACCCAGGCCTAATTCACCTGAACCTGAATAAAAACAGAAGACAACCATTAAAAGAACAATGTCCGTTGCAGAGCTCAACCGGACGGTTTTAAACCCGGTAAGCAAAGTTCATTTTTAATGTAGGTTTAGTTTTATTTGTGATAAGTCGCGGATTTATTTAAAACTCCTGTACTAATGTTTAAACCTCTTATACTTCTAATATTAGTCTAACACACAAAGTAATTATGATGACAGTGCCGACATGTATTGCTTGTGGGACTGGTGATACGACCATTGTAATATTAAATGAAACCAATTACCAGTAGCCCATCATAGTTTATACTAATAACTGTTACAAACTGCCAGCGTATGCTTAAAAATGCACTGCACTTGAAGACGGGAAAGCCCCAAGATACATCACGTTGATACACCATATTATTATTTATCAGACGCCTTTATCCAAGGCGACTTACAGAGACCAGGGTGTGTGAACTATGCATCAGCTGCAGAGTCACTTACAATTACGTCTCACCCGAAAGACGGAGCACAAGGAGGTTAAGTGACTTGCTCAGGGTCACACAATGAGTCAGTGGCTGAGGTGGGATTTGAACCGGGGACCTCCTGGTTACAAGCCCTTTTCTTTAACCACTGGACCACACAGCCTCCTATAGCCTCATATGCTAACATCGACCGTGCAAGTGTTATGATGATGATGATGATGATGTAGTCGTAGTCGTAGTAGTCGTAGTAATATTAGTACTATTATCGATAACTAAAAGGCAATAACAACGTACCCCTATACCCTTATAATAAAGGCCGTACTGAAACGAAGGAAACAGGAATGCGCTAAAACAATTAAGAAGGAATGACAGCATAACACTACGCGCTGTTACAACGCAGTCCCTGCCAAACAACATGGGTTTTAATGGGGAATTACTCTGAATAAAACGGACTCGTTTATAACGTAAATACCGGCTAATACGTACAGCTTTCCTGTTCCGCAGGTTGATATTTTGTGCAAATAAGGTACATCTGGGACATTAAATGACAGGCGACATTTGTGACGTCAGGTAGAAAAACATTTACCGCTTTCGTTTTTCTGGGACAGCCGCTGTACAGTTTAAACCTGTAACGTGTACAATTTTAATTACATTGAGCAAAAATATAAATTCATGAGATGCTACTACGTATTACATTGCACTGCACGGCCCACAGGAGCGTGTTTTGTACAAATTAAAAACTCCCGTTCTTTGGCAGTTTAGTTTTCTTGTTTTGTTTATATTTAAATTTTCTCAGTTACAGACAGCATTGCGAATTGTGTTTACTACATACTTCGTTTATAAAGTACTGATTTCCATTGTTCCCGTGTCTTTGAAACCGACAAACTGATCCTCAAACCCCTTATCCCTGTGATAGTAAGAAGTCTAATAAATAACCTAAAAGTGGAATGACAGCCTCGGAATGCCCAAAATACTCTAAAACAATAGGCATGGTGGGGTATATCTTTAAAACACTGTGCTAATCTTAAACCCCCTTATATCTCCAACAACAGGAAGTCTAACTTTTCAAAAGATCTCAACTATAAATTAATGCTAGTATTGCTATATTGGGGATTATAATAAATAACAACGTGCAATACTTTAGATATGTTAATATGCAAGTAATTGTTCCTAATAACTTTCCAAATTATAGACCAAAAGGTACCTAACAATGACCCCTGTGATATTCAGTATCTCTAGTTTGTCAAAGTCTGTGAGTCTGCATGTTGTCATTGAAAGGGGTAAAATGAATTCCGTTCGTTGTAGTTTAGTATTTTAAGTGGGAACCCTTCTATTAATAGATATTATTAGGTTGATTTTCACTGCATGCATTATTAAGCACCTGTTGTTCTTCTGTTTGTTTAGGGCTTCCCAGTCCTTACTCATAACTGGATTTTTGATACACACAGAGCGGTATCTTGCTCTCCATTCTTATGATTTCCACACTATGACAGGTCTCGTTATAACGAGGTAGCACTGTATTGCCCTTCTAGGAATAGTTTAAAGAAAAAGTTTACCTCGAGAATTGCTGTTTTAGATGCACCAACAAACTCAAAAAGCATTTCTTTGAAATACTGCATGCAGCAATATCCAGCTGGTGTGCTGCACACTGATTGGTAGAACTTATTTTGAAAGTTGTAACATTAGAATTCATCAAACGTTTAATACAGTTGCAGAATGAATAAATACATACAAGCACTGGCATAAGAGTTGCACAGCACAGAGGGCAGAATAAACAAACACATAATAGGTAACAACTGACATATATTTGAGCCTTTCTTAAAATTCGGTCAAAGAAATTCCACTGCCGTTTCCTTTTGCATATAGTTGATATCCCTCCAGTTCTGATTTACAGTCAGCATCAAACCCTGGAATACAATCTAACGAGAGAGGTTCTTCATTCAAATTACAAACATGTTGTGGGTCTAAAATCCTTCCTGCCTTCAGAAACGTGTGAGCTGATTAAATAAAACATGGTTTTATTCTGCATTGACCAGGGTCACATTTTAACAGAGCAACATCAATCCATGAAAGACGATCGGGTTAGCCAACTGACAATGCTGAAGTTTAACAGCAAAACATATGTAATGCACGAGAACTGAGAAGGGATTTAGTTTGTCTTTCATGCAACAAACATAAGTAACACTTATGAGCTTCTTATGAACAACCTTTTATTTTATTTTTTGACATTATATTCAAAATACAAAACAAATAAATAAATAAACACAGCTTACACATGTTACAGAATCTATCAAATGCACAGATTCCAATAAATGGTTATAATATCTATACTGTTCAGGGATCGGAGCCAGAAACGGGAAATCTATTAAAAAAACAAAAACAAAAAAAAAAGCAATATCTTCTCATCTGTAGACGAAATATATATTTGCACCCGACGATATCAAGAAAATGTAATACATTTTTTTTTTACGAAATGATTTGCTTAAAAGTGTTCTGGTAAATTAAAACCTATAAATAATGTATTTACATGTGAGTTCTCCTTTTAAAATCCTGTTATTCATATTCACAGGGATGTAAGGGTTAAGTGAATGTCAGTAGCCATTTACAGCGTTCTGTTTATTAAACTGCTAATACGTACTTTGTAGGAATGGGTTGAGCAATTCAAATGGTTAAAGTAACATGATGGGATGATTGTTTAATGATTGCTTATTACATGGCTTATTGTGGAGGCTATATCGACATCTTAGGGCTGTAGGACTAAATTACAGGTTAAAAAAACAAGTCGGGGGGTCCCGAGTGGCTCACCTGGTAGAAGCTTCGCTGGGGAGTGTCGCATTGGCTGTGTCGCTCCCGTGGGGTTAGGGAGGTAAAACCGGCAGGGACTGTTTCTCCTCATCACGCTTCAGCGAACCCTGCTGGCCAGGAAACCAGAGCGGACACCTGCAGGGCTGGCCTTTGTCCTCCAGAGGTCGGTTGCTCGCTGACATCCACTCTCGAGTTCCTGGGTGAAAGAGGAAGCTGGCTTGGTTGTGGGATCAGAGGACACCCACAGAGCCTTCGGGTCTCCAGAGCCGTGTGGGGAATTGCTGCGGTGAGGGGAAAAGCAATTGGGCATTCCAAACTGGGAGAAGATTGGGGGTAAAATTCTAATTGGACACACTACATGAAAAAAAACAAGTCGTGAAAAACACAGGGCCCTACTTATCTTTCACTGGTTTTAGTGTATTTCCGGTATTCTGAGTCATTCCAGATAGACGTGCAGTCATTCCAGAGCGCCCTGCAGTCAATCCCTGTCATTCCAGAGAGCCCTGCAGTCATTCCAGAGAGCCTTGCGGTCATTCCAGAGAGCCCTGCAGTCATTCCCTGTCATTCCAGAGAGCCCTGCAGTCATTCGAGAGAGCCCTGCAGTCATTCCAGAGAGCCCTGCAGTCATTCCCTGTCATTCCACAGAGCCCTGCAGTCATTCCAGAGAGCCCTGCAGTCAATCCCTGTCATTCCAGAGAGCCCTGCAGTCATTCCAGAGAGCCCTGCGGTCATTCCAGAGAGCCCTGCAGTCATTCCCTGTCATTCCAGAGAGCCCTGCAGTCATTCGAGAGAGCCCTGCGGTCATTCCAGAGAGCCCTGCAGTCATTCCCTGTCATTCCACAGAGCCCTGCAGTCATTCCAGAGAGCCCTGCAGTCAATCCCTGTCATTCCAGAGAGCCCTGCAGTCATTCCAGAGAGCCCTGCAGTCATTCCAGAGAGCCCTGCAGTCATTCCCTGTCATTCCAGAGAGCCCTGCAGTCATTCGAGAGAGCCCTGCGGTCATTCCAGAGAGCCCTGCAGTCATTCCCTGTCATTCCAGAGAGCCCTGCAGTCATTCGAGAGAGCCCTGCAGTCATTCCAGAGAGCCCTGCAGTCATTCCCTGTCATTCCACAGAGCCCTGCAGTCATTCCCTGTCATTCCACATTTATTTTGTGTATTTGACTTCCTGCTATCATGGGAGTAAGGGGTTTTAGGATCAGTCAACGGGTTTAAGACATAAACAGTCATTCAGTTTTGTCTGTTGTTTTCACCGGGCATTGTTTTAGTATGTCCCGCGGTGTACTGTACGCTCGCTCGTACACAGAATTGCCATACAATGCAAAATGTTTGAATATCATCTGTATAAACAACACTTTCCAGCAGAAAGACATTGTCAGTATAAAATCTATTTTCTTTGCCATGGATGAAATAAAAAAGCAGAGCCAGGGACACCCGTCCAGTCACACCTTGCTAACATACTTTCTAACAAAAAATATTTTCTAAATAAAGTTGTTAGGGCAGGAGAAAGGCAGACAAAAAACAAGCACATCCTCTCGACTTGATTTATTAAACGTAAATAAATTATCAACATAATAATGATACAGCGTTCTGTACCAGTGGGGGTACAACAGAGGCACAGTTACAAACCTGTTTCATCCATCTGCCATGCAGCAAAAAATGAGCTTCATTCATTTCTTTCTTGATTTCTTGTAGCACATAAAAGGACATTTATAAAATCAAGTTATTCTGTATAACTTGATTTTATTTTTGACATCCATGTGAGCAGCAAGTAATCCACCATAGAGAGCAAGTATTTCTGTGAGTTGCCTGTCGTGCAGAATTTTGAATTACTTTGAAATATGCACTTGCGTCAGCGTTTCATATTGATTTATTCATCGCCATGGTTTCAATGTGAACTTTCGGCATTAAAAATAAAATGCACTTTTTAGACAAAATAAAACACAAAACGGATCAAGTGAAAATGAAATGAGCATGATAGTTATTACTTTCCGTTCTGCCTACTTTTCGTTGAGATTTGCTTTGAAATGTGTGCTATGTCTAGCCTCCAGCGTATGTATTTAGAAACTAAAAGGTAGAAACATTTAAAATCATCAAAATGTTTATGTCCTGGTGCTCAACCCCTTCCAGACTTGACAGTAACATTGTCTGTCAACGTCATTCCCCACATGATGAAAATGGACATACTGTTGGAAAATAACAAGAATTCTGTTGACTTGAATTCCAGGTGATTCCTTATACCGGTACTATTTTTGGTGGGCTGCAGCCGGGGGAAATGGTGATCATTCAAGGCAGTGTTCCAAAGGATTCCGACAGGTATGTCTTCTTTTATGTTGTTTTTAGTGCTTGAAGGATTGTCAAAGGGCCATTTGTTGGCACTTTGCTGGAAAATGAATCTTCTATAAAACTGCATTTTACAATTAATAGTTTACAACATGATTCAACCGTGATGGTTGCAATCATTCCTTACCATTGTGATTCAAACATGTCTAAACAACCTGGCTGCTTTTAATATCAGTTCCCTTTGAAAAACATTGAAGTACCAGGAAAAAAAAAAAACATCTTGATTTATCCTTGGATGACATCTTCAAATCTCCTGACTTGAGCCAGCACTCCAAGAAGGAGACTGCATTCACAGCAGCTGTACTGATTACGGCCACCAGAGTGTGCACCATATCACCAGCTATCACTGCTGTTACAACTGCTCAAACATTTTCATGAATCATTAAACCACATCAAAATGTACAGTCTCTCAAACCCATGTAATTTAATTGGGGCTTTTTATAGCATTCTTCCATAGTTTAGCATTATGCTCACTCGAAATGATCAGCATCCATGTGCTACAGCTTCCTCCCCTCCCGTCCCTGAATCCAGCCTCCACTTTGTTAGTCTCCGTGTCTAATACTGCATAGGCATGCTGCTGTTCTGCTCCTCTATTCACGACATTGTCAAGCTCTGCTTGCAGCGAATGAACATTTCTGACACAGGTGTGTGGCTTGAGCACAATGCACTGCTGTGAGTGATCGAATATTCAAGGGCACGTTCCATTCATGGGTTTCTTTCTCCAGATTCCAAGTGGATTTCCAGTGCGGGAGCAGCGTGAAGCCTCGTGCAGATGTGTCTTTCCACCTCAACCCTCGCTTCAAGAAGTCTGCCTATGTTGTCTGCAACACCCTGCAGCAGGAGTGCTGGGGCAAGGAGGAGATCACCTATGAGATGCCCTTTAAGAAGGGACAGCCCTTTGAGACTATCATACTGGTGCAGAGAGACTCGTTTAAGGTGACCTTGTATTCTGTTCACCTGTGCTTCTCCTCTAGAGCAGCGACAGCCTTTCCTTCTCCTCTAGAGCAGCGACAGCCTTCACACCTCCTCCTCTAGAGCAGCGACAGCCTTTACTTCTCCTCTAGAGCAGTGACAGCCTTCACACCTTCCTCTAGAGCAGCGACAGCCTTCGCACCTTCCCCTCTAGAGCAGCGACAGCCTTCACACCTTTCCTTCTCCTCTAGAGCAGCGACAGCCTTTCCTTCTCCTCTAGAGCAGTGACAGCCTTCACACCTTCCTCTAGAGCAGCGACAGCCTTCGCACCTTCTCCTCTAGAGCAGCGACAGCCTTCACACCTTTCCTTCTCCTCTAGAGCAGCGACAGCCTTTACTTCTCCTCTAGAGCAGTGACAGCCTTCACACCTTCCCTCTAGAGCAGCGACAGCCTTCGCACCTTCTCCTCTAGAGCAGCGACAGCCTTTACTTCTCCTCTAGAGCAGTGACAGCCTTCACACCTTCCTCTAGAGCAGCGACAGCCTTCGCACCTTCTCCTCTAGAGCAGTGACAGCCTTCGCACCTTTCCTTCTCCTCTAGAGCAGTGACAGCATTCACACCTCATCCTCTAGAGCAGCGGCAGCCTTTACTTCTCTTCTAGAGCAGTGACAGCCTTCACTCCTTCTCTTTTCATTAGAAAATGTGTGTTTATATTGTAATCGACCTCAGAGGGCTGACGCCCTTTAACCCTTTTGCGGTCCATTGTCGGACCTGGTCCGACATTGCAATTATTCCTATCAGGTCCATTATAGGACCCTGTCCGACATCATCAAAAACGCAAAAGCGGGTTTCTAGTCGTTTTCTCCGGAAAAAGCCGAGAAACCATTCAGTGGCCGGTGGGGCGACAGGAGCCGAGACAAGCCGAAAAAAAAAAAAAGGCGTATCTCATGAATAGTCATACTTGCCCCTGGCATCAGATGGGGCGGTCATAAGGAAACAAGCTGGCTGTTACTGTATCAGCGCACAGAGACTATCACGGACATTTGCAGAGCTTTTTTGAGATGTTATAGTAATAAAATAATGACTTGGATTGCATTATTGAGGAGTTTGGTCATAAAACGAGTGATCAGGAGATGATTGATCGGTATGTACGACTATTATTATTATTATTATTATTTATTTATTAGCATATGTGAAAGCGATAGCGAATGAAAGGGTGGGGTGGGGCTGGAGATGCCTAGTGAGTGCTTTGTTGATATGCAGGGCCTTTTAAACCCATTTGACTGTGGGAAAAAATACTTTAAACAGCTGCGTCTAAAATTAACTGCGCGTGTGAAAATAAATTGGACCTGACGCGCACTTAATAAATGGACTGCAAAGGGTTAAGATCCTCGAAGCACCTTTCCTTCTCCTCTAAAGCAGTGACAGTCTTCACACCTTTCCTTCTCCTCTAGAGCAGTGACAGCCTTCACACAGGGCTGGGTTTACAATGGCGCCACGGTACCGGTCCCATAATGACCTAAATATGTTTAAGTGTACACATCGTGATACATTTCATTAGAAAATGTGTGTTTATATTGTAATGACCTCGGGAGGGCTGGCGGCCCTTTAAGATCCTCGAAGCACCTTTCCTACTCTAGCCCTTTGCAGTCCATTTATTAATTCTGCGTCAGGCTCGCCAGGTCTAATTTATTTTCACACGCGCAGTTAATTTTAGACGCGCTGTTTAAAAATTTTTTTTTCCCACAGTCAAACGGGTTTAAATGGCCCTGCATATCAACAAAGCACTCACTAGGCATCTCCAGCCCCGCCCCACCCTTTCATTCGCTATCGCTTTCACATATGCTACCAAATAAATAATAATAATAATAATCTCCTGATGACTCGTTCTATCACCAAACTCCTCAATAAGTCATTATTTTATTGCTATAACATCTTGAAAAAGCTCTGCAAATGTCCGTGATAGTCTCTGTGCGCTGATACAGTAACACCCAGCTTGTTTCCATATGACCGCCCCATCTGATGCCAGGGGCAAGTATGACTATTCATGAGATAATGCTTTTTTTTTTTATCGGCTTGTCTCGCTCCTTTCGCCCCACTCGGCCATTGAATGGTTTCTCAGCTTTTTCTGGAGAAAAACAACTTTTTGTTTTTGCGTTTTGGATGATGTCGGACAGGGTCCGACAATGGACCTGATAGGAATAATTGCAATGTCGGACCCAGTCCGACAATGGACCACAAAGGGCTAGAGCAGCGACAGCCTTCGCACTTTTCCTTCTACTCTTGAGCAGCGACAGCCTTCACACTTTTCCTTCTACTCTAGAGCAGCGACAGCCTTCACACCTTTCCTTCTCCTCTAGAGCAGCGACAGCCTTCACACTTTTCCTTCTCCTCTAGAGCAGCGACAGCCTTCACACCTTTCCTTCTCCTCTAGAGCAGCGACAGCCTTCACACTTTTCCTTCTCCTCTAGAACAGCGTCAGCCTTCACACCTTTCCTTCTCTAGAGCAGCGACAGCCTTCACACTTTTCCTTCTCCTCTAGAGCAGCGACAGCCTTCACACTTTTCCTTCTCCTCTAGAGCAGCGACAGCCTTCACACCTTTCCTTCTCCTCTAGAGCAGCGACAGCCTTCACACCTTTCCTTCTCCTCTAGAGCAGCGACAGCCTTCACCTTTATAACACATTCCTGCAATCAAAGGATTTGGCCCTGGGACTATGCACCTTTTTTTAATTTGGCATTTTTGGAGACATCACCAATGTATATGACTGCCCTCTTTAATCTGACATTGTTGTTTTTGTATGTGTGAAATGTTTTACCCTTGAAGAGTAGTATTAGTTAGCTTTGCTGTGGATCACATGGTCCGTTTGCAGCAAGACGATTGGAGGATAAGTGTATAAGGAATCTGCAGCAACTTTTTATCTATAGCCTGGAATAAAATATTTGCATGTCCCAAATAAAAGAACACGGAACAAAACATCTTCAGCCCAAGCAAAGTGGAGTTGGAGCCATGATGAAGTTACTTGAGTCGGTAAGAGAATAAAATGGATAGGGTCCCTGACAGGCTAATAGGGAACTAAAATAAATACGTAAGTGAATGAAAGGGATTGTAAAACTTTAGTTCTCGCTGCTTGTGTTGCGCTGTCTCTTCAGCGGCTCACCTCTGTGTCTCTGTTTAGTGCTGCAGGCCTTTTCATCGTCTTCACTGCTTGCTTTTCTCCACCCCAGAGTAAATGCACTGCTTATCTTCTCTTAGGTGGCAGTAAATGGAAGACACTTACTGCAGTACAAGCACAGAGTGGACCTGGAGAGGGTTGACACGCTTGGGATTAGTGGACAAGTGGAGATTCAGGCAATTGGATTTGTTCCGAACACTGTAAGTATAAAGAGCTGACCCTGCTTACAGTCTGGTGCAGTAAACCTGTTGAAAACACATTTGCACATGTTTGCAGTTTACAAGTTAAACACTGAAGCCACTGCAACCTTGTGGAAAATATCCCTGCTCTTATGCCTTCGGAAAGTATTTGTATCTTTAAATGAATTTGAATTTCTGAAAGTGTTGTAAAGAGCAGAGATTGTTAAATGATTGTTCAGCTGGTACAAGAGCAGGGATTGCTGAAGTGACTGGATGAAACCCTGCATACGCTGCAGGGTTTAATCTAATGCTCTTGTGCCAGTTTAACAGCACTGTCAGCAACTCACATTCATTTGGATTAATTAACGTGTGTGATCCATGGTTGCATGTGCTGTTATGCAACTGCCCTGACACTGTTCATTGTGGTTCGTGCTGCAGTCTGTTTGTGGTGTTCATTGTGGTTCGTGCTGCAGTCTGTTTGTGGTGTTCATTGTGGTTCGTGCTGCAGTGTGTGTTTGTGGTGTTCATTGTGGTTCGTGCTGCAGTGTGTGTTTGTGGTGTTCATTGTGGTTCGTGCTGCAGTGTGTGTTTGTGGTGTTCATTGTGGTTCGTGCTGCAGTGTTTGTGGTGTTCATTGTGGTTCGTGCTGCAGTGTGTGTTTGTGGTGTTCATTGTGGTTCGTGCTGCAGTGTGTGTTTGTGGTGTTCATTGTGGTTCGTGCTGCAGTGTGTGTTTGTGGTGTTCATTGTGGTTCGTGCTGCAGTGTGTGTTTGTGTTTACTAGCGTTTTGGTTACATTTTCAGACATCCACTCCACCAGCACCCACTATGATGATCAAGGAAACCAAAGTGAATGTAAGGGTTGGTTTGATTTCTGTCTGGATTTTCTTTAGTGATGCAAAAGAGAACTTTCAAACTTGCTATTTTGCCAGCTGAGAAAAAGCTTCAAATGATGTAATTCCTTTTCCTTGCAGTACTGAACTCCATACAAACTTAAACCACTTTATATTAATCTTTGCAGTATTCATGTCTGTGTCCATCTAACAAAGTAACTAAATTAAAAAATATATCCATTTATTTTTCAGCCAATTCTTTCTGCGACTTCTGATTTTGTGAGTATTGTGTGTTTTTCTATCAATGCTTAATTTGTTTGTTGTCTCTCTCTCTCTCTCATATATATATATATATATATATATATATATATATATATATATATATATATATATATATATATATATATATATATATATATATATATATAATTAATCAATCAGGTTAAGAAATTACATTGAAATGCTGTTTAATTTGAATTTATTTGGTTTAGTTCACAGTGGCATGCATTTTCACATTAAAATGGATGTTTAGTTTTTAAAATACTTCTTGTATCTATCAAACAAGACTGTCCCCTACAAGGGAAGACTACCTAATGGACTGAGTCCAGGACAGACCATTACCATCAGAGGGGAAGTCAGTGCATATCCGCATAGGTAAGTATAGATAACCATACTGATAGTGTCCTGCAAAAAAGCAGTAGATAATGCCAGCACGGGTGGGCTATTCACTTCCAGTTTAATAGATCCAGGCAGTGCCAGCACGGGAGGGCTGTTCACTTCCAGTTTAATAGATCCAGGCAGTGCCAGCACGGGAGGGCTGTTCACTTCCAGTTTAATAGATCCAGGCAGTGCCAGCACGGGAGGGCTGTTCACTTCCAGTTTAATAGATCCAGGCAATGCCAGCACGGGAGGGCTATTCACTTCCAGTTTAATAGATCCAGGCAATGCCAGCACGGGAGGGCTATTCACTTCCAGTTTAATAGATCCAGGCAATGCCAGCACGGGAGGGCTGTTCACTTCCAGTTTAATAGATCCAGGCAATGCCAGCACGGGAGGGCTGTTCACTTCCAGTTTAATAGATCCAGGCAATGCCAGCACGGGAGGGCTGTTCACTTCCAGTTTAATAGATCCAGGCAATGCCAGCACGGGAGGGCTGTTCACTTCCAGTTTAATAGATCCAGGCAGTGCCAGCACGGGAGGGCTATTCACTTCCAGTTTAATAGATCCAGGCAGTGCCAGCACGGGAGGGCTGTTCACTTCCAGTTTAATAGATCCAGGCAGTGCCAGCACGGGAGGGCTGTTCACTTCCAGTTTAATAGATCCAGGCAATGCCAGCACGGGAGGGCTGTTCACTTCCAGTTTAATAGATCCAGGCAATGCCAGCACGGGAGGGCTGTTCACTTCCAGTTTAATAGATCCAGGCAATGCCAGCACGGGAGGGCTGTTCACTTCCAGTTTAATAGATCCAGGCAATGCCAGCACGGGAGGGCTGTTCACTTCCAGTTTAATAGATCCAGGCAATGCCAGCACGGGAGGGCTATTCACTTCCAGTTTAATAGATCCAGGCAGTGCCAGCACGGGAGGGCTGTTCACTTCCAGTTTAATAGATCCAGGCAATGCCAGCATGGGAGGGCTATTCACTTCCAGTTTAATAGATCCAGGCAATGCCAGCACGGGAGGGCTATTCACTTCCAGTTTAATAGATCCAGGCAGTGCCAGCACGGGAGGGCTATTCACTCACAGTTTAATAGATCCAGGCAATGCCAGCACAGGAGGGCTATTCACTTCCAGTTTAATAGATCCAGGCAATGCCAGCACGGGAGGGCTATTCACTTCCAGTTTAATAGATCCAGGCAATGCCAGCACAGGAGGGCTATTCACTTCCAGTTTAATAGATCCAGGCAATGCCAGCACAGGAGGGCTGTTCACTTCCAGTTTAATAGATCCAGGCAATGCCAGCACGGGAGAGCTATTCACTTCCAGTTTAATAGATCCAGGCAATGCCAGCACGGGAGGGCTGTTCACTTCCAGTTTAATAGATCCAGGCAATGCCAGCACAGGAGGGCTATTCACTTCCAGTTTAATAGATCCAGGCAATGCCAGCACGGGAGGGCTATTCACTTCCAGTTTAATAGATCCAGGCAATGCCAGCACGGGAGGGCTGTTCACTTCCAGTTTAATAGATCCAGGCAATGCCAGCACGGGAGGGCTATTCACTTCCAGTTTAATAGATCCAGGCAATGCCAGCACGGGAGGGCTATTCACTTCCAGTTTAATAGATCCAGGCAATGCCAGCACGGGAGGGCTATTCACTTCCAGTTTAATAGATCCAGGCAATGCCAGCACGGGAGGGCTGTTCACTTCCAGTTTAATAGATCCAGGCAATGCCAGCACGGGAGGGCTATTCACTTCCAGTTTAATAGATCCAGGCAGTGCCAGCACGGGAGGGCTATTCACTCCCAGTTTAATAGATCCAGGCAATGCCAGCACAGGAGGGCTATTCACTTCCAGTTTAATAGATCCAGGCAATGCCAGCACGGGAGGGCTATTCACTCCCAGTTTAATAGATCCAGGCAATGCCAGCACAGGAGGGCTATTCACTTCCAGTTTAATAGATCCAGGCAATGCCAGCACGGGAGGGCTATTCACTTCCAGTTTAATAGATCCAGGCAATGCCAGCACGGGAGGGCTATTCACTTCCAGTTTAATAGATCCAGGCAATGCCAGCACGGGAGGGCTATTCACTTCCAGTTTAATAGATCCAGGCAGTGCCAGCACGGGAGGGCTATTCACTTCCAGTTTAATAGATCCAGGCAGTGCCAGCACGGGAGGGCTATTCACTTCCAGTTTAATAGATCCAGGCAATGCCAGCACGGGAGGGCTATTCACTTCCAGTTTAATAGATCCAGGCAATGCCAGCACGGGAGGGCTATTCACTCCCAGTTTAATAGATCCAGGCAATGCCAGCACAGGAGGGCTATTCACTTCCAGTTTAATAGATCCAGGCAATGCCAGCACGGAGGGCTATTCACTTCAAGTTTAATAGATCCAGGCAATGCCAGCACAGGAGGGCTATTCACTTCCAGTTTAATAGATCCAGGCAATGCCAGCACAGGAGGGCTATTCACTTCCAGTTTAATAGATCCAGGCAATGCCAGCACGGGAGGGCTATTCACTTCCAGTTTAATAGATCCAGGCAATGCCAGCACGGGAGGGCTGTTCACTTCCAGTTTAATAGATCCAGGCAATGCCAGCACAGGAGGGCTATTCACTTCCAGTTTAATAGATCCAGGCAATGCCAGCACGGGAGAGCTATTCACTTCCAGTTTAATAGATCCAGGCAATGCCAGCACGGGAGAGCTATTCACTTCCAGTTTAATAGATCCAGGCAGTGCCAGCACGGGAGGGCTATTCACTTCCAGTTTAATAGATCCAGGCAGTGCCAGCACGGGAGGGCTATGGAACTTTTTGAATACCAAAAATAAAACATAAAACTGTTAAAGTAAAAATGAACCCCACTACAAACTTGCAACCAACTCAGCATTCCCTTATTGACTTAAAAACCATGATATGTTTTACATCAAAACCATATTTACAGCCACTACTGTGCAGTTCCCAAACATACAAAAAAGGTCAAATCAAATTACAGGAAAAAAAAAAAACATTTGCTTTTTATAGATGTTTAGATCACCAGGTCCACCCTTCTCTTTTTCATTGCAAACTTGTTGATTACTTCATCGGATGACACTATAATGTCTCTGTGCTCAGAAAGCAAAGTGTGTCCATTCAGTCTAGATTCTCCCATTGTATTTCTTGTGTTGGGTTTAATTGGAGACAATCGTGAGAAACCTCTTTGGTTTCAGTGGTCACTGGCAGTGTTGCAAAGATCCGCAGTAGTTTGGAAATGTTTGGAAAGAAGTTATTCAGAGCATCGACAGCGCTCCCTGGCACTGGTGACCATGGTGATCCATTGGCGTATTTGTCCATTTTGCCTTCCATGTTGCAGTTCCGGATTCAGATATTGCTAGAGTGGGTGTGACATCATCTGGGTAGAAGTTTGAAAGAACCTCTGCAGAGCTGCTGGTTAACATGTGGACCTCGCATGGGAGAATGCAATTAAGATTGGAAAGAATGGCTCTGTGGTTCATGAATCGCGTCTTCATTTGAGATGTATACAAGTCCAGTACTGTAATAAGAACATAAGAACGTTTACAAACGAGAGGAGGCCATTCAGCCCATCCTGCTCGTTTGGTTGTTAGTAGCTTATTGATCCCAGAATCTCATCAAGCAGCTTCTTGAAGGATCCCAGGGTGTCAGCTTCAACAACATTACTGGGGAGTTGGTTCCAGACCTTGACAATTCTCTGTGTAAAAAAGTGCCTCCTATTTTCTGTTCTGAATGCCCCTTTATCTAATCTCCATTTGTGACACATTGTCTAGATGAAGACAACATAAACTCCTAGGTCTTTTTCATAGATTCCTTCTTCAATTTCAGTATCTCCCATATGATATTTATAATGCACATTTTTATTGCTTGCATGCAATACTTTACACTTTTCTCTATTAAATGCCATTTGCCATGTGCCTGCCCAGTTCTGAATGCTGTCTAGATCACTTTGAATGACTTTTGCTGCTACAACAGTGTTTGCCACTCCTCCTATTTTTGTGTCGTCTACAAAATTGCACCACTGGTTACCTCGCTCCATTTTGAGGTTTCTCCTCTAATCAGTACTTTCTGTTTTCTACATGTTAACCACTCCCTAATCCATGTGCATGCATTTCCTTTATGAACAGATTCTGGCCGTGGTAAGTTTTTTTTTTTAAAGATTCGTTCTCTGCAGCATTTCTTCTACTTGTTTTAGTTGTTTTAGTAGAAAAAAACAGCTGCACAAACACATTCAGTCAAATCACACTCCATTTTTTGGAGGTATTGTGATAGGTGAAAAGTTTTTGCAAGTATTTTTTCACATACATACAAGGTCAATGTGAATTTGGTTTTGTCAATGGCACTACAAAGCTGATTGACTTTTACAGAGGAATCACCTGAAAACGTTTCAGTGATCCACAACAGACTGGACCGTACTGGAGCTCAATGAAAGTAAAAATTGCATCATGACGCTCAACCCATCTTGAGTGATAACCAATCGACTTTTCTTTTGATCTGGTAAAACACATTGGATTTAGTTTCTCAAGCATGCAGATCGCAAGGCAGATTTGTGAAAAAAACGGCAAATTTCTGGCACAGTACCAAAACAGTTCCTTACTGAACGGAGTAGCACTTTTTGAGAACTAAATTGAGCCTGTGGCTGGCACAATGAACACAGCATGTATATTCATACTTTTCTCTGAGCTTTGCCTGTGCCTCATTTAAGCGGCCACTCGTTGCACTTGTGCCTCGTAAAAATGTAACATCAAGGCCAGTAGCAGATTCCACTAGAATTAGCGATTGCCTCCCCTGACAACTTTTCTGCGTTGACAAATGAAAGAAAGTCTTCTTTTATCACATAGCGACTGCTGTAATTCTCGTCTACGTGCCTCCCAATACCCACAGACAGCTGCTCTTTCCTCAGTGCATCTTTCATTTCATCTGCTAGAACAGCGAAACACTCGGCTGAATTTTATTTTTTTAGTATGATTTCTCCAGTTACATTTAGCAGCTCATTTTGTATTTCGGGGCTGACATAAGTTGCATTAGAAGTAGCAGTAGCAGTGTTTAGATGATCTAGAAAGGACGCTATCGCCCCCTCGTGCTCTATATCCGAGCAAGGCTCTGAAATTACAGTCATTTTGAACTTTCTACACTCAGTTGCCCTGAATCTTTATGCCCACATAAAGCTAATTCCTGGCAACCACAGAGAATGAAGGTTTCTGTTATGCTCTTTTAGTTTTTAGTTTCTTTTCTCGGCAACATGCTTCTTCCTCTCGAAATCAAGCTTAAGAGCTGGGTCTTGTGTTTAGAGCTATGAATTCTGTTTAGAGCTGTGTCTTGTGTTTAGAGCTATGAATTCTGTTTAGGGCTGTGTCTTGTGTTTAGAGCTATGAATTCTGTTTTGGGCTGTGTCTTGTGTATAGAGCTATGAATTCTGTTTAGAGCTGTGTCTTGTGTTTAGAGCTATGAATTCTGTTTAGGGCTGTGTCTTGTGTTTAGGGCTGTGTCTTGTGTTTAGAGCTGTGTCTTGTGTTTAGAGCTATGAATTCTGTTTAGGGCTGTGTCTTGTGTTTTAGAGCTATGAATTCTGTTTAGGGCTGTCTCTTGTTTTTTAGAGCTATGAATTCTGTTTAGAGCTGTCTATTGTGTTTAGGACTGTGTCTTGTGTTTAGGGCTGTGTCTTGTGTTTAGGGCTATGAATTCTGTTTAGAGCTGTGTCGTGTGTTTAGGGCTGTCTTGTGTTTAGAGCTGTGTCTTGTGTTTAGAGCTATGAATTCTGTTTAGAGCCGTGTCTTGTGTTTAGAGCTGTGTCTTGTGTATAGAGCTATGAATTCTGTTTAGAGCTGTGTCTTGTGTTTAGAGCTATGAATTCTGTTTAGGGCTGTGTCTTGTGTTTTAGAGCTATGAATTCTGTTTAGGGCTGTCTCTTGTGTTTTAGAGCTGTGTCTTGTGTTTAGAGCTGTGTCTTGTGTTTAGAGCTATGAATTCTGTTTAGAGGTGTGTCTTGTGTTTAGGGTTGTGTCTTGTGTTTAGGGCTGTGTCTTGTGTTTAGAGCTGTGTCTTGTGTTTAGAGCTGTGTCTTGTGTTTAGGGTTGTGTCTTGTGTTTAGAGCTGTGTCTTGTTTTAGAGCTATGAATTCTGTTTAGGGCTGTGTCTTGTGTTTTAGAGCTATGAATTCTGTTTAGAGCTGTGTCTTGTGTTTAGAGCTGTGTCTTGTGTTTAGAGCTATGAATTCTGTTTAGAGCTGTGTCTTGTGTTTAGGGCTGTGTCATGTGTTTAGGGCTGTCTTGTGTTTAGAGCTGTGTCTTGTGTTTTAGAGCTGTGTCTTGTGTTTAGACCTGTGTCTTGTGTTTAGAGCTATGAATTCTGTTTAGAGCTGTGTCTTGTGTTTAGGGCTGTGTCGTGTGTTTAGGGCTGTCTTATGTTTAGAGCTGTGTCTTGTGTTTTAGAGCTAGGAATTCTGTTTAGAGCTGTGTCTTGTGTTTAGAGCTGTGTCTTGTGTTTAGAGCTATGAATTCTGTTTAGAGCTGTGTCTTGTGTTTAGGGCTGTGTCATGTGTTTAGGGCTGTCTTGTGTTTAGAGCTGTGTCTTGTGTTTAGAGCTATGAATTCTGTTTAGAGCTGTGTCTTGTGTTTAGGGCTGTGTCGTGTGTTTAGGGCTGTCATGTTTAGAGCTGTGTCTTGTGTTTTAGAGCTAGGAATTCTGTTTAGAGCTGTGTCTTGTGTTTAGAGCTGTGTCTTGTGTTTAGAGCTATGAATTCTGTTTAGAGCTGTGTCTTGTGTTTAGAGCTATGAATTCTGTTTAGAGCTGTGTCTTGTGTTTAGGACTGTGTCTTGTGTTTAGAGCTGTGTCTTGTGTTTAGGTCTGTGTCTTGTGTTTAGAGCTATGAATTCTGTTTAGGGCTGTGTCTTGTGTTTTAGAGCTATGAATTCTGTTTAGGGCTGTCTCTTGTGTTTTAGAGCTATGAATTCTGTTTAGGGCTATGAATTCTGTTTAGAGCTGTGTCTTGTGTTTAGGGCTATGAATTCTGTTTAGAGCTGTGTCTTGTGTTTAGAGCTGTGTCTTGTGTTTAGGGCTGTGTCTTGTGTTTAGAGCTGTGTCTTGTGTTTAGGGCTGTGTCTTGTGTTTAGAGCTGTGTCTTGTGTTTAGGGCTATGAATTCTGTTTAGAGCTGTGTCTTGTGTTTAGGGCTGTGTCTTGTGTTTAGAGCTGTGTCTTGTGTTTAGGGCTGTGTCTTGTGTTTAGAGCTGTGTCTTGTGTTTTAGAGCTATGGATTCTGTTTAGAGCTGTGTCTTGTGTTTAGGGCTGTGTCGTGTGTTTAGGGCTGTGTCTTGTGTTTAGAGCTATGAATTCTGTTTAGGGCTGTGTCTTGTTTAGAGCTATGAATTCTGTTTAGAGCTGTGTCTTGTGTTTAGGGTTGTGTCTTGTGTTTAGAGCTGTGTCTTGTTTTAGAGCTATGAATTCTGTTTAGGGCTGTGTCTTGTGTTTTAGAGCTATGAATTCTGTTTAGAGCTGTGTCTTGTGTTTAGAGCTGTGTCTTGTGTTTAGAGCTATGAATTCTGTTTAGAGATGTCTCTTGTGTTATAGAGCTATGAATTCTGTTTAGAGCTGTGTCTTGTGTTTAGGGTTGTGTCTTGTGTTTAGAGCTGTGTCTTGTTTTAGAGCTATGAATTCTGTTTAGGGCTGTGTCTTGTGTTTTAGAGCTATGAATTCTGTTTAGAGCTGTGTCTTGTGTTTAGAGCTGTGTCTTGTGTTTAGAGCTATGAATTCTGTTTAGAGATGTCTCTTGTGTTATAGAGCTATGAATTCTGTTTAGAGCTGTCTATTGTGTTTAGGATTGTGTCTTGTGTTTAGAGCTGTGTCTTCTGTTTTCCTTTGCAGCACACATTTAAAGTCCTCTGCCCTGACACTAGAATCCCCATTATACCTTTCGTTTTTTTAATGTTCACGAAAAACATCAAGTGCATGCTTCCAGTCACAAAACTGCTTGTTTACTAATCTCCCTGGTTTCTGATGGCCACCCTTTCCCACAGTTACAAAAGAAAATGCTACGCAGTATTTGCAAAAGTATCCATCTAATGCAGCAGAATAAACTAGTCAAAGAAATGTGCCGATGACGCTGAAAGCTTAACTTTCCAGAAACTGGGAACAAGTACCCCTGTTCTGGTATCCAACTCTCCAATAAAATTGTTGCCCTCTCTGATTGTGTCAACTCCCGCTTGTTGATAAAATGAGCAGTGTCATTACTGTAATTGTCTCCAGACTCCAGGTACACGTTCAGTTGTCTGTGTGTCTCTCGATTTTAGTTGAAGTCACTGCAGAAATGCTGGTAGTGGACTCGCCTGAGAGTCTACCTTCTGACACGTCATCAACAGTTTTCTGCCGTTTAGAGACGGTGAGACAAGCAAAGAAATCACTGATTTTTGTATTATTTTTCCATTTCCGCACTGCTGTTACTTGCGAGGCCACGCTTCATCAGGTCTTTGAGTTTCAGCGTCTCGTAGCGCGTCTGTTTGGACTGTAAAATGTACGTCTGCATGCATTGTCCAATCAGAAGTGTGAAGCTCTCATAAACGACAGCAATCTGCCAATCACAAACAGAAATGTGTTTATCTAATGTTATTTGAAAGGTGCACTTTGGCAGACAAGCATTTCACTGGTTAGAGGTTGCACCAGTTGGGACTGGAGGTTCATAATTGTCACAGCTGGCTTTTTTTTTTTTCTCCAAACGACGCAGACATTTCGGCATTTTGATTTCGGGGGGGGGGGGCTGGTAAAGTATTACAGCGGAGTTTGCACAAGAACCCAAACATGCCAACATTCTGCCTTGCTGTTTAAATACTGAAGACTGCAGATTTAAATGTGCAATTTTTATTTTTCCAATTATTTTTGAGAGCTTCAAGGCTGGTGTAGAGGAGATGGTGCCCCCTGTTTGTTAGTGGTAAATACATTCTAATGGCCCTACTGTATGTGTCTGTTATGGTGTAGTTTTACAGTTAACCTGAGCTCCAGTGACTCCAGTGACATTGCTCTGCATCTGAACTCCCGGATGAAAAGTAACACCTTTGTTAGGAATTCGTACCTCAGAGACAGCTGGGGAGCGGAGGAGGTTTCGCTGCCAGAGTTCCCCTTCACTGCTGGACAATACTTCGAGGTAGGAGATTGCAGCTGCTATGTATACTGAGGATGGTTATGAACATACTGATTTACACACTTCAGATCTAGGATGAACTCCTAGTTAATGCACTTTTAACATCCACTTCATACAAGTTCTATCACATTGTACACACAGAACTGTGGTCCTGCTGCACACATCTTATTTTCTAGATTAGTTGCAGGTCATGTCCATTATATTCCAGCAAATATTAGAAATATTTCCAAATCTATAAAATACAGTACATCAAAAATCACAATATGTATCAGACACCATTTTAGGCTACCAAAAACAAAACAAAAAGAAAGTTGTATTTTCCTTGGCCTGTTTGTAAACGTACCTGTAAACACACTGCAGTTAAATTGTGGAGTTTTATTAGTGGAGAAAAAAGAATGCATCTGTTTACAAGGATGTAAATAGATGCATTCTTTTGATTCTGGGATTGCTTGCTGCTAATTGAATAGCTATTTGCTCCAGCTTAAAGGGCACATACGGTTTTCTTATTGGAATAAATGTTTGTTTGGATGTTCATCCTCATGTGTTGCATACCTGTGGATAATGTGTTTGAAAATTGCATGACCTGAACATTCCAAATGGAATTGTCCCACGCTTGTGTTCTAGATGATCCTCTGCTGTGATCCCAGCCAGTTTAAAGTTGCAGTGAATGGAGTGCACCTGCTGGATTACAAACATCGAGTCAAGGGCCTTGAAAAGATCAATCAGCTAGAGATCATGGGCGACGTCAAACTACTGGATGTGAAAATCTGGTGAACTAAACCACGGTGGTGCAGTAAAGAGCACAGAGAGGGCTTCAGATTCCACTGAAAGAATGGAGTCTTCATCTATATTGATTGATTAAATGCATGTTTACAGTTGTATGTTTCAGTACCTGTTCAGTTACAGCAGGAGTGGCCAAAGCTAGGCTTTCCAGTCCTGGTCTTTGTTCCAGCCACATTTGAAATTGTTTCATTGAACCAGTGAAACCTCCTCCAGACACTGAGGTAGCTTCTGTTAAACCTGGAGTGGAATGAATGGACCTCCAGGACCGGGATTGCACACCCCTGCTTTTACATAATACAGTGTATTAATCTGCGTTAAACGGCTTCAATATTTTTCACATTGTTTTTGAGTAGTGCTTTAGGAATCCTGTTGTGATTTTTTTTTTTTTTTTTTCCAAGGGCAACTTTTCTGAATGCAAATAAAGTGCTATGTGTTATAACTTAAAAATAGAACTACAATATATGATAGAACACATGTAAATTCTACCCTAAATCAATAAAATCTGATAAACTGGATGAAGTGTCATTTTTAAGTCAAAATAAAACATTAAGATAAAACATGTTTAATTTCTTTACAATATCTTGGCTGCTATATATTGGTATCATATCTTCAAGAAGATCATTCATCTTTTTGTATTTTATGGTGAGTGTTTTTTTGCTCTTGTCAATCTTTTTGATTCTCATGTTTTTTTTGCTCTTGTCAATCTTTTTGATTCTCATGTTTTTTTGCTCTTGTCTATCTCTTCGATTCTCATGTTTTTTTGTTCTTGTCTATCTCTTCGATTCTCATGTTTTTTGCTCTTGTCAATCTTTTTGATTCTCATGGTTTTTTTGTTCTTGTCTATCTCTTCGATTCTCATGTTTTTTTGTTCTTGTCTATCTCTTCGATTCTCATGTTTTTTTGCTCTTGTCAATCTTTTTGATTCTCATGGTTTTTTGCTCTTGTCAATCTTTTTGATTCTCATGGTTTTTTTGTTCTTGTCTATCTCTTCGATTCTCATCTTTTTTGCTCTTGGCTATCTTTGCTTTTCATGTTTTTTTTGTTCTTGTCAATCTTTTTGATTCTCATGGTTTTTTGTTCTTGGCTATCTTTTTGATTCTCATGGTTTTTTGTTCTTGGCTATCTTTTTGATTTTCATGTTTTTTTGCTCTTGTCAATCTTTTTGATTCTCATGGTTTTTGTTCTTGTCTGTCTCTTGATTCTCATGTTTTTTTGTTCTTGTCTGTCTCTTCGATTCTCATGTTTTTTGCTCTTGTCAATCTTTTTGATTCTCATGGTTTTTTTTGCTCTTGTCAATCTTTTTGATTCTCATGTTTTTTTGCTCTTGTCAATCTTTGATTCTCATGTTTTTTTTGTTCTTGGCTATCTCTTGATTCTCATCTGTTTTTTGCTCTTGGCTATCTTTGATTCTCATGGTTTTTTTGTTCTTGGCTATCTCTTCGATTCTCGTGTTTTTTGCTCTTGTCAATCTTTTTGATTTTCATGTTTTTTTTGTTCTTGGCTATCTTTTTGATTCTCATGGTTTTTTGTTCTTGGCTATCTTTTTGATTCTCATGGTTTTTTTGTTCTTGGCTATCTTTTTGATTTTCATGTTTTTTTGTTCTTGTCAATCTTTTTGATTCTCATGTTTTTTTTGTTCTTGTCTATCTTTTTGATTCTCATGGTTTTTTGCTCTTGGCTATCTTTGATTCTCATGGTTTTTTTGTTCTTGGCTATCTTTTTGAATTTCACGTTTGCATGCTCTTGTCTATCTTTATAAAACTTAGAGCCACAGCCGAGCTTAACGGCATCTGGACAGACAGCGTTGTCTTAACTTTTAACAAGGTGTGATATTAATGTGAGAAGAGCAATAGTGTGGAATGTGATCTCTGTGTGGAAGAGGCCAGTATTGAAACGAGTATCTGATCTCTGCGTGGAAGAGGCCAGTATTGAAACGAGTATCTGATCTCTGCGTGGAAGAGGCCAGTATTGAAATTAATATGTGATCTCTGCGTGGAAGAGGCCAGTATTGAAATGAATATGTGAACTCTGTGTGGAAGAGGCCAGTATTGAAATTAATATGTGATCTCTGCGTGGAAGAGGCCAGTATTGAAACGAGTATCTGATCTCTGCGTGGAATTGGCCAGTATTGAAACGAGTATCTGATCTCTGCGTGGAAGAGGCCAGTATTGAAACGAGCATCTGATCTCTGCGTGGAAGAGGCCAGTATTGAAACGAGTATCTGATCTCTGCGTGGAAGAGGCCAGTATTGAAATTAATATGTGATCTCTGCGTGGAAGAGGCCAGTATTGAAACGAGTATCTGATCTCTGCGTGGAAGAGGTCAGTATTGAAATTAATATGTGATCTCTGCGTGGAAGAGGCCAGTATTGAAATGAATAAGTGATCTCTGCGTGAAAGAGGCCAGTATTGAAATTAATATGTGATCTCTGTGTGGAAGAGGCCAGTATTGAAACGAATATGTGATCTCTGCGTGGAAGAGGCCAGTATTGAAATTAATATGTGATCTCTGCGTGGAAGAGGCCAGTATTGAAATGAGTATCTGATCTCTGCGTGGAAGAGGCCAGTATTGAAATGAATATGTGATCTCTGCGTGGAAGAGACCAGTATTGAAATTAATATGTGATCTCTGCGTGGAAGAGGCCAGTATTGAAATGAGTATCTGATCTCTGCGTGGAAGAGGCCAGTATTGAAATGAATATGTGATCTCTGCGTGGAAGAGGCCAGTATTGAAATTAATATGTGATCTCTGTGTGGAAGAGGCCAGTATTGAAACGAGTATCTGATCTCTGCGTGGAAGATGCCAGTATTGAAATTAATATGTGAGCTCTGCGTGAAGAGGCCAGTATTGAAACGAATATGTGATCTCTGCGTGGAAGAGGCCAGTATTGAAATTAATATGTGATCTCTGCGTGGAAGAGGCCAGTATTGAAATGAATATGTGATCTCTGTGTGGAAGGACAAACTGCTGCTGCAAAACCGGGTCTACTTATGTATTCACTACCAGAGGCCAGTACTGAAACGAATATGTGATCTCTGTGTGGAAGGTTCACCGTGCACCACGAACCCTATAATCTGGCCGGGCGCCTGTGGGCTTGCCTGTAAGCTGCCCTGAGCTGCGTTGTCCTCCGATGCTGTAGGTCCAAGGTGGCTGCATAGTGAGTCTGCAGTGTGAAAAGAAGCGGTCGGCTGACGACAGCATGTGTTTATCTTTGCCGCTCCCGAGTCATCACACCTGGATATTCCTGACAATGAAGTGTGCCTGACGCCTGCACATATAATTTCGTCATTGCTGTGGCTACAATATTCATCTGCATAGGGGAGAGGGAAGAAACTCCAGGGTGCCATTTTTTGTGAGAGGAAACGTGAACTGGATTGCTTCCCTATTATTATTATTATTATTATTATTATTATTATTATTAATAAATTATTATTAATAAATTAGTAGCCCATTACCCTCATGCAAGCTACACAGTTTTAAACAGCCAGGCTTTGTCTCTTGACTTTATTAGATGCAGCAAATCATTTTTTCCTCCAGTAGGCAGTTGTTAGGGGTGCATTGCATTGATCTGCTGTTTCCTGTCTCACAAGATGTTGCGCCAGCACTTCCAGTACAGATGTTCTGGTAAAACAGACGGTACAATCCATTATGCGAAATGCGTTCTTTATAGGTGCTTAGAAATACAAAGAATCTGTTTACAAGGAAGTCTATCTGCTTTAAAAAACATTCTTCTATCTGTTACACTTACATTTTCATTTCAGTGTTACAATTTACAGTATTATTACACAGTCAGAGACCAGTGTATTGCTATTTGAACTCCTCTAACCACCAGATCTATCCTTCCATTGATGCTGTGTATTTTAAATATCCGTCATTTGGAGTCTTACCTTGCTTTTTATTTTAGTACACTAATGACACGTGGCATGTTTGAGATGCTGGGTTTAATAACCTTTATATACAAAGAGCTGTGTTCCAGTCTCTGTGCATTCCCAGTGACAGACCTGTGTTACAGTCTCTGTGCATTCCCAGTGACAGACCTGTGTTACAGTCTCTGTGCATTCCCAGTGACAGACCTGTGTTCCAGTCTGTGCATTCCCAGTGACAGACCTGTGTTACAGTCTGTGCATTCCCAGTGACAGACCTGTGTTCCAGTCTGTGCATTCCCAGTGACAGACCTGTGTTCCAGTCTGTGCATTCCCAGTGACAGACCTGTGTTCCAGTCTCTGTGCATTCCCAGTGACAGACCTGTGTTACAGTCTGTGCATTCCCAGTGACAGACCTGTGTTACAGTCTGTGCATTCCCAGTGACAGACCTGTGTTACAGTCTGTGCATTCCCAGTGACAGACCTGTGTTAGTCTCTGTGCATTCCCAGTGACAGACCTGTGTTAGTCTGTGCATTCCCAGTGACAGACCTGTGTTCCAGTCTCTGTGCATTCCCAGTGACAGACCTGTGTTCCAGTCTCTGTGCATTCCCAGTGACAGACCTGTGTTCCAGTCTCTGTGCATTCCCAGTGACAGACCTGTGTTACAGTCTCTGTGCATTCCCAGTGACAGACCTGTGTTCCAGTCTCTGTGCATTCCCAGTGACAGACCTGTGTTCCAGTCTCTGTGCATTCCTAGTGACAGACCTGTGTTCCAGTCTCTGTGCATTCCCAGTGACAGACCTGTGTTACAGTCTCTGTGCATTCCCAGTGACAGACCTGTGTTCCAGTCTCTGTGCATTCCCAGTGACAGACCTGTGTTCCAGTCTCTGTGCATTCCCAGTGACAGACCTGTGTTCCAGTCTCTGTGCATTCCCAGTGACAGACCTGTGTTCCAGTCTGTGCATTCCCAGTGACAGACCTGTGTTCCAGTCTCTGTGCATTCCCAGTGACAGACCTGTGTTCCAGTCTGTGCATTCCCAGTGACAGACCTGTGTTACAGTCTCTGTGCATTCCCAGTGACAGACCTGTGTTACAGTCTCTGTGCATTCCCAGTGACAGACCTGTGTTCCAGTCTCTGTGCATTCCCAGTGACAGACCTGTGTTCCAGTCTCTGTGCATTCCCAGTGACAGACCTGTGTTCCAGTCTCTGTGCATTCCCAGTGACAGACCTGTGTTCCAGTCTCTGTGCATTCCCAGTGACAGACCTGTGTTCCAGTCTGTGCATTCCCAGTGACAGACCTGTGTTCCAGTCTCTGTGCATTCCCAGTGACAGACCTGTGTTCCAGTCTGTGCATTCCCAGTGACAGACCTGTGTTACAGTCTCTGTGCATTCCCAGTGACAGACCTGTGTTACAGTCTCTATGCATTCCCAGTGACAGACCTGTGTTCCAGTCTCTGTGCATTCCCAGTGACAGACCTGTGTTACAGTCTGTGCATTCCCAGTGACAGACCTGTGTTCCAGTCTCTGTGCATTCCCAGTGACAGACCTGTGTTACAGTCTGTGCATTCCCAGTGACAGACCTGTGTTCCAGTCTCTGTGCATTCCCAGTGACAGGGACCTGCTTAGTAAGTGAAGTGTGAGAATCTAAAAGTTCAGCTGCTTACACAGAGTGACAGAGTTGAGCTCTGAATAAAAACTTGCTTTGCAGACATAGTTTTGTATCCAGCAGTTCACTCTTGTGAAGGGGCACAGTGCGCGGTTTAGAACAGCAGCGACACTCTGCCACTTCATCTACATTCAAACCACTCCTTCAGCAGCACGGCCTTCACTAATGCTCCCGGTTTGTCAGTTAGTAGAAGCTGCTGCTCTTAGCAAACTAGGACACAAACGCAAGTGCACCTTTGACTTGTTGGGACACATCCCTGGTAATAAGAAACATAAGAAACATAAGAAAGTTTACAAACGAGAGGAGGCCATTCAGACCATCTTGCTCGTTTGGTTGTTAGTAGCTTATTGATCCTGAATCTCATCAAGCAGCTTCTTGAAGGATCCCAGGGTGTCAGCTTCAACAACATTACTGGGGAGTTGGTTCCAGACCCTCACAATTCTCTGTGTAAAAAAGTGCCTCCTATTTTCTGTTCTGAATGCCCCTTTATCTAATCTCCATTTGTGACCCCTGGTCCTTGTTTCTTTTTTCAGGTCAAAGAAGTCCCCTGGGTCGACATTGTCTATACCTTTTAGGATTTTGAATGTTTGAATCAGATCGCCGTGTAGTCGTCTTTGTTCAAGACTGAATAGATTCAATTCTTTTAGCCTGTCTGCATACGGCATGCCTTTTAAACCCGGGATAATTCTGGTTGCTCTTCTTTGCACTCTTTCTAGAGCAGCAATATCGTTTTTGTAACAAGGTGACCAGAACGGAACACAATATTCTAGGTGAGGTCTTACTAATGCAAGTTTTAGCATTACTTCCCTTGATTTAAATTCAACACTCCTCACAATATATCCGAGCATCTTGCTGGCCTTTTTTATAGCTTCCCCACATTGTCTAGAGGAAGACATTTCTGAGTCAACATAAACTCCTAGGTCTTTTTCATAGTTCCCTTCTTCAATTTCAGTATCTCCCATATGATATTTATAATGCACATTTTTATTGCCTGCATGCAATACTTTACACTTTTCTCTATTAAATTTCATTTGCCATGTGCCACCTCGCTCCATTTTGAGTTTTCTCCTCTAATCAGTACTTTCTGTTTTCTACATGTTAACCACTCCCTAATCCATGTGCATGCATTTCCTTGAATCCCTACTGCGTTCAGTTTGAGAATTAATCTTTTATGCAGGACTTTGTCAAAAGCTTTCTGGAAATCTAAATAAACCATGTTGTATTCTTTGCAATTATCCATTTTCAATGTTGCATCCTCAAAAAAGTCAAGTAGGTATACAGAGCTATTCAACAGTACTGCACAGAACAAACATCCTGTTCCCTTGCAGGAGGGCTGGAGGTTGGGAATGGAGTGTGAGCAGCATCACATAGATCATGTAGTTCTCCTCTGTGCCAAACATGGAGTGAACTTTGAAATAGCAAGAGACAAAGTAAATCGAATCAAACCTATGGTTAACTGGGTGTTCACCACAACCCCCCTGCCTCAGGGTGTAGTTTAGTCTGGGTTGAAAGGTTAAAAACAGAACTCATTAAACTGAAAATGTACGATTGATTTTCTGAGACGAGACACGTCAAGTATCAGAAACTCCAGACTAAGAGCTGTAATTTTATTCATGTCCACAGGAAATCTTACATTTGGAGATAATAAAATGGTGATATGGCACAACACAATACCATCATTTTAACCACTTCAAACATAAAGAAGATTAAATGATATGCAACGTGATGCTGCCGATACATTGTCAAAGGGATTCACTACAAAGAAAGGCAAGAATAGTATCCATTACTATATCTATATCTATATCTATATATACATATATACATATATACATACATATATATATATACACACACACACACACACACACACACACACACACACACACACACACACACACACACACACTGTATATCGTTGCACAGTCCTTTTAGAAAATAGTGCCGTCGGTCATGAATATAAAACAGAAAAAGCAGTTTATTCCTGCAGATTTCTTTATCTGTAGATTTCTTTAAATGACTTAAGGAGCTTCATTCTCAACCTTAAAACAGGAAAATCATGTATCTCAGTCCAGAATGGCACAGACTTGAATATATACACAATGAACAGCTAGAATATGGGTTAGACACTTGCACGGTATAAGAGAAGCCCATTGTGTCCACATTGGCTGCTTTACCAAACGATGCGTTCCAGTTCAGGAGGGATTCAGCATGGTGTGTCACAATGTCTGATGATCATCACGGTGGAACAACACCTGGAACTGTGCCTCAAGTCTGCATAAACCGAGGCTCACCAAGGCAGCCTTTAACTGAGAACCAAAACACAAGCTTCCGAAAGGGGAGTCCCTCTGCATGTCCATTCCAGTCTGTCCTGGGTATGAGTCCCTCTGCATGTCCATTCCAGTCTGTCCTGGGTATGAGTCCCTCTGCATGTCCATTCCATTCTGTCCTGGGAATATTACAGGGATTTCAGTGGGGACGGATGGGCTCAGACAGAGCTCAGCTTGACAAGACCTCGCACCGAGTCTTCGTGCAGAGAGTCCTGGCTGGCCAGGTTGAACACATGCATGGTGTGGCTGTGAGTCAGGGAGCTCCCTGAGGAGAGCACTCCCCGTGGGGAGGGGACCTCCTCTGGGGTCAGGAAGTGGGGTCCTCCCTGCTCCTCCCGTGCTGGCAGCATGTCCGACAGCGTGGTGTCGCACGACAGGTTTGGCGTGGAGGATGGCGGGGTGGGCTGCCCGAGGGTGAGGGGGGCACAGGGGGCGCTGAGGGGGATCTTCCCCGGGAGGGGCAGCTCGTTGCTGGCCAGGTGGGGCTCAGTCTGCAACAGGGGTGTGGCTGCAGCCTGCAAAACGAATTTAGTGCTCTGAATGCACTGGTCCTGGTCACACTGTGGCAAGGGAAGAAGGAACGGTGAAATGGCCTTGCGCTGCGCACAGACAGACAGAGACACACACACGCACACACACACACACACACACACACACACGCACGCACGCACACACACAGACACAGAGACACACACACGCACGCACACGCACACACACACAGACATAGACACACACACAATGGGAGTGGAGGAAGGGATACAGACAGGTCAGAGTGTTTGAAACAGAAGGGTGGGTGGGAGTGGAGAAGAAGAAGACGACACGTTAGTTACTTTGTTTCATTTTTGCACAAATCCCAAGAAAAATCAAAAGCACAGACAACAAAACATGGCCTCCCAGCTGCTGGGTGAATATTTAGGGACTGGATCCAAAGTGAGCTCATAATAACATGCCAATAAAGAATACATGTTAATGCACTCATCAGAATATCTCGGGATGGGTTTTTATAATGGACACAAATAGAAGAGTTCTGATGAAATACTTTGATCAAAAGACAAATGGGGAGATGAATAGTTCAAGTGAACAGTATCAGAAAAGGACTGCTTTATTAGTATACCTGTTTTCCACAGTTTATTGGAACGATTATTCCCGTCCCCCGTTAGCCTGGGCCACACCAAAAAACAACAAACAGTCTTGCACTCTCACAGCAGCACATTCACACAGCAGCTCGTCTCGCTCTCACAGCAGCACATTCACACAGCAGCTCGTCTCGCTCTCACAGCAGCACAGTCACACAGCAGCTCGTCTGGCTCTCACAGCAGCACAGTCACACAGCAGCTCGTCTGGCTCTCACAGCAGCACATTCACACAGCAGCTCGTCTGGCTCTCACAGCAGCACATTCACACAGCAGCTCGTCTGGCTCTCACAGCAGCACATTCACACAGCAGCTCGTCTGGCTCTCACAGCAGCACAGTCACACAGCAGCTCGTCTGGCTCTCACAGCAGCACAGTCACACAGCAGCTCGTCTGGCTCTCACAGCAGCTCGTCTCGCTCTCACAGCAGCACAGTCACACAGCAGCTCGTCTCGCTCTCACAGCAGCACAGTCACACAGCAGCTCGTCTCGCTCTCACAGCAGCACAGTCACACAGCAGCTCGTCTCGCTCTCACAGCAGCAGTCACACAGCAGCTCGTCTCGCTCTCACAGCAGCACATTCACACAGCAGCTCGTCTCGCTCTCACAGCAGCACATTCACACAGCAGCTCGTCTCGCTCTCACAGCAGCACAGTCACACAGCAGCTCGTCTCGCTCTCACAGCAGCACATTCACACAGCAGCTCGTCTCGCTTTCACAGCAGCTCGTCTCGCTCTCACAGCAGCACATTCACACAGCAGCTCGTCTCGCTCTCACAGCAGCACATTCACACAGCAGCTCGTCTCGCTTTCACAGCAGCTCGTCTCGCTCTCACAGCAGCACATTCACACAGCAGCTCGTCTCACTCTTTAGCGCAGCACATTGTTTTCCTAGAGTAGCCCTCTTTGGAGTCAGTCTTATCAAGAAAACCTCTCAGTTTTTCTTTGTCTTTTAGCCATCCACACAATTTACATTATGCAACATTTATATCTTTTAAAGCTGCTGCTTGAGTTTCACCTTTTCTTACTCTGTCCACTGCATTGAGTTTCATTTTAGCAGAGAAGGGGTCTGCCATGCTTCATACTGTATTTCTGGAACGTTCACCCAATGTTTGCGAATCAAATTGCATTATGGGGGGGAATGGGAGCCACGACCTTACCGTGTTATAACCGATTCTGCACTATGATAGGTCGCGTTATAACGGGGTAGCACTGTGTGTGTGTGTATATGCTTATGTATATGTATATTATTTAAAAACAATTTATTTATTTTTTTTTTTTAAGCAAAGTGATACCATGCATGCGCACGCTTGTAGCGTATTTGGACTGTAACAGCTGGTCAATCTCGGCTGAGATGTCATCCTAGTGGACTGTTTAAACAGACTAGAAGGTGTGGTGTTAGAACAGGACGGAAGAGGCATAGAAGTGAACAAACAGCAAGATGATTCTCAATGACAGTATTATGGGGTGGTGCTTACCATGTTGCTATGAGACTGTGTCGCCCCATACATCGTGATTCCATTAGATGGTGCTACTGACTGTGGTGCATCTGGCTGAATAAAGCCTCTTCTGTCAATTAAACTACAAAAGAGAAAACAAAATGAACAAAAAGTTTACATCTTATTATATTTCAAATAAATAAAACGATACTACTTGTTAAAAACAGTAATCTAGACAGAGACAGATCTACTGTACATGCTGCCACCATTGCAATCGGTTACCCGGTGTCATGAATTACACAAATACATCGCTTCATGATGAATTACACAAATACATCGCTTCATGATGAATTACACGAATACATCGCTTCATGATGAATTACACAAATACATCGCTTCATGATGAATTACACAAATACATCGCTTCATGATGAATTACACAAATACATCGCTTCATGATGAATTACACAAATACATCGCTTCATGATGAATTACACAAATACATCGCTTCATGATGAATTACACAAATACATCGCTTCATGATGAATTACACAAATACATCGCTTCATGATGAATTACACAAATACATCGCTTCATGATGAATTACACAAATACATCGCTTCATGATGAATTACACAAATACATCGCTTCATGATGAATTACACAAATACATCGCTTCATGATGAATTACACAAATACATCGCTTCATGATGAATTACACAAATACATCGCTTCATGATGAATTACACAAATACATCGCTTCATGATGAATTACACAAATACATCGCTTCATGATGAATTACACAAATACATCGCTTCATGATGAATTACACAAATACATCGCTTCATGATGAATTACACAAATACATCGCTTCATGATGAATTACACAAATACATCGCTTCATGATGAATTACACAAATACATCGCTTCATGATGAATTACACAAATACATCGCTTCATCCTGAATTACACAAATACATCGCTTCATGATGAATTACACAAATACATCGCTTCATCCTGAATTACACAAATACATCGCTTCATCCTGAATTACACAAATACATCGCTTCATGATGAATTACACAAATACATCGCTTCATGATGAATTACACAAATACATCGCTTCATGATGAATTACACAAATACATCGCTTCATGATGAATTACACAAATACATCGCTTCATGATGAATTACACAAATACATCGCTTCATGATGAATTACACAAATACATCGCTTCATGATGAATTACACAAATACATCGCTTCATGATGAATTACACAAATACATCGCTTCATGATGAATTACACAAATACATCGCTTCATGATGAATTACACAAATACATCGCTTCATGATGAATTACACAAATACATCGCTTCATGATGAATTACACAAATACATCGCTTCATGATGAATTACACAAATACATCGCTTCATGATGAATTACACAAATACATCGCTTCATGATGAATTACACAAATACATCGCTTCATGATGAATTACACAAATACATCGCTTCATGATGAATTACACAAATACATCGCTTCATGATGAATTACACAAATACATCGCTTCATGATGAATTACACAAATACATCGCTTCATGATGAATTACACAAATACATCGCTTCATCCTGAATTACACAAATACATCGCTTCATGATGAATTACACAAATACATCGCTTCATGATGAATTACACAAATACATCGCTTCATGATGAATTACACAAATACATCGCTTCATGATGAATTACACAAATACATCGCTTCATGATGAATTACACAAATACATCGCTTCATGATGAATTACACAAATACATCGCTTCATGATGAATTACACAAATACATCGCTTCATGATGAATTACACAAATACATCGCTTCATGATGAATTACACAAATACATCGCTTCATGATGAATTACACAAATACATCGCTTCATCCTGAATTACACAAATACATCGCTTCATGATGAATTACACAAATACATCGCTTCATCATGAATTACACAAATACATCGCTTCATGCTGAATTACACAAATACATCGCTTCATGATGAATTACACAAATACATCGCTTCATGATGAATTACACAAATACATCGCTTCATGATGAATTACACAAATACATCGCTTCATGATGAATTACACAAATACATCGCTTCATGATGAATTACACAAATACATCGCTTCATGATGAATTACACAAATACATCGCTTCATGATGAATTACACAAATACATCGCTTCATGATGAATTACACAAATACATCGCTTCATGATGAATTACACAAATACATCGCTTCATGATGAATTACACAAATACATCGCTTCATGATGAATTACACAAATACATCACTTCATCCTGAATTACACAAATACAGAAGCGTTATGCGTTTTTTAAATCTCTGTGTTGAGATGCAGCTGGTTATGACTGTGCAGATTTAAATCTCTCTGCCAATGGAACCCAGGAAAGGAATGTTACCTCCCATCTAGAATCATCTGAATTAATATTTGATACACTGAAGAATACCATATAGCAGCTCATGCAGAGTGATTAAATGCAATTTTGGTTTTTGAGAAAAAATGTAAATCTGCCAATATACTCTCATCAATAATTACTGCTCGTGAGCTCTCTCTGCGTGGATAGATTACTGCTCTGTGAGCTCTCTCTGCATGGATAGATTACTGCTCTGTGAGCTCTCTCTGCGTGGATAGATTACTGCTCCGTGAGCTCTCTCTGCGTGGATAGATTACTGCTCCGTGAGCTCTCTCTGCGTGGATAGATTACTGCTCTGTGAGCTCTCTCTCTGTGGATAGATTACTGCTCTGTGAGCTCTCTCTGCGTGGATAGATTACTGCTCTGTGAGCTCTCTCTCTGCGTGGATAGATTACTGCTCTGTGAGCTCTCTCTGCGTGGATAGATTACTGCTCTGTGAGCTCTCTCTGTGTGGATAGATTACTGCTCTGTGAGCTCTCTCTGCGTGGATAGATTACTGCTCTGTGAGCTCTCTCTGTGTGGATAGATTACTGCTCTGTGAGCTCTCTCTGCGTGGATAGATTACTGCTCTGTGAGCTCTCTCTCGTGGATAGATTACTGCTCTGTGAGCTCTCTCTGTGGATAGATTACTGCTCTGTGAGCTCTCTCTCTGTGGATAGATTACTGCTCTGTGAGCTCTCTCTGCGTGGATAGATTACTGCTCCGTGAGCTCTCTCTGCGTGGATAGATTACTGCTCCGTGAGCTCTCTCTGCGTGGATAGATTACTGCTCCGAGCGCTCTCTCTCTGTGGATAGATTACTGCTCTGTGAGCTCTCTCTGCGTGGATAGATTACTGCTCCGTGAGCTCTCTCTGCGTGGATAGATTACTGCTCTGTGAGCTCTCTCTGCGTGGATAGATTACTGCTCTGTGAGCTCTCTCTGTGTGGATAGATTACTGCTCTGTGAGCTCTCTCTGTGTGGATAGATTACTGCTCTGTGAGCTCTCTCTGTGTGGATAGATTACTGCTCTGTGAGCTCTCTCTCTGCGTGGATAGATTACTGCTCTGTGAGCTCTCTCTGTGTGGATAGATTACTGCTCTGTGAGCTCTCTCTGTGTGGATAGATTACTGCTCTGTGAGCTCTCTCTGTGTGGATAGATTACTGCTCTGTGAGCTCTCTCTGTGTGGATAGTACTTCTCTATTTAAGACAAATTAGAAATAAACAAATAAATAAACAAACAGAAGCACTCCCAGATCGAGTAGAAAGATGTATGGAAAGGTTGAGTAGACAGCTGTAATCATTCGCTATTAAGAAACCCAGTTGTGTACAGGCCCTTCATGAAAAATGAATGCTGTAGCAAAACAAATAAATACAACAGAAAATCTGTTCACATGTCCGTACATACTCATGTCATGCATCTGGAAGCCCACTCACTGAACTGGGATGAAGCTGCCCGGTATTCACATTGTTTAGCATTATCTTAAGGCAGTAGAAGCTCGTGGGGATGTATGGAGGTCTCTGTCTGCATGTCACACTTGAGAACTGCTCATCTCATTTTGAAACGTTGTGTACTTGGTGTCTTTAGCGTAAGATATTGAGTGTCACACTGTAATGGTCACCCAACACAGTTGATAGGCAACTGTACTGTCCTCCCTTAGGAGATACTACTGGCCAAGTAAAACTAAATAAGTCAGTAAGGGTGACCGACAGTAAAACAGGGTCGTCACAATGCGTCAATTTCACTAAACAAACACTGGTTTATTCCGAGGAACACAAAGCTTGACAAAAAGAATAAGACTAAACAATTACAGTAGAAAACCACTCAATTAGGGACAGAGTGACAAGGAAGAGAATATAGTGTAAACAAACCCAGGAAAACAGATTATAAATGAAGATACACAGCAGAGCTTAAGAATATAACCACAACAATTTAACAATTACTGACACGGAGGATGATTAATATACAGAATGAATAAACAATGCAACACAAAATCTAAATCAACAAAATAGTAATGAAGTCCCAAAAAGTAACAAAAGAAAAAAAAAACAACAACGATGACAAAGTCAACGGAAAGAGCTCACCAAACCGGTATGGAAGTCCAGTTAATTACTTGGGATTAATGTGAGCGATGATGTAGAGGTCTTCAGGAGATGAAAAACATTGAGAGCGATGAAATGGATGTTTGATGAATACTGAGGTTGCAAACAGTCCAGAACAGATGCACAAAAACATACAACCACACACTCCAGCAAAAAACACAAAGGAAACTACCCCACCTAATTAAGCAAAAAACGGTAACTAGACAATAAACTAAAGCAGCAGACAAAAAGAAAAACAAAGGCTAAAGAATAATATCTAGCTAACAGTATAAAGATTAGGTTTCAAAAGGTAGACAGACTCTCTCACCAAGGTGCTAGCTACAGGGAAAAAAACACACACTCAACCCCCCACAATCAGAGAAATAAGAGACAGGTGAAGATTGACTGTGTGAAAGGATTGGTGGATGAAATTTTGAATGGACCAATGGGGTGAAAGAAAGAAAGAAATGGATACTGGGAAATGTAGTTTTTATAGGTTGGCCTGGCCAGGCTACTGCCTTTACTTAAAGGGACAGGTGAGTGAAAATTACACCCACATATGTAGCAACAGTGCTACAACACAATCTGGGGACATATGAAGGTGCATCAACGTATTCATCACACTGACAGCTCTGAACTCACAGCCGTGACGGCAGACTAGATTACTCACATAGTGTTCATTTAGTAACACAATGTTAGAGGACAAGGGTTTCGCACTGCAAACAGGGAGCAGCTGAATAGAGGAGTCCTTTACCTGGGAGGTACTGGTCCACACAGCGCCACGCAGCAGTTAGTGACAATGTTCCCATGGCTGTAGGGATTGTAGTTTTCTTTGCCTCTTTTAGTTGACCATGCTCCCTTAATCTAAAACAAATAGAAAATAATAGAACTCAAGTGATCTGTAGCAAAAAATCCAGCAACAAAAATCAAACCTCAAACCATCAGGTCTCAGTTAGGTCCTGGGATATGACTTTGTGCAGCTCAAAGGCTCGAACCCAGGAACTATTCCATACGGACCGTGCTTATGCTGTTCAGAAGTGGACATTGGTTTTTGAAATCCAGTGAACCCAGGTGAAGTGAGTGGAAAGGGTGTAAGTTGTGCACATCACTGGGTAAGAGTGCTCTCTCCAGAGAGACTTCTGGAAGCAGTGATTTTGTATCCAAGTCCAACCTGCCCAGGTTCTGAGCAGGTAGATCCCACATTCCAGGTCTCACTGATTTTACAATTGAAGGAGCTTTACCACTGCTACATTATCATGTATTAGCTCTATTAACATTATCACTGGGCAAGAAGGAAAAAACAAACAGAACAAAAACAGCTCTATGAATCAACACTTTCACATAGTGTCATACTGTCCCATTAACATGAAAGAACTTCAACACTTACGTCTTCATTGGTGGTTTGATTGGAGCTGATCAGGTATGTGTGAAATCCTGAGAGACCGACAATAGACCACACAGAGAAGAAGCAAATGACTGCTTCCAGCACAGTGATACAGAGTCAAGGAAGAAGCAAAACAGTCTGTAAAACTAGGATATCATAGCTGAAATCCCACAAGAGAGGAGCCATCGCACAACCTAGAGCTGCTCATTGCACTGAGCTCATTCCCAACAGGAAAGCCTCACACTTAAATCAAGCTAACTGCACTTCCAGCTCTCACTGCAAATGATTTACTGGTGTGGAGTCGACGACTCTGCATCCCCCTGCCCTGCTAAAGGAGGATCCTGACACATTACAATCCCAGGTAGGCTCTTCCTGTGTAAAGACTGGACATACTGGTAAACAGCAGTGGATGTTGTGCCATGTCCAGTGAAAAGGATATCTAGCAGGGCTGTCCTTCAGTGCGTTCAAGAATCCTGTCTGATGAGACCCTGGAAGACAAGAGAGTAAAACACAATAGCACAGAACACACAAACACACAGTTCACTGGATTGCTCTACTTGTGTTGAAGTGCCTCGGTCGGCACTTTCACACAATCAGCTTATCCATTATCTAGTTCAGCACCTCAACTGGATGCATGGGGATGTGTGCCAAGGGATTCATGGTTATATATATATATATATATATATATATATATATATATATATATATATATATATATATATATATATATATATACATATATACATATATACATATATACATATACATACATATACATATACAGTATATATATATATATATATATATATATATATATATATATATATATATATATATAGTAACATGCTGGGTAATGTATTACTTTTGTCATTACAATAAAGTTCACTGACTCAGGTTTCCATAACAAGGTCATGTGACACACCCAGCTGATAGAAATGGAAGCCTCAGTTTCACTCATGAGGTCGTTACAAGACAGACATGTCTTGGAGTATGTCTGCTCTTTTCCTGCAAAAACCAAAGTTCCAAATGGAGTTAATTCCAGACTGAATCCTTTAGGTGAATCCTGGTCTAAAGTAGCGCTATTCCCATTCATAGAAAGTTGAGTTTCGAGATCCCCTGGCTCTTATTCTGTGCAGTTTGGTCTTGCTGCAGTGCAGTGAGTGAAGATACCCCTGTTGATTATAATTGATTGGAACGTTATTCTGTGGAGTTTGGTCTTGCTGTAGTGTAGTGCAGTGATGATACCCCTGTGGATTATAATTGATTGGAACGTTATTCTGTGGAGTTTGGTCTTGCTGTTGTGCAGTGAGTGAAGATACCCCTGTTGATTATAATTGATTGGAACGTTATTCTGTGGAGTTTGGTCTTGCTGCAGTGCAGTGAGTGAAGATACCCCTGTTGATTATAATTGATTGGAACGTTATTCTGTGCAGTTTGGGCTTGCTGCAGTGTAGTGCAGTGAGTGAAGATACCCCTGTTGATTATAATTGATTGGAACGTTATTCTGTGGAGTTTGGTCTTGCTGCAGTGTAGTGAATGAAGAGACCCCTGTTGATTATAATTGATTGGAACGTTATTCTGTGGAGTTTGGTCTTGCTGTAGTGCAGTGATGATACCCCTGTGGATTATAATTGATTGGAACGTTATTCTGTGGAGTTTGGTCTTGCTGTAGTGCAGTGATGATACCCCTGTGGATTATAATTGATTGGAACGTTATTCTGTGGAGTTTGGTCTTGCTGTAGTGCAGTGATGATACCCCTGTGGATTATAATTGATTGGAACGTTATTCTGTGGAGTTTGGTCTTGCTGTAGTGCAGTGAGTGATGATACCCCTGTTGATTATAATTGATTGGAACGTTATTCTGTGGAGTTTGGTCTTGCTGTAGTGCAGTGAGTGAAGATACCCCTGTGGATTATAATTGATTGGAACGTTATTCTGTGGAGTTTGGTCTTGCTGCAGTGTAGTGCAGTGAGTGAAGATACCTCTGTGGATTATAATTGATTGGAACGTTATTCTGTGGAGTTTGGTCTTGCTGTAGTGCAGTGAGTGAAGATACCTCTGTGGATTATAATTGATTGGAATGTTATTCTGTGGAGTTTGGTCTTGCTGTAGTGCAGTGATGATACCCCTGTGGATTATAATTGATTGGAACGTTATTCTGTGGAGTTTGGTCTTGCTGCAGTGCAGTGAGTGAAGATACCCCTGTGGATTATAATTGATTGGAACGTTATTCTGTGGAGTTTGGTCTTGCTGCAGTGCAGTGAGTGAAGATACCCCTGTGGATTATAATTGATTGGAACGTTATTCTGTGGAGTTTGGTCTTGCTGCAGTGCAGTGAGTGAAGATACCCCTGTGGATTATAATTGATTGGAACGTTATTCTGTGGAGTTTGGTCTTGCTGTAGTGCAGTGAGTGAAGATACCCCTGTGGATTATAATTGATTGGAATGTTATTCTGTGGAGTTTGGTCTTGCTGTAGTGCAGTGATGATACCCCTGTGGATTATAATTGATTGGAATGTTATTCTGTGGAGTTTGGTCTTGCTGTAGTGCAGTGATGATACCCCTGTGGATTATAATTGATTGGAATGTTATTCTGTGGAGTTTGGTCTTGGTGTAGTGCAGTGAATGAAGAGACCCCTGTGGATTATAATCGATTGGAAAGTAGTTCTGAAGAACTTTTGTAGCGGTCTTCTATTAGGAATCTTTTTGTGAACATGAATAGGAAACGGATTGGTATCTCAAAGGGAACCGTGAGTGAGCTGGGGTTTCATTTATGAACTTTCATTTTGGGGCAATCTATGGACATTGCTGTTTAGGGAATGCATTGCTATGATTGTTCATTGTTAATTGCCTTGTTCTTTAAAGCAGGCTTTGCTTTATCTCTTGCACAATGGTTATGATGTGTAATTTATTCTGCCTGTTTGGTACTTACTACTGTTTGAATAGCAGCTTACCACTCACAATCTCTAGTTTTATCAAACAGCAAACCTTTTTGTAGTCAGTATTATTAGAGTAATTGCAATATATATATATATATATATATATATATATATATATATATATATATATATATATATATATATATATATATATATATACAGTACTGTGCAAAAGTTTTAGGCAGGTGTGAAAAAATGCTGTAAAGTAAGAATGCTTTCAAAAATAGACATGTTAATAGATTATATTTATCAATTAACTAAATGCAAAGTGAGTGAACAGAAGAAAAATCTAAATCAAATCCATATTTGGTGTGTCCACCCTTTGTCTTCAAAACAGCATCAAGCATCAATTCTTCTAGGTACACTTGCACACAGTTTTTGAAGGAACTTGGCAGGTAGGTTGGCCCAAACATCTTGGAGAACTAACCACGGTTCTTCTGTGGATTTAGGCAGCCTCAGTTGCTTCTCTCTCTTCATGTAATCCCAGACAGACTCGATGATGTTGAGATCAGGGCTCTGTGGGGGCCATACCATCACTTCCAGGACTCCTTGTTCTTCTTTACGCTGAAGATAGTTCTTAATGACTTTCGCTGTATGTTTGGGGTCGTTGTCATGCTGCAGAATAAATTTGGGGCCAATCAGATGCCTCCCTGATGGTATTGCATGATGGAAAAGTATCTGCCTGTACTTCTCAGCATTGAGGAGACCATTAATTCTGACCAAATCCCCAACTCCATTTGCAGAAATGCAGCCCCAAACTTGCAAGGAACCTCCACCATGCTTCACTGTTGCCTGCAGACACTCATTAGTGTACCGCTCTCCAGCCCTTGGCGAACAAACTGCCTTCTGCTACAGCTAAATATTTCAAATTTTGACTCATCAGTCCAGAGCACCTGCTGCCATTTTTCTGCACCCCAGTTCCTGTGTTTTCGTGCATAGTTGAGTCGCTTGGCCTTGTTTCCACGCCGGAGGTATGGCTTTTGGCCGCAAGTCTTCCATGAAGGCCACTTCTGACCAGACTTCTCCGGACAGTAGATGGGTGTAACAGGGTCCCACTGTTTTCTGCCAGTTCTGAGCTGATGGAACTGCTGGACATCTTCCGATTGCGAAGGAAGTAAGCATGATGTGTCTTTCATCTGCTACAGTAAGTTTCCTTGGCGACAACTGCGTCTCACGGTCCTCAACGTTGCCCGTTTCTTTGTGCTTCTTCAAAGAGCTTGGACAGCACATCTGGAAACCCCTGTCTGCCTTGAAATTTCTGCCTGGGAGAGACCTTGCTGATGCAGTATAACTACCTTGTGTCTTGTTGCTGTGCTCAGTCTTGCCATGGTGTATGACTTTTGACAGTAAACTGTCTTCAGCAACCTCACCTTGTTAGCTGAGTTTGGCTGTTCTCACCCAGTTTTATTCCTCCTACACAGCTGTTTCTGTTTCAGTTAATGATTGTGTTTCAACCTACTTATTGAATTGATGATCATTAGCACCTGTTTGGTATAATTGTTTAATCATACACCTGACTATATGCCTACAAAATCCCTGACTTTGTGCAAGTGTACCTAGAAGAATTGATGCTGTTTTGAAGGCAAAGGGTGGTCACACCAAATATGGATTTGATTTAGATTTTTCTTCTGTTCACTCACTTTGCATTTAGTTAATTGATAAATATAATCTATTAACATGTCTATTTTTGAAAACATTCTTACTTTACAGCATTTTTTCACACCTGCCTAAAACTTTTGCACAGTACTGTATATACACACACACACACACATATATACATATATAGACACACACACACATACACACATATATATACATATATATAGACACACACATATACACATAAATATACATATATATATATATATATATATATATATATATATATATATATATATATATATATATATATATATATATATATATACACACAGACACACACACACACACACACACACTTTATTAGTCATGCTATAGCAGCCATGCATTCCACGTCTGATGCTGATGTCACCACATTAGCACAGCCTCCTAATTGGAGGTTGCAGATGATACTGTATCTTTTTGTACATGGGGTTACTCTCTACTGATTCCCAGGTTTAACACTCAGGGCTGTGTCTGCTCTCAGTGATTCTCTGTGTACATGGGGTTACTCTCTACTGATTCCCAGGTTTAACACTCAGGGCTGTGTCTGCTCTCAGTGATGCTCTGTGTACATGGGGTTACTCTCTACTGATTCCCAGGTTTAACACTCAGGGCTGTGTCTGCTCTCAGTGATTCTCTGTGTACATGGGGTTACTCTCTACTGATTCCCAGGTTTAACACTCAGGGCTGTGTCTGCTCTCAGTGATTCTCTGTGTACATGGGGTTACTCTCTACTGATTCCCAGGTTTAACACTCAGGGCTGTGTCTGCTCTCAGTGATTCTCTGTGTACATGGGGTGACTCTCTACTGATTCCCAGGTTTAACACTCAGGGCTGTGTCTGCTCTCAGTGATTCTGTACATGGGGTTACTCTCTACTGTTTCCCAGGTTTAACACTCAGGGCTGTGTCTGCTCTCAGTGATGCTCTGTGTACATGGGGTGACTCTCTACTGATTCCCAGGTTTAACACTCAGGGTTGTGTCTGCTCTCAGTGATGCTCTGTGTACATGGGATTACTCTCTACTGATTCCCAGGTTTAACACTCAGGGCTGTGTCTGCTCTCAGTGATGCTCTGTGCACATGGGGTTACTCTCTACTGATTCCCAGGTTTAACACTCAGGGCTGTGTCTGCTCTCAGTGATTCTGTACATGGGGTTACTCTCTACTGTTTCCCAGGTTTAACACTCAGGGCTGTGTCTGCTCTCAGTGATTCTGTACATGGGGTGACTCTCTACTGTTTCCCAGGTTTAACACTCAGGGCTGTGTCTGCTGTCAGTGATGCTCTGTGTACATGGGGTTACTCTCTACTGATTCCTAGGTTTAACACTCAGGGCTGTGTCTGCTCTCAGTGATTCTGTACATGGGGTGACTCTCTACTGATTCCCACGTTTAACACTCAGGGCTGTGTCTGCTCTCAGTGATTCTGTACATGGGGTGACTCTCTACTGATTCCCACGTTTAACACTCATGGCTGTGTGTGCTCTCAGTGATTCTGTACATGGGGTTACTCTCTACTGATTCCCAGGTTTAACACTCAGGGCTGTGTCTGCTCTCAGTGATTCTGTACATGGGGTTACTCTCTACTGATTCCCAGGTTTAACACTCAGGGCTGTGTCTGCTGTCAGTGATGCTCTGTGTACATGGGGTGACTCTCTACTGATTCCCAGGTTTAACACTCAGGGCTGTGTCTGCTCTCAGTGATTCTGTACATGGGGTGACTCTCTACTGATTCCCACGTTTAACACTCAGGGCTGTGTCTGCTCTCAGTGATTCTGTACATGGGGTGACTCTCTACTGATTCCCACGTTTAACACTCATGGCTGTGTGTGCTCTCAGTGATTCTGTACATGGGGTTACTCTCTACTGATTCCCAGGTTTAACACTCAGGGCTGTGTCTGCTCTCTGTGATGCTCTGTGCACATGGGGTTACTCTCTACTGATTCCCAGGTTTAACACTCAGGGCTGTGTCTGCTCTCAGTGATTCTGTACATGGGGTTACTCTCTACTGATTCCCACGTTTAACACTCAGGGCTGTGTCTGCTCTCAGTGATTCTGTACATGGGGTGACTCTCTACTGATTCCCACGTTTAACACTCATGGCTGTGTGTGCTCTCAGTGATTCTGTACATGGGGTTACTCTCTACTGATTCCCAGGTTTAACACTCAGGGCTGTGTCTGCTCTCTGTGATGCTCTGTGCACATGGGGTGACTCTCTACTGATTCCCAGGTTTAACACTCAGGGCCTTGTCTGCTCTCAGTGATACTCTGTGTACATGGGGTGACTCTCTACTGATTCCCACGTTTAACACTTAGGGCTGTGTCTGCTCTCAGTGATGCTCTGTGTACATGGGGTGACTCTCTACTGATTCCCAGGTTTAACACTCAGGGCTGTGTCTGCTCTCAGTGATTCTGTACATGGGGTTACTCTCTACTGATTCCTAGGTTTAACACTCAGGGCTGTGTCTGCTGTCAGTGATGCTCTGTGCACATGGGGTTACTCTCTGGGGCTTCATATTGTACCAGATAGATGCGGAGTATGCCATGCACCACAACACGGATACAATACACACACAGCGTCTTATCAATTTGTCTATAAAAACTATAAAAAATATAATTTAGATATTTTATTTTATTTTATTTTTTTATTTTTTTAATTTAGTCGTTGCCAATTATTTTTATTATTTTCTCCCAATTCGGAATGGCCAATTATTTTTAGGCTCAGCTCACCGCTACCACCCCTGCGCTGACTCGGGAGGCCGAAGACGAACACACTGTCCTCCGAAACGTGTGCCGTCAGCCGACCACTTTTTTTCACACTGCGGACTCACCATGCAGCCACCCAAGAGCTACAGCGTTGGAGGACAACGCAGCTCTTGGGCAGCTTACAGGCAAGCCCGCAGGTGCCCGGCCAGACTACAGGGGTCACTGGTGCGCGGTGAGCCGAGGACACCCTGGCCGACCTAACCCTTACTCCCCCCTGGCGGCGCTCGGTCAATTGAGCGCCGCCCCTGGAAGCTCCCGTCCTCGGTCGGCAAAGGAATAGCCTGGACTCGAACTCGCGACGTCCAGACTATAGGGCGGATCCTGCACTCCACGTGGAGCGCCTTTACTGGATGCGCCACTCGGGAGCCTAGATCTTTTATTTTAACATCATGTAATCAAAGAAACTACAAAATAATATCACAAGTGTCTACCGAAAGCAATAATAGTAGCACAGTATTTCATGTAAGATTCTGAAATGTGACATTTTTCTTTATTTGTGAGTTTTTGTTATTTTTTATAGTTATTATTATTATTATTATTATTATTATTATTATTATTATTATTATTATTATTTATTTCTTAGCCAACGCCCTTATCCAGGGCGACTTACAATTGTTACAATATATCACATTATTTTTACATACAATTACCCATTTATACAGTTGGGTTTTTACTGGAGCAATCTAGGTAAAGTACCTTGCTCAAGGGTACAGCAGCAGTGTCCCCCACCTGGGATTGAACCCACGACCCTCCGGTCAAGAGTCCAGAGCCCTAACCACTACTCCACACTCCTGCCCCATAATGCAAGTAGCAGGCTGACTGATTTAATTCCCTCGTGCTGTTTACTTACGGTGGATGACATGGGCGATGACAAAGGCAAATATAAAGATGGTCAGGAAAGACAGCGACAAAATAAACATGTAGAAAAAGCGGTAGTTCCTTTTCCCCACACAGTTACCCACCCACGGACAGTGGTGATCAAAGCGCTCTGCAACGAGAATTCAGGAAGAAAGCATTACTTCATCCGTTCTGCTGGCTGTATGCCTCACTACTGGATGGATAATTGACATCAAAAAGGCTTACATTCCATGATCTGTGAAAAAAGAAGCAGGATATCGATGCCACCAAAATGCTATATCTGAGTAAACGAAGAAAGGAAAGAGGAAATGATGTATATACAGTGTGTTTAGAAAGTAAGTTTACCACATCAGTTATGCCGTGTTAATGTGGTAAACTTACTTTTTTTTTTTTTTTTTTAATTTAGTCATCGCCAAAAGTTTTTACCCCGGTTTTCTCCCCAATTTGGACTGCCCAATTATTATTAATTATCCCGGTTCACCACTGCAACCCCCAGCTTACTCGGAATGGAGACTGAAACACGCGTCCTCCGAAACGTGTTCCTACCAATCCGTCATTTCTCGCACTGCGGATCCACAGCGAAGCTATCATTCCTATAGTGCCGGAGGACAACACAGATGAATGGCTTCACTGCAGACCGGCAGGCGCCCTATCAGCCACAGGGGTCGCTGGTGCGCGGTGAACCGTGGATTGCCCTGCTGACCTCAGCCCTCCCTACACGGGCGGCGCTCGGTCGAATTGTGCGCCGCTCCCTAGGAACCCCCGGTCACGGTCGTTAATGACATAGCCTGGATTCGAACCAAGTTTACAGCACCTCTGTAAACTTACTTTCCAACCACTCTGTATATTGAGGCTTTGCACGTGACGTCACAGAGTCCACGTCCGCCATTTTCACGGTCAAGCGTGTGTCGGTCATAGCCTGTAACAGCACACACACACACAGAGCCCTGTAACAGCACACACACACACAGCCCTGTAACAGCACACACACACACACACACACAGAGCCCTGTAACAGCACACACACACAGAGCCCTGTAACAGCACACACACACACACACACAGTCCTGTAACAGCACACACACACAGCATACACACACAGCCCTGTAACAGCACACACACACACACACACAGTTCCTGTAACAGCACACACACACACACACACACACAGCCCTGTAACAGCACACACACACACAGCCCTGTAACAGCACACACACACACACAGTCCTGTAACAGCACACACACACACAGCATACACACACAGCCCTGTAACAGCAGACACACACACACACACACACACACACAGTCCTGTAACAGCACACACACACACAGCCCTGTAACAGCACACACACACATAGAGCCCTGTAACAGCACACACACACACACACACACAGTCCTGTAACAGCACACACACACAGCATACACACACAGCCCTGTAACAGCACACACACACACACACAGTTCCTGTAACAGCACACACACACACACACACACAGCCCTGTAACAGCACACACACACAGACACACACACACACACAGTCCTGTAACAGCACACACACACACACACAGCCCTGTAACAGCACACACACACACAGAGCCCTGTAACAGCACACACACACACATACACACACACAGTCCTGTAACAGCACACACACACACACACACAGACCTGTAAGCTGTCCAAGCTTCATCACTCCTACACATGGGCTTCAAACATCACAGGCCCTGGAGAGCCTGTGAGCCCAACAGCATCAGCACTGAGATGCTGAAACACAGCAGCCCCAAGCTGCAGGAGGCCCTGCTCAGACTGTTCAACCTCATCCTGAACGCTGGCTGATTCCCTGGCATCTGGAACCAAGGGCTAATAACACCTATCTATAAAAGTGGAGACAACAAATTACACCCCAATAATTACCGAGGCATCTGTGTGAGCAGTAACCTGGGGAAGGTGTTCTGCAGTATCATTAACGCCCGGATACTGGCCTTCCTTACCGAGCACAGTGTCCGGAGTAAGAGTCAGACTGGATTCCTACGAAACCACTTCTGACCATATTTACACCCTACACACCCTAATAACAAACACGTCCACCAAACAAACAAAGGAAACATATGTGCATGTTTTATGGATTTAAAAAAAGCATCGGATTCCATTTAGCATAACAGACTATTTTATAAACTTCTCCAAAGTCAATGTACTCAGAAAATAAGTGCGGATGTGGGCGTGGGGTGAGAGCAGGCTGCAGTCTGAGCTCAACACTGTTCAACATCTACATCAATGAGTTGACTACAGTGCTGGAGCAGTCTGCAATCCCTGGAGTCACTACACGACACACATTACATTCCTGTTCTACGCAGATGACCTGGTCCTGCTGTCACAGGGTCTTCAGCAGAGCCTGGCACTGCTAGAGCAGTACTGGTAGAACTGGGCACTGGCAGTAAACCTGGACAACAACAGAGTTATGGTCTTCCAGAAGAAAGCCAGATCTCTGGGAAACGGGTACCATACAACCTTCAACAACATTTGAAGCTGACATTCTGGGAAACAATAGAGTAGAACACAGTACCAGCTACACCTACCTGGGTCTGACCATCAGTGCATCAGGGAGCTTCAACCTGGCAGTGAATGCATTAAAAGAAAAAGCACGCAGGGCTTTCTACGTCATTAACAGGAAGCTGTGTTGTAACTTTCTTTAAGGTTCTGTTAAAAAGTTTGAGTTTACCGAATAACTACAATAACCAAAAGCCTTTGCTTTAAAGGAAAGAGAACGACAGGAAATAGACCAGACAGGAAGAAGATAACAATAAAACCGAGAAAGAATTCCACGTGTTTGTTTTGTCTGCACAAACTAAGAGCTCAGTTTCACTCCAATTTTGTTTTGGTTTGATACTTAATACAGTTGCTCAATGCAGTTAGTGACAGTTGTAAAGAAAAAAAAAGTTTTTTTTAAGAAAAGAAACCTTGTAGTCGGTTATTATTTGGACTTTAGCTACACTAGAAGCTGTATAACATGAATCCCCGCCCATAAGAATATGGCAAAAAAATATTTGAAAGCATTATTCAGCCCATTGCCCTATATGGTAGTGAAGTGTGGGGTCCACTCACAGACTAGGACTATACAAAGTGGGACAAACACCCATTTACCAGTGTTCCATTTACATTCCTCTCACCATATTTAATTATTCACTTTCATTATTTACTTTTGATATTGATGCTCATAATGTTTATAGAATTGTATATTATCTTCTGTACTTTGTAACTGCTTTGGCAATACCGCTAATGTTGTCATGCCAAAAAAGCACCTTTGAATTGAATTTGAATTTGAGAGAGCGAGAGCGAGAGAGAGAGTGTGAGAGCAAGAGAGTGAGAGAGAACAAGAGAGAGTGAGAAAGTGTGAGAGAGAGCGAGAGAGCGAGAGATAGATAGATAAAGTGAAAATTCTGTCCACATTGATTTATTAGGCGGCTGTGTGGTCCAGTGGTTAAAGAAAAGGGCTTGTAACCAGGAGGTCCCCGGTTCAAATCCCACCTCAGCCACCGACTCATTGTGTGACCCTGAGCAAGTCACTTAACCTCCTTGTGCTCCGTCTTTCGGGTGAGATGTAGTTGTAAGTGACTCTGCAGTTGATGCATAGTTCACACACCCTAGTCTCTGTAAGTCGCCTTGGATAAAGGCGTCTGCTAAATAAACAAATAATAATAATAATAATATTACTAGGGATGCAAGCTGTACACCCAGTCAGGTCTTATCACACTTTGGTTTCGATGGTTATGTTGCTATAGAGATGGAAACATAGCAGCATAAAAGTTGTAGCAAGCAGTTCAGGCTTCTGGCAAGCTTGTCAAATGTAAAGGAAATGTTGAATAGATCTGAGTCTTCTTTATGAAGAAAGTTAAAATATGGTTACAGGCAGCTTACATTTTATAGCACCTTATTTAACCAGAAATGAGAAGTTTTTTCAACAAGCACAAAGCATCAGTAGCGGCACAATGCAAGGGGAATGGCAGCTCTAATGGAATAATACAAGAGGAATGGCAGCTCTGATGCAATAAACAAAGGGAATGGCAGCTCTGATGCAATAAACAAAGGGAATGGCAGCTCTGATGCAATAAACAAAGGGAATGGCAGCTCTGATGAAATAAGTATGGGGAATGGCAGCTCTGATGAAATAAGTATGGGGAATGGCAGCTCTGATGAAATAAGTATGGGAATGGCAGCTCTGATGAAATAAGTATGGGGAATGGCAGCTCTGATGAAATAAGTATGGGGAATGGTCAGTGGTTAGAACACCACAGATGGAGCTTGACTGAAAGAATCAAAGACAACAGCAGCGTACCAAGTTTGCAGACAGTACTCTCAAAGCTTGCAGTCTGTCGTTATTATGGCCCGAGGATGAACCCCTAACCAAACTACATCTTCTGAACCCTACCCTAACCACACTACATCTTCTAAACCCTGCCCTAACCAAACTACATCTTCTGAACCCTATGGTTCACCCTATGAACCATATGGTTCAGTGCCACATGAACTTCTTTGGGCAGCATTTGATTTTTTCAGTGTACCAATGACAATAACAAATCTAGTCAAAGCCTACTTTGGAGATTTGCAATTTAGTTTCTCAACTTCAGAATTCAGCACTACATGGCAATGCCTAGAAGTTGGAATAATGGCAGGATGCACCATTTCTCCACTGGCTTTTACCATGGCAATGGAAGTAATCATTAGGGCATCAAAATGGGTAGTGGGAGGAGAGCGCTTGGCTTCTGAATGCGACTACCACCAATTCGAGCATACATGGATGACATGACAACCATGACTACAACAGTAGCCTGCACTAATCGGTTATTGGGCAAATTAACCAATAACATTGAATGGGCACGAATGCAATTCAAGCCCACTAAATCAAGGAGCATCTCTATAATTAAAGGTAAAGTAGTAGATAAAACGTTCTTCATTAATGGTGAGGCAATACCAACAGTGTCTGAGAAGCCAGTGAAGAGCCTTGGGAGATGGTACGACGGGATCTAAAGGACACAGTTCGTGTGGGAGAAGTTAGACAACAAGCTGTGGAAGGGTTGAAGAGCATAGACAGCAGCGCTTTACCAGGCAAACTAAAACTCTGGTGCTTTCAGTTTGGCCTACTGCCACGGCTGCTGTGGCCACTGACTGTGTACGAGGTTTCTTTGACAACAGTAGAGAAGCTGGAAGCTTTAATCAGTTCACACATCAGGAAATGGTTGGGAGTTCCACGCTGCCTCAGCAGAGTGGGACTTTATGGTAAAGGAATACTGCAGCTACCTGTCTCCGCTCTAACCGAGGAGTTTAAGTGCGCCAAGGTCCGACTGGAAATGACATTAGTAGAGTCACGCGACAAATGCGTAAGGGAGGCAGCACCTGTGTTGAAAACTGGAAGAAAGTGGGTGGCAAAGAAAGCTGTGGAGGATGCAAAGGCTGCCCTTCGAATTGGTGATATCATGGGGCAAGTTCAGCATGGAAGAGGGGGTCTTGGTCTCAGTTCAGCTCCTCCTACATGGCACAAGGCAGCCCCAGCGAACGGAGGAAGCTTGTAGTCAACGAGGTGCAAAAGCAGGAGGAGAGGATGAGGTGTATAAAGGCCATTTCCCAGGGCAAGCAGGGAGAATGGATGAGATGGGAGAGTGTGGAACAACGCAAGATTGGCTGGCAAGACCTATGGTCAATGGAACAGAGCAGGATCAGTTTCCTTATAAGGTCAACATATGATGTTCTCCCATCACCACAGAACCTAAACCTCTGGGTAGGAGAGGATCCCTCATGTCCTTTGTGTTCATCACCTGCAACATTAAGGCACATTTTGACAGGATGTAAGGTGGCTCTTAGCCAAGGACGGTTTACTTGGCGCCATGACCAGGTGCTGCGATGTTTGGCCTTAGCATTGGAAGACAAGCGTAACATGACCAATAAGTTGCCACCTGTTCCATCAAAACATTACACACAAAGACAACATTCCTCCGCCCAGGAGAGCAACCACCAAGAAAAGGTGTTAAAACCAATCCTCGCCCAGGACAACTGGAAGCTGCTAGAGACTGGAAAATGCTGGCGGATGTTGGTCAACGGCTTATTTTTCCACCTGAGATTGCCACCACAAACCTTCGACCAGATATTGTCTTGTGGTCTGGATCAGCACGCCTTGTTCACCTGGTGGAGTTAACAGTGCCATGGGAGGATGCTGTAGATGAGGCGTATGAGAGGAAGAAACTGCGGTATGCTCAACTAGCCACTGAAGCGGAACAGCGAGGATGGAGAGTCTGGGTTTACCCAGTGGAAGTGGGATGTCGAGGATTTGTGGCACACTCTACAACCCGGTTTCTCAGAGATGTCGGATTCAATGGCCAAGAGTTGCGTCGCACAGTGAAGAACTTATCTGAAGCAGCAGAGAGGAGCAGCAACTGGCTGTGGTTGAGACGGAAAGATTCTGGCTGGGGATCTCAAGCACAATAGAAAGAAAGAAAGGCTGATATACAGGTAAGTAAGCTGGGCTGAGTTGAGTGGGGACGGAGGGGGTGATGCTGGGACGCCAGAATCACCGCCGAGCCCTCTTGAGGTGTCGTGGGCTAGTCGACGAAACACCGAGGATGGAAGGTGCCCACTTGAAGACCCCAGAGATGTACCCTACTTAGCTCAATCCAGACGGTTGTCATGCTGATGCGCTGGGGAGACCGCACTATGGTTGATCCCGGAGCCAGCATCGCAGCCGCTGTGTGTGCTGATGCGCTAGGGAGGCAAAATAAGCTGATCCCTGGAGCCAGCATTACACTTCAGCCATCAACACCAGACAGAAGGATATCTACATCATCATATGGAAGGAAGCGCAAATGGATGGAGACACATATGGATCACATTAGTTTACTGTGAAGCTACGTCTTAGTTGGTGCTTATCTTGGCGAGAGCCAAGTTCAAATCAGCATGAAGTTTTAACATCTACTCTCATGTAATGGAAATCATAACCAAACTACATCTTCTGAACCCCGCCCTAACCAAACTACATCTTCTGAACCCTACCCTAACCACACTACATCTTCTGAACCCTACCCTAACCAAACTACATCTTCTGAACCCCGCCCTAACCAAACTACATCTTCTGAACCCTACCCTAACCACACTACATCTTCTGAACCCTACCCTAACCAAACTACATCTTCTGAACCCTACCCTAACCACACTACATCGTCTGAACCCTGCCCTAACCAAACTACATCTTCTGAACCCTGCCCTAACCACACTACATCTTCTGAACCCTACCCTAACCACACTACATCTTCTGAACCCTACCCTAACCACACTACATCTTCTGAACCCTACCCTAACCACACTACATCTTCTGAACCCTGCCCTAACCACACTACATCTTCTGAACCCTGCCCTAACCACACTACATCTTCTGAACCCTACCCTAACCACACTACATCTTCTGAACCCTACCCTAACCACACTACATCTTCTGAACCCTACCCTAACCACACTACATCTTCTGAACCCTACCCTAACCACACTACATCTTCTGAACCCTACCCTAACCACACTACATCTTCTGAACCCTACCCTAACCACACTACATCTTCTGAACCCTACCCTAACCACACTACATCTTCTGAAACCTACCCTAACCAAACTACATCTTCTGAACCCTACCCTAACCACACTACATCTTCTGAACCCTACCCTAACCACACTACATCTTCTGAACCCTACCCTAACCAAACTACATCTTCTGAACCCTGCCCTAACCACACTACATCTTCTGAACTCTACCCTAACCAAACTAGCACATGTGTTCTGTAACGTACATCATAAGTAATGACACCGTGTCCCCTTTTCAGAATGTAATTAAAGCAGCTAGACGTGGGTGTTTGTGTGACTCTGAAATAATGAAACATCTCACTGAGGGCACGATGTAAGGGAATGGAATCTCAGATGGAATGGTTTATAAATATGAACAATGGCACGTGAAACCAGGGTGAAGTGTGCATGAATGACAGAAGAGGGTTTGAAGTGTGCATGAATGACAGAAGAGGGTTTGAAGTGTGTATGAATGGCAGAAGAGGGTTTGAAGTGTGCATGAATGACAGAAGAGGGTTTGAAGTGTGTATGAATGGCAGAAGAGGGTTTGAAGTGTGTATGAATGGCAGAAGAGGGTTTGAAGTGTGCATGAATGACAGAAGAGGGTTTGAAGTGTGCATGAATGACAGAAGAGGGTTTGAAGTGTGCATGAACGGCAGAAGAGGGTTTGAAGTGTGTATGAATGGCAGAAGAGGGTTTGAAGTGTGCATGAATGACAGAAGAGGGTTTGAAGTGTGTATGAATGGCAGAAGAGGGTTTGAAGTGTGCATGAATGACAGAAGAGGGTTTGAAGTGTGCATGAATGACAGAAGAGGGTTTGAAGTGTGCATGAACGGCAGAAGAGGGTTTGAAGTGTGTATGAATGGCAGAAGAGGGTTTGAAGTGTGCATGAATGACAGAAGAGGGTTTGAAGTGTGCATGAATGACAGAAGAGGGTTTGAAGTGTGCATGAATGACAGAAGAGGGTTTTGAGATACGGCCGCAAGTTACACCAAATGTAGCCGAACACTGGTAAATCTTTATTGGACAAAGACCATTATCAAAAGAATCATAGAATGCAGCAGTATCACCGTTCAGTTGTGGCAGTTGTTGGATTTGTGTGTGTTTTTTACCCGTGCAATTCCTGCAGTGTCAAACTGAGTTTTAAGACTTGATGAATGAAGCCCAATACTCCTGAATGAGAGACTGGACTCAAGGGAGTATGGAATGTATCACAGCAGTATTAGGAACACAGCGGGCTTACAGGACACTGTGGAATGGTTGTACTTACCCACACAGTTGTCACAAAGGCTGCAATGAGAGGCACGAGGCGGTCGGAATATTTTACAGGTGAAACAGTACTTCAGTTTCACACTCTGTCCATTGATGGTCACCTCTTTGGTCCTTGGAGGGGGGCGATATCCTCCTGAACTGGAGCCATTGGAAACATCTGAAAAAAGAAATGAGCAAAAACACATTCCAAATGGGTCAGGGCAGCGTGAACAACTACATTGCAATTCATCTACCTATTTTAACATTATGATCTGTTTAAAATCCACTGGAATTCAAGGCGAAAGCACAGGTTCCCATACATGCACAGTCTACAAAGTGCAAGTGAATGAGGCAGCCTGGCCATCGTGCAGTGATTCAATCAGCACCTTGACCACTGAGCTCCAATATGCACACTCAATGTTTGTATTGGTTTGCTCTGCAGAATTGAAACGCATGGCTGATGTTCAGAAAGCACAACGGAAGAGCCAGGTCAAGTGTTTTCTAAAAAACGATTTGGGGGTCACGAGTGGCGCACCCAGTAAAGGAGCTTCACGTGGAGTGCAGGATGCACCCTATAGTCTGGAGATCGCAGGTTCGAATCCAGGCTATGTCAATGCCGACCGTGACCGGGGGGGGCGCACAATTGGCAGCGCGGGTAGGGAGGGCTTAGGTCGGCAGAGCAATCCACGGTTCATTGCGCACCAGCGACCCCTGTGGCTGATAGGGCGCCTGTGGGTCTGCAGTGGAGCTATTCAGATCTGTGTTGTCCTCCGGCACTATAGGTCTGGTGGCTTCGCTGTGGATCCGCAGTGTGAACAAAGACTGATTGGCAGGAACATGTTTCGGAGGACGCATGTGTCAGCCTCCATTTCCTGAGTCGCCGGGGGGTTGCAGCGGTGAACCGGGATAAAAAATAATAATAAAGCATTCCAAATTTGGGAGAAAACCAGGGTAAAAAAAACCATTGGCGATGACTAAATTAAAAAAAAAAAAAAAGATTTAGGCCTGGGACAGTGGAATATTCAAAAGGGATACACTCAAATGTGGCTGGTTACCATCACACTGTTTACTTGCTTAAAGAAAAAAAGTAATTATTTGCTTTGGTCTAAAGCTGGGTTGATACCAGTTCTTCGCTGATATTATGAGCTTTACAGTGTTTCCCATTTAAGATCAAAGACTTTGTTTTTTTTGTGAACAAAATCAAAGTATCCCTGGATGAATAGCAAACTCAAAAGTAAGTAAAATTGATATGTGAAAAAGATCTGTATCATTGATATGGTCACAGATTAAAATAATGAGGCAGTGGAAAGATAATGTTTTACTGTACAACACTGGCAATGAAACTGGACTGAAAGAATCACAGAAACACCATTTGACAGTGTGTGGCAATGGAACTGGACTGAAAGAATCACAGAAACACCATCTCACAGTGTGTGGCAATGGAACTGGACTGAAAGAATCACAGAAACATCGTCTCACAGTGTGTGGCAATGGAACTGGACTGAAAGAATCACAGAAACATCGTCTCACAGTGTGTGGCAAAGGAACTGGAATGAAAGAATCACAGAAACATCGTCTCACAGTGTGTGGCAATGGAACTGGAATGAAAGAATCACAGAAACATCGTCTCACAGTGTGTGGTCTGTATCAGTTTCATGGTTAAAGCGGTGTGGTAAAAATCATTGAACACATCCGCATACCAAATATTAATATTACACACCAGCCATGAGGTGAGAGGTCAAAGTCATGGTCACCAACACATTCACATCTCATTTTTACACAAGCTGCAGCTGTCAAGTCAGTACTGTAGGCTTTGTCTGGGTGGCACAGGCAGCTTTCTAAAACGACTGCCACAAACGAGTAGATATGATACCCATCTTCTATTTATTCTAGTTACTGTATGTTTCCCTTATAGTCCCTTAAAAACAGTTTAATTATTACAGAAATATCTGCAAATTCAAAATTAAAGCCATCGGTACAGGTAGCATGCAGCACCTCCCCCACCACAGCTGCAAATTCAAAATTAAAGCCATCTGTACAGGCAGCATGCAGTACCTCCCTCATCACAGCTGCAAATTCAAAATTAGAGCCATCAGTACAGGTAGGGTGAAAAAAAGTTGATAACCATGACCTATATCTACAGTATTACAGAACAGTACAGAGTAAGAATTAGCAGTGGCATGTTTAATAACAATTTTATAAGCAATTCTCCAGATATTTGCAGAAATGTAAGTGTATATTACTGTACCGCCTCCACTATAGATATACTGTACTGCTTCACTGGATATACTGTACTGCCTCCACTATAGATATACTGTACCACCCCACTATAGATATACTGTACCGCCTCCACTATAGATATACTGTACCGCCTCCACTATAGATATACTGTACCGCCTCCACTATAGATATACTGTACCGCTTCCACTATAGATATACAGTTTCGCCTCCACTACAGATATACTGTACCGCTTCACTAGATATACTGTACCGCCTCCACTAGATATACTGTACCGCCTCCACTAGATATACTGTACCGCTTCACTATAGATATACTGTACCGCTTCACTAGATATACTGTACCGCTCCACTAGATATACTGTACCGCCTCCACTATAGATATACTGTACCGCTCCACTATAGATATACTGTACCGCCTCCACTATAGATATACTGTACCGCTTCACTATAGATATACTGTACCGCTTCACTATAGATATACTGTACCGCTTCACTAGATATACTGTACCGCCTCCACTAAGATATACTGTACCGCCTCCACTATAGATATACTGTACCGCTCCACTAGATATACTGTACCGCCTCCACTAGATATACTGTACAGCCTCCACTAGAGATATACTGTACGCCTCCACTATAGATATACTGTACCGCCTCCACTATAGATATACTGTACCGCCTCCACTATAGATATACTGTACCGCCTCCACTATAGATATACTGTACCGCCTCCACTAGAGATATACTGTACCGCCTCCACTAGAGATATACTGTACCGCCTCCACTATAGATATACTGTACCGCTTCACTAGATATACTGTACCGCCTCCACTAGAGATATACTGTACCGCCTCCACTATAGATATACTGTACCGCCTTCACTATAGATATACTGTACCGCCTCCACTAGAGATATACTGTACCGCCTCCACTAGATATACTGTACCGCCTCCACTAGAGATATACTGTACCCCCTCCACTAGAGATATACTGTACCGCCTCCACTATAGATATACTGTACCGCCTCCACTATAGATATACTGTACCGCCTCCACTAGAGATATACTGTACCGCCTCCACTATAGATATACTGTACCGCCTCACTAGATATACTGTACCGCCTCCACTAGAGATATACTGTACCGCCTCCACTAGATATACTGTACCGCCTCCACTATAGATATACTGTACCCCCTTCACTAGAGATATACTGTACCGCCTCCACTAGAGATATACTGTACCGCCTCACTAGATATACTGTACCGCCTCCACTATAGATATACTGTACCGCCTCACTAGATATACTGTACCGCCTCCACTAGAGATATACTGTACCGCCTCCACTATAGATATACTGTACCGCCTCCACTAGATATACTGTACCGCTTCACTATAGATATACTGTACCGCCTCACTAGATATACTGTACCGCCTCACTATAGATATACTGTACCGCCTCACTAGATATACTGTACCGCCTCCACTAGAGATATACTGTACCGCTTCACTAGATATACTGTACCGCCTCCACTAGAGATATACTGTACCGCCTCACTAGATATACTGTACCGCCTCACTAGATATACTGTACCGCCTCCACTATAGATATACTGTACTGCCTCCACTATAGATATACTGTACCGCCTCACTAGATATACTGTACCGCCTCCACTATAGATATACTGTACTGCCTCCACTATAGATATACTGTACCGCCTCACTAGATATACTGTACCGCCTCACTAGATATACTGTACTGCCTCCACTATAGATATACTGTACCGCTTCACTAGATATACTGTACCGCTTCACTAGATATACTGTACCGCCTCACTAGATATACTGTACTGCCTCCACTATAGATATACTGTACCGCCTCCACTATAGATATACTGTACCGCCTCACTAGATATACTGTACCACCTCCACTAGATATACTGTACCGCTTCACTAGATATACTGTACCGCCTCACTATAGATATACTGTACCGCCTCCACTAAGATATACTGTACGCCTCACTAGATATACTGTACCTCACTAGATATACTGTACCGCCTCACTAGATATACTGTACCTCCACTAGATATACTGTACCGCCTCCACTAGAGATATACTGTACCGCCTCACTAGATATACTGTACCGCTTCACTAGATATACTGTACCGCCTCACTAGATATACTGTACCACCTCCACTATAGATATCATGTACCGCTTCACTAGATATACTGTACCACCTCCACTATAGATATCATGTACCGCTTCACTAGATATACTGTACCACCTCCACTATAGATATCATGTACCGCTTCACTAGATATACTGTACCACCTCCACTATAGATATCATGTACCGCTTCACTAGATATACTGTACCACCTCCACTATAGATATCATGTACCGCCTCACTAGATATACTGTACCGCCTCCACTATAGATATACTGTACCGCCTCCACTATAGATATACTGTACCGCTTCACTATAGATATACTGTACCGCCTCACTAGATATACTGTACCGCCTCCACTAGATATATACTGTACCGCTTCACTATAGATATAATGTACTGCCTCCACTTTATCGCCTTCGGAGAGATTTCATCTACGGCAGGAGGGTAAAAAGATATAGGTAAGATACAGATATATAAGACAGGTTAGAAAATTGGTCCAAATTCAAATTCGCTACAGAACCTTTGATGACTTGAGCATTGTACAGTATTTTGCACTGTAAAAAATGTACATGCTTTCCCTTTAATAATAATAATAATAATAATAATAATAATAATAATAATAATAATAATAATAATAATAATCATCAACAAACAAAACAACATTTTCACAACTGGTGTCACGTAATGCCAATAACAATTAAAAGGGCAGGTCCAAGAGCTCTAATACTGTGGGAACGTTACACTCACACTGCAAGAAACAGTTTGTTTGTTGTCCTTTTGCGCTAACAGTGCCTGTGCTGGGACACTTTTTAAATTATTAAATCGTTTTTAAATTGTACGTAATGATTCATCTATTGTGTGTCTCAGATCAGGATTCACAGACTTGTACTTTAATGAGCACTAGAAAACACAACACAAAAAACAAACCCTACATCCCACCAGCCGGGAAGCATATTCATCCTGTCGTCGCTTTTGACAACACTCTACTGGGATATCTGAGACGTGCTACTTGCATGCATTGATGCAGGCTCAGACTGATTTCCTAATACATTGCACTGCTACAATAATTACATCACATTGCATTGCTACAGTAATTACATGGCATTGCACTGCTACAGTAATTACATCGCATTGCACTGCTACAGTAATTACATCGCATTGCACTGCTACAGTAATTACATCGCATTGCACTGCTACAGTAATTACATCGCATTGCACTGCTACAGTAATTACATCGCATTGCACTGCTACAGTAATTACATCGCATTGCACTGCTACAGTAATTACATCGCATTGCACTGCTACAGTAATTACATCACATTGCACTGCTACAGTAATTACATCGCATTGCACTGCTACAGTAATTACATCGCATTGCACTGCTACAGTAATTACATCACATTGCACTGCTACAGTAATTACATCACATTGCACTGCTACAGTAATTACATCACATTGCATTGCTACAGTAATTAGCAGTGCAATGTTTGCTTCTACATTTTCTTCTGAACTGACTTTGCTTTCCCATTGCACTGAAACAAACTAAAGATATGCAAAAGAGTACAATATTCTTGAATTCTTCTATTTAAACTTGCTTATTAAATTTAACAAATAAACAAATCTCTGTTCATAACCACAAAGAATGCACTACATGACAGCACATTACCCAGGCATCTCCTGTCACATGTAAGCACAGCAATAGAACAAGAGACACTGGTCTGTGAAGCTCATTCAAGTTGGGTTTGTTTGTACCATTTTCTTTTTTTAATTTGCAAATAAGCATCAATTGAATTGAGGACAGCTGGCAATCTGAAAACAATGGAAGTGTTTGAAGCTGCCAGACCCCTGACACTTGACAGTTCAGTGTAGTTGTTGCAGTGTGTCTTACATACATTACCACCTGAGCAATGAGCTCTGGTAATGTGATACTCCACTAATGTAGTGTGTCTTATATACATGACCACCTGAGCAATGAGCTCTGGTAATGTGATATTCCACGAAGGGATCCTCGAGTGAGCGATACATTGCCAGCTCTCTGCTTTCCTGTCAAAACATTCTCTGCTTGACCTTCTCCAATCAGGTTTTCGTCTGGCACACTCCACTGAAAATGCTCTTCTGTCCATCACTAACTCTCTACTCTCTGCCCGATCTGCCTCCCTCTCCTCTGTCCTAATTCTCCTCGACCTCTCTGCTGCCTTTGACACAGTTGGCCACTCTATTCTCCTGTCCTCCCTCGCTGACCTGGGGCTCTCCTCCTACCTCTCTGATCGCACGTGCCGGGTGTCCTGGCGTGGCTCATCCTCTGCTTCTTGCTCTTTTTCTACAGGCTCCCCCAAGGCTCAGTCCTGGGACCCCTCCTGTTTTCTCTCTACACTCTCGCTCCTGGGTCCCTCATCTCCTCCCATGGCTTCTTGTATCACTTCTATGCTGATGATGCCCAGATCTTCCTCTCCTAATCTCTCTATCTCTATTCCTCTTGAATCCACAACCCTCTCTCCCTCCTCATCCACCAAGAACCTCAGTGTCACCCTTGACCCCTCCCTCTCTTACTCTCAGCACATCTCTTCTCTGGCATGCTGCTGTCACTTCTTCCTAAGCAACATACGCAGAATTTGCCCCTTCCTCACTGACTTGATTGTATTGTATAACTGCTATTATCTGTAATGTTATATTTTGTCACGGAGGAGGAGGAGGAGGAGGAGGAGAAGGAGAAGGAGAAGAAGCAGCAGCCACCTCAGGAATGAGCTCTGTTAATCTAACATTCCACTAAGGGAATGAGAGTGGAAATCAGAGTGGGATGAAGGTTATGTGAAGTAATTAGTAATTATCCTGAAACCTTGTTATTATGATGTTTTTCCACAAAGGAATATCATAAAAAAGTGTTCCATGGTGCTTTTCAGAGGCACAGCAGTTTGAGGGATCTGGTAGGGGATTCTACAGCAGTATAACAGAAAGCTGATCCGGTAGAGGGATTCTACAGCAGTATAACAGAAAGCTGATCTGGTAGGGGATTCTACAGCAGTATAAAAGAAAGAGTGTGAACAGTTCCTAAACATCCCGGCTCTCAGGCTCTCCGTTTCATGTGTGAACAGCTCCTAAACATCCCGGCTCTCAGGCTCACCGTTTCATGTGTGAACAGCTCCTAAACATCCCGGCTCTCAGGCTCTCTGTTTCATGTGTGAACAGCTCCTAAACATCCCGGCTCTCAGGCTCTCCGTTTCATGTGTGAACAGCTCCTAAACATCCCGGCTCTCAGGCTCGCCGTTTCATGTGTGAACAGCTCCTAAACATCCCAGCTGTCAGGCTCACCGTTTCATGTGTGAACAGCTCCTAAACATCCCGGCTCTCAGGCTCACCATTTCATGTTTGAACAGCTCCTTAACAAAAGGCAGTCCTTTATTTTTATTTTTTTGGACCAGCCCAGACTATCTATCTATCTATCTACCAATATTAATTTTAGAGCAGATGGCAAGGAAATACTCAGTGAAAGCTGGTCTCGCAGATGGCCTGTTCATGTGTTTACAATGTATTGGATCGCACAGCCATCAACTCTTATTCTTTACAAGGAATGCACGGGCAAGAAGTTAACGAGGAGAAATGATATACTGCAGCTAGCCGAAGAACAAACTAGAAACATTGTGAACAGAAGAAGAGTGCGCAGCTGGTACCCGCAGCTGAAGGTAGCAGCCCCGGTACCAGCCACAAGCGACGACGATGCCAGGGTGCCAAATGCAACGGTAACAAGACTCTTGATAGCTGTGCCCAATGTGCAAAGGCAGTGAGTGGAAAGTGCACTGCATGTGTGGAGAAGCGCCACATCGGTGTGGAGAAGCGCCACATCTGTGTGGATCGTGCAAACACGCTGTGTATATAAAACCCACTTATGTTCAAATGTTGTTTTTCTTTTTTTTTTCGGTTCCATATTTGCGCTTTCTTATCTTTCTTATGCCTGTATATAAACTCATTTATTTTGAGTTGTTGTTACTTATGTACACTGTTTCGCTTGTACAGTTTCCTATATAAATAATATACCTGTATACACACACATTTCTTTTCAAATGTTTTTTTTTTTTTACAGTTTCAATTGTGTATTTGTGCTTTGTTACATCTGTATATAAACCCATTTATTTTTTGTTACTTATTTACATCGCTTCCATTGTATAGTTTCTAATATAAATAATATACCTGTAAATGTTTGTTTTTTGTATCGTTTTTTGCAGTTGCTCTTTATATAACATGCCTGAAATTCTGTTTTTAGAGATGGTTGATATAAACCTTTCCCTTAATGCTTCTTAAAGAGCTGTCAATCACAGCTAGAACACTAATTCCAAAGCCTGAAATCTTCCCTTATTCCCTGGCAATCTAAAGAAGTGAACTAAACACTGCTAGAGAAGCGGGAGGTCAGATCAGTTAGAAACTAGCCGTTACCGCCAGGACACAGGAGAGTAGCATACACAGCACCCCTTTAATTACATAACCATTTCATTGAATAACATCTGCTCGCTGTCTGTTAGAATCTCCCTGAAACGTTTCACATAATCACAGTAAATGCAGTTTAAAAGTCTTTATTTAGAGCACAATGTCCCCTTATAATAACTAGTAAACAACTCTGAATGAGTTTTTGTAATAATTCTGCAATGACGCAAAGCTCCCAATGTACTTCAAATACCCCATATATCAGTTTAAAAATAAATCCCTGAAAAACCCTGAAGTAAAGCGCTTGGGTATGCATTCACTGCCTAGAGATATGATGGCTTTACAAAGCTGGTCTATGAAAAAACAAGAACCCTTTGAAAAATGCTCTTCAGAAAATTGCATACTGTGTCTATTGATATTTCAGGTCTCAATTCTTAGATTTCACTGAACAATACTTGCATGTATGTTCAATTTTTTGACATATTGTTCAAAATAAAAGCATTGACATGAGTCATTGCTGAAATCCTGTGTGAAATTATTAACAAGATTTTATACCGTGCATCTTTATTTCTGCAGAAGATACAATTTGGTAAAGAGTAAGCGTTCAAACACTTGATACGAGGATCTAATAAAATGACAGGTGAAAAGAAAGATCACTGTGACCTACAGTACAGCTCACGAGTATTACATCCTGATGAAATGCATTCATCCCACAGCACAGCTCACGAGTATTACATCCTGATGAAATGCATTCATCCCACAGCACAGCTCACGAGTATTACATCCTGATGAAACGCATTCATCCCGCAGTACAGCTCACGAGTATTACATCCTGATGAAACGCATTCATCCCGCAGTACAGCTCACGAGTATTACATCCTGATGAAATGCATTCATCCCACAGCACAGCTCACGAGTATTACATCCTGATGAAACATGTTCATTACGCGGAGCACAGCTCACGAGTATTACATCCTGATGAAACGCATTCATCCCACAGTACAGCTCACGAGTATTACATCCTGATGAAACGCATTCATCCCGCAGTACAGCTCACGAGTATTACATCCTGATGAAACGCATTCATCCCACAGTACAGCTCACTAGTATTACATCCTAATGAAACACATTCATCCCGCAGTGCAGCTCACGAGTATTACATTCTGATGAAACGTGTTCATCCCGCGGAGCACAGCTCACGAGTATTACATCCTGATGAAACACATTCATCCCACAGTACAGCTCACGAGTATTACATCCTGATGAAACGCATTCATCCCGCAGTGCAGCTCACGAGTATTACATCCTGATGAAACGCATTCATCCCGCAGTACAGCTCACAAATATTACATCCTGATGAAACGCATTCATCCCGCGGAGCACAGCTCACGAGTATTACATCCTGATGAAACGCATTCATCCCGCAGTACAGCTCACGAGTATTACATCCTGATGAAACGCATTCATCCCGCGGAGCACAGCTCACGAGTATTACATCCTGATGAAACGCATTCATCCCGCAGTACAGCTCACTAGTATTACATCCTAATGAAACGCATTCATCCCGCAGTACAACTCACGAGTATTACATCCTGATGAAACGCATTCATCCCACAGCACAGCTCACGAGTATTACATCCTGATGAAACACATTCATCCCGCAGTGCAGCTCACGAGTATTACATCCTGATGAAACACATTCATCCCACAGTACAGCTCACGAGTATTACATCCTGATGAAACGCATTCATCCCGCAGTACAGCTCACTAGTATTACATCCTAATGAAACACATTCATCCCACAGTACAGCTCACGAGTATTACATCCTGATGAAACGCATTCATCCCGCAGTGCAGCTCACGAGTATTACATCCTGATGAAACGCATTCATCCCGCAGTACAGCTCACGAGTATTACATCCTGATGAAACGCATTCATCCCACAGCACAGCTCACGAGTATTACATCCTGATGAAACACATTCATCCCGCAGTGCAGCTCACGAGTATTACATCCTGATGAAACACATTCATCCCGCAGTGCAGCTCACGAGTATTACATCCTGATGAAACGCATTCATCCCGCAGTGCAGCTCATGAGTATTACATCCTGATGAAACGCATTCATCCCACAGCACAGCTCACTAGTATTACATCCTAATGAAACACATTCATCCCACAGTACAGCTCACGAGTATTACATCCTGATGAAACACATTCATCCCACAGTACAGCTCACGAGTATTACATCCTGATGAAACACATTCATCCCGCAGTGCAGCTCACGAGTATTACATCCTGATGAAACGCATTCATCCCGCAGTACAGCTCACAAATATTACATCCTGATGAAACGATTCATCTCAATGGAGCACAGCTCACGAGTATTACATCCTGATGAAACGCTGTGATTAAAGAGAGAAAGGATCGATGCTGTAAATCTCCTCCCGATTAGAAAGGGCGCTGTGTAAGGGGAAGGTAAGCTGCCTCCTAGATCTACCGCCTCGGTGGTAGGTGGAAACCGGAAGGTGACCATATTAGAGGGGCGTAGCTGCAAGTACTCAGGACGATTCCATTGCAGTCAGCTGCGGGCAGCCCTCTATGGGAGAAACCATGGCAACGCGGTGACTGCAGGGAGGAGTTTGCTGGGTACAAAGGGGAAGCAGCTACGCCAAAACCTCCTTGCGCTGAGAAAGTGAGAACGACCAGTCGGAGCTAGTGTTTTGTTTGCCTTTGTGTTACGTGGTCTGTTTGTGTTTTACTAGAGGAGCAGGAGGACGGGAGGCTGTAGCCGGAGAGCCAGTGTTAACCCCAGAGCACGCCTCACCACACAGCACAACATCAAGACAGCGCACGCACCACGATCCCCGGAGGAAAAGAGCACAGTTTTCGTGCACGGAGGATTGTGGCTATCGGCGTGTCTTTTGTTTACTTTTTGACTTTTTGTTATTTTGCCCCAATACCATCGATTGGTAGCGGGCTTATTATTATTTCATTTTTGGATTACTTTTTGAACTTTCTGTTGTATTGTAATAAATATTGTTGTTATTGGGAAACAGCAGCCTGGACATTATACTCTTTTGCACTGCACCAGTCGTCCTTGCTACAGTTGGTGATCAGAAGAGGGATCAGGGATGGACGCCCGCATTGGGAGCAATACTGGAAGCGCAGGAGAGAAGACATCAAGAGGGAATGGCGACCATGATGGAGCCGGATGCATTCCATGTTCCTGGAGGCCAATCGAGGGGGGACCGCGACCGAACCAACGCCACCTGTTCCCAGGATAAAGGTGGTGAAGATGTCGCTGGAGGATGATCCCGAGGCCTACTTAGTAGCTTTTGAAAGGCAGGCTACGGCAGCACAGTGGCCTCGGGATTGGTGGGCTACCCAGTTGGGCCCCAATTTGATCGGGAGGCCCAGGCAGCCTACCAAGCCTTAACAAATGAAGACGCCCTTGATTATGATCATGTGAGGCAGGCCATTCTTCAGCGACTGGATATCACTGAAGAGACCCACCGCCGCCGGTTCCGGGAATACCAGCGACCCTCAGGACTGCGACCCGCGTGGTGGCGCAACAACTGGTGGACCACGTGACCAGGTGGCTCTGCCCCGCACCAATAGTGCGGAGAAAGTAACTGAGCTCATCGCCATTGAGCAGTTTGTGAAGGTGCTGGGGCCGGACACCCGACCTGGGTCAGTCGCCACCGCCCCACCACGCTGGATGCAGCAGTTCGATTGGTCGAAGGGTTCGAGGATGCCCTCCCTTCCGCCTCCAGTGGTCACCCTATCTGCTCCTGCCTCCAGTAGACCGCGAGCGGCAACACCACCACCACCACCACCCCGTGTCACCCCCACTACCCACGGTCCAGCACTGCAACGTCACCCCATGGGCGGCCTCCCTCCAACACAGTGGAGAGCGAGGGCGACCCCAGCGGGTAAGAGCAGAGTACCCTCCCCGCTGCCAAACCGCAACGGGACACGCAGGCTCCGTGGGCACCCTTTCGCCCCACATGTTACCGTGCCAGGAGGTCGGTCACCTGGCGCTGAATTGTCCAGCGGCCATGGAGTGTGGGGTGACCTCCCATTACGCCCTGACAGCACCAGGTAAGTCCAGGGGTAATGATTGGGAGGGGCCTTGTGTTGTTAATGTACGGGTTGGTGAGGTGAGCACCCACGCATTAGTGGACTCAGGATGTGGGCAGACTTTAATTAGACGAGCTCTATTAAAGGGGGTACCTTGGTGGTCACGAGGGGTCGTGGTCATTTCCTGTATTCATGGGGATAACAAGGACTACCCCTTACCAAATTAGATTTGACAGTTGGATGTCATGCCCGCCTGCATCGTGGCCGTGGCAGAGAAGCTGCCATATCCAGTTATTTTAGGTCGGACTGGCCGCATTTTGACAGCATGATTAATAAAACGGTAAAGCCAGTCTCCGGTAAGACCATGGGAGCAGCGGGGAAACTATTGGTAATATCTTTCCGCTGCACACTGATTTGTTCCACTCTCGATTTCGCCCAAAAACAAAAAAGAGCGAAGGGTTGAAAATGGGAAGGAACATTAATGAAACAAGGCTGGGGTTTGGTGGGGAAGCCTCAGGATCAGTCAAATGTAGGGGAAAGGGGTTGGGACCCAGTGTGACCTGCGGGGCAGGTTACTGAGGCCCCCAGTGCTGAAGCTACTTTAGCTCCGCCGATATCCCGAAATTCTGGGACCGAGATGTGGACCTAGCATTGGAGCAAAAGAACGATCCTTCGCTGGCCCACATCTGGGGGCAGGTTCGGTCTATCGAGGGGAAGGATGTAGAGGATAGCCGTCGCCTACATATCCCCACCACATTATTGTCGGGCACTTACTGTATAGAGTATCCCAAGCCACGAGCACAAGTCAGATTGTAACACAACTACTGCTCCCCAGTCTTTTCGACGTGAGATCATGCGGTTGGCTCACGATGTCCCCTGTTCGGGCCATTTAGGTATCGATAAGACTCGGGAACGAATATTGGCTCGATTTTATTGGATGGGAGTTTTAGTGAGGTGGCGCGATATGTAGCGGAATGCCCGAATGCCAGCAAGTAGCGCGGGCGGGTTCGCCCGCCCCGCTGGTCCCACTGCCCCTGATCTCAGTTCCCTTTGAGCGCATTGCTATGGATATAGTGGGTCCATTGAGCCAGTCTGACTCTGGATATACGCACATTTTGGTAGTGGTGGACTACGCGACCAGATATCCAGAGGCAGTACCATTGAGATCCACTAGTGCCGCAGCCATTGCTAAAGAGTTAGTGAATATTATATCGAGAGTAGGGATTCCAAAAGAAATCCTCACTGATCACGGAACTAACTTCATGTCACAATGTTTGAAAGAATTGTACAAATTAATGCAAATTAAGTCGATCCGAACCTCAGTTTATCACCCGCAGACGGACGGTTTGGTGGAACGCTTTAATCAGACCTTGAAACAGATGCTGAAGCGGTTTGTCAACCAAGAGCAAAAACATTGGGCTAAACTCCTCCCTTACCTAATGTTTGCAGTGAGAGAGGTGCCTCAGAGTTCGACCGGTTTTCTCCCTTTGAGCTGCTGTATGGGAGGCAACCACGAGGTATCCTTGATCTTGTGAAAGAAGGGTGGGAGGAGCAAACAAAAACTTCTAAAAACATAGTCAAATATGTAATTATGTTAAGAGACCGCCTAGCATTGGTTGGTCGCTTGGCACAGGAGAACCTAAAACTAGCTCAGCATCGCCAGGAGCAACAGTACAATAAACAAGCACGATTCGACTTTTCGCCAGGTGATAAAGTACTGTTGCTACTTCCCACATCGGAATCTAAGTTGTATGCTAAGTGGCAGGGGCCATATGAGGTGGTTCGGGAAATTGGTAAAGTAAATTATGAAATTAGACAACCCGATCACTAAATAAAACCGAAATTTATCATATCAATTTGCTAAAACCCTGGAATGAAAGGGAGGCCCTATTTGTAGCTGGTGACAGTTTGGAAGAGGATTTTGGTCCCACTGTCAATCCACCAGCTACAACTCATATTCCGATGGGGAACAGTTACTCCGGATCAGAAACAAGAGCTCTACCAGTTAGTGGAAAGGTTTAGTGATGTTTTCTCTGACTTGCCCGGCAGGACTAATGTTATTTCTCATGCTATTATTACTCCACCAGGGGTCAGGGTCCGGGAGAGACCGCATCGATCCCAGAGAGTCGCAGGGTTCCTGTTCGCAGGGAGGTGGAGGATATGCTAGAGCTTGGTGTCATTGAACCTTCCCGAGCGAGTGGTGCAGTCCTATCGTGATGGTGGGCAAGAAGGACGGCTCCACTCGGTTCTGCGTGGACTTTCGAAAGGTTAATGCCATCTCCAAGTTCGATGCATATCCAATGCCCCGGTGGATGAGCTCCTCGACCGACTGGGTAAGGCGCTGTTGATTTCGACCTTGGACCTGACGAAGGGATACTGGCAGATTCCACTGACTCAGAGCTCGAAAGAGAAAACTGCTTTCTACCCCAGATGGCTTGTTCCATTTCCGACCATGCCCTTCGGGTTGCATGGAGCTCCCGCCACCTTTCAGAGACTGATGGACCAGGTCTTAGCTCCCCATCATCAGTATGCCGCCGCACATTGATGATGTGGTGATTTTAGCTCCACCTGGAAGGAGCACATTGTTAGAGTTTCAGCCGCCCTCCAGTCTCTGAGGGAGGCGGGCTAACAGCCAAGCTGGGCAAGTGTGCATTTGGCAAACAGGAGACCCAATATCTTGGCTACATTATGGGTAATGGCCGGGTGAGACCGATCGCTTCCAAAGTCCAGGCGCTGGTGGAGACGGCGATCCCGAGAACCAAGTCACAGGTGAGATCGCTACTGGGGTTAGCCGGCTATTACCGCCGATTTATCCCCGAGTATGCCACCATAGTTAACCCCTGGTAGATCTCACCCAAAGGCTGCTCCAAAAATAGTTAAATGGACAGGGCAGTGTCAGGAGGCATTTGATTTGATCAAGAAGTTTACTCTGTCAAGCTCCCGCCTGATTTCACCAGATTTCAGCAAAGAGTTCATCCTGCAGACCGATGCCTCCCACATTGGTCTGGGGGCAGTCCTGTCCCAACAAGTTGACGGGTAGAACACCCTGTTATTTATTTGAGCAAAAAATGGCTCCTAGGGAGATTAACTACTCCGTCATTGAGAAGGAGTGTTTAGCCATCAAATGGGCTACTCACGCACTTCGCTATTACTTGTTGGGGCGTTCTTTCTCTCTTATCACTGATCATGCTCCTTTAAGGTGGTTACACACGATGAAGGACAATAACGCCGGATAACTCGGTGGTATCTAGCGCTGCAACCCTTCCACTATACAGTGAAACATCGTGCGGGTAAGGAGCATCAAAATGCAGATTTTTTTCAAGGGAGGGGGACCATTGGGGAATGTAGAGTTGGCCGAGTGTTCCTTCGGCATCACTCTGAGGGGTGAGATATGTGATAAAGAGAGAAAGGATCGATGCTGTAAATCTCCTCCCGATTAGAAAGGGCGCTGTGTAAGGGGAAGGTAAGCTGCCTCCTAGATCTACCGCCTCGGTGGTAGGTGGAAACCGGAAGGTGACCATATTAGAGGGGCCAGAGCTGCAAGTACTCAGGACGATTCCATTGCAGTCAGCTGCGGGCAGCCCTCTATGGGAGAAACCATGGCAACGCGGTGACTGCAGGGAGGAGTTTGCTGGGTACAAAGGGGAAGCAGCTACGCCAAAACCTCCTTGCGCTGAGAAAGTGAGAACGACCAGTCGGAGCTAGTGTTTTGTTTGCCTTTGTGTTACGTGGTCTGTTTGTGTTTTACTAGAGGAGCAGGAGGACGGGAGGCTGTAGCCGGAGAGCCAGTGTTAACCCCAGAGCACGCCTCACCACACAGCACAACATCAAGACAGCGCACGCACCACGATCCCCGGAGGAAAAGAGCACAGTTTTCGTGCACGGAGGATTGTGGCTATCGGCGTGTCTTTTGTTTACTTTTTGGACTTTTTGTTATTTTGCCCCAATACCATCGATTGGTAGCGGGCTTATTATTATTTCATTTTTGGATTACTTTTTGAACTTTCTGTTGTATTGTAATAAATATTGTTGTTATTGGGAAACAGCAGCCTGGACATTATACTCTTTTGCACTGCACCAGTCGTCCTTGC
>CM060251.1:86836713-86846820 GCA_030684275.1 Acipenser oxyrinchus oxyrinchus | reverse complement strand
CAGCTCACGAAAGTATTACATCCTGATGAAACACATTCATCCCACAGTACAGCTCACGAGTATTACATCCTGATGAAACGCATTCATCCCACAGCACAGCTCACTAGTATTACAGTACTGTGCAAAAGTTTTAGGCAGGTGTGAAAAAAATGCTGTAAAGTAAGAATGCTTTCAAAAATAGACATGTTAATAGTTTATTTTTATCAATTAACTAAATGCAAAGTGAGTGAACAGAAGAAAAATCTAAATCAAATCCATATTTGGTGTGACCACCCTTTGCCTTCAAAACAGCATCAATTCTTCTAGGTACACTTGCACAAAGTCAGGGATTTTGTAGGCATATAGTCAGGTGTATGATTAAACAATTATACCAAACAGGTGCTAATGATCATCAATTCAATATGTAGGTTGAAACACAATCATTAACTGAAACAGAAACAGCTGTGTAGGAGGAATAAAACTGGGTGAGGAACAGCCAAACTCAGCTAACAAGGTGAGGTTGCTGAAGACAGTTTACTGTCAAAAGTCATACACCATGGCAAGACTGAGCACAGCAACAAGACACAAGGTAGTTATACTGCATCAGCAAGGTCTCTCCCAGGCAGAAATTTCAAGGCAGACAGGGGTTTCCAGATGTGCTGTCCAAGCTCTTTTGAAGAAGCACAAAAGAAACGGGCAACGTTGAGGACCGTGGGCGCAGTGGTCGGCCAAGGAAACTTACTGCAGCAGATGAAAGACACATCATGCTTACTTCCCTGCAATCGGAAGATGTCCAGCAGTGTCATCAGCTCAGAATTGGCAGAAAACAGTGGGACCTGTTACACCCATCTACTGTCCGGAGAAGTCTGGTCAGAAGTGGCCTTCATGGAAGACTTGCGGCCAAAAAGCCATACCTCCGACGTGGAAACAAGGCCAAGCGACTCAACTATGCACGAAAACACAGGAACTGGGGTGCAGAAAAAATGGCAGCAGGTGCTCTGGACTGATGAGTCAAAATTTGAAATATTTGGCTGTAGCAGAAGGCAGTTTGTTCGCCGAAGGGCTGGAGAGCGTACACGAATGAGTGTCTGCAGGCAACAGTGAAGCATGGTGGAGGTTCCTTGCAAGTTTGGGGCTGCATTTCTGCAAATGGAGTTGGGGATTTGGTCAGAATTAATGGTCTCCTCAATGCTGAGAAGTACAGGCAGATACTTATCCATCATGCAATACCATCAGGAGGCATCTGATTGGCCCCAAATTTATTCTGCAACATGACAACGACCCCAAACATACAGCGAAAGTCATTAAGAACTATCTTCAGCGTAAAGAAGAACAAGGAGTCCTGGAAGTGATGGTATGGCCCCACAGAGCCCTGATCTCAGCATCATCGAGTCTGTCTGGGATTACATGAAGAGAGAGAAGCAACTGAGGCTGCCTAAATCCACAGAAGAACCGTGGTTAGTTCTCCAAGATGTTTGGGCCAACCTACCTGCCAAGTTCCTTCAAAAACTGTGTGCAAGAGTACTTAGAAGAATTGATGCTGTTTTGAAGGCAAAGGGTGGTCACACCAAATATTGATTTGATGTAGATTTTTCTTCTGTTCACTCACTTTGCATTTTGTTAATTGATAAATATAAACTATTAACATGTCTATTTTTGAAAGCATTCTTACTTTACAGCATTTTTTCACACCTGCCTAAAACTTTTGCACAGTACTGTACATCCTAATGAAACACATTCATCCCGCAGTGCAGCTCACGAGTATTACATTCTGATGAAACGTGTTCATCCCGCGGAGCACAGCTCACGAGTATTACATCCTGATGAAACACATTCATCCCGCAGTGCAGCTCACGAGTATTACATCCTGATGAAACGCATTCATCCCGCGGAGCACAGCTCACGAGTATTACATCCTGCTGAAACGCATTCATCCCACAGCACAGCTCACTAGTATTACATCCTAATGAAACACATTCATCCCGCAGTGCAGCTCACGAGTATTACATTCTGATGAAACGCATTCATCCCGCAGTGCAGCTCACGAGTATTACATCCTGATGAAACGCATTCATCCCGCAGTACAGCTCACGAGTATTACATCCTGATGAAACGCATTCATCCCACAGCACAGCTCACCAGTATTACATCCTAATGAAACACATTCATCCCGCAGTGCAGCTCGAGGATTACATCCTGATGAAACGCATTCATCCCGCAGTGCAGCTCATGAGTATTACATCCTGATGAAACGCATTCATCCCACAGTACAGCTCACGAGTATTACATCCTGATGAAACGCATTCATCCCGCAGTGCAGCTCACGAGTATTACATCCTGATGAAACGCATTCATCCCGCAGTGCAGCTCACGAGTATTACATCCTGATGAAACGCATTCATCCCACAGCACAGCTCACGAGTATTATATCCTGATGAAAGCAGCGTTCATCCCACAGCACAGCTCACGAGTATTACATCCTGATGAAACGCATTCATCCCGCGGAGCACAGCTCACGAGTATTACATCCTGATGAAACGCATTCATCCCGCAGTGCAGCTCACGAGTATTACATCCTGATGAAACGCATTCATCCCGCAGTGCAGCTCACGAGTATTACATCCTGATGAAACGCATTCATCCCGCAGTACAGCTCACGAGTATTACATCCTGATGAAACGCATTCATCCCGCAGTACAGCTCACGAGTATTACATCCTGATGAAACGCATTCATCCCACAGTACAGCTCACGAGTATTACATCCTGATGAAACGCATTCATCCCGCAGTGCAGCTCACGAGTATTACATCCTGATGAAACGCATTCATCCCGCAGTGCAGCTCACGAGTATTACATTCTGATGAAACACATTCATCCAACAGTCTCTCTGAGGAGAACATCGCAGATTGCACTGGTGATCTCTTTCAGTCAGAAAACTATACCCAGAGTCCTATTCACCCCATAACACTAACAAAAGGCATTAGGAAAAGAACATGAATTCTGTATGCATGTCCCTTAAGCTGCATCCACACTGGACGCGAGCGACGGCGCTTTGAGAAAATTTTGTGTCGCTAAAATAGAACCTGTTTCTGTTTTTTTTTTGTCGCGCTACTGGAATGAAACTGACCAATCAGAAACAAGTTTACCACCCTTGACACATGTTAAACACACGCCTCAAAACAAGTCAATCATGGATGACAAAAAGTTAATTTATGAGGTGCAGCAGTATCCATTATTATAGGATTGCAAATTTAATGACTACAAAGACATCCTGAAGAAAGACAATGCCTGGGTGGTTTGTAGGTGGTGCATTTAGCAGCACCGAGAAACACAATTGAGATTGCAGTAAGTATATCAATATATCAATGATAAATCATATATCAATGTATAACAATAAAATCATTTTGTTGAAAACATCTGTCCAACTATACAACTATTGTCCTGTTCTATCATTTGAGTCCCATATTAGGAAAATTACTAAAGCATATTTTTATCATTTGAGAAATATAACTAAACTTCGATCTATTATTTCTGTATCTGATGCTGAAAGGCTAATGCATGCCTTTGTTTCATTGAGAATCGACTATTATAATGCACTTTTTTTCTGGCATACCAAAGTATTTAGTGTCTTGCTTGCAGCTTATTCAGAATGCTGCTGCAAGAATTCAAACTAAAACCAGAAAAGGTGAACATATTACTCCTGTCTTGGCTTCCTTACATTGGCTTCCTGTGCAGTTTCGAATTGATTTTAAGATTTCATTTTTAACTTATAAAGCCCTTAACGGATTAGCACCCAGTAATTTACAAGAGCAGTTGCTCCCATACATTCCTGAACGGAATCTTAGATCTCAGGATGCAGGACTCGTGGTTATTCCAAGGGTAAATACAAATAGTATGGGAGGAAGGGCCTTTTCTTATAAAAGCTCACATTATGCAGCGGTCATACCGGGGTGTGGCAGTGCAGCACATTCAGTGTTGTGCGAGGGGTGTGAGCAGTGCAGCACATTCAGTGTCACACCGGGGGGTGTGAGCAGTGCAGCACATTCAGTGTCACACCGGGGGGTGTGAGCAGTGCAGCACATTTAGTGTTGTACCGGGGGGTGTGAGCAGTGCAGCACATTCAGTGTTGTACCGGGGGGTGTGAGCAGTGCAGCACATTCAGTGTGCGCACCGGGGTGTGAGCAGTGCAGCACATTCAGTGTCGTACCGGGGTGTGAGCAGTGCAGCACATTCAGTGTCGTGCCGGGGTGTGAGCAGTGCAGCACATTCAGTGTCGTGCCGGGGTGTGAGCAGTGCAGCACATTCAGTGTCGTGCCGGGGTGTGAGCAGTGCAGCACATTCAGTGTCGCACCGGGGTGTGAGCAGTGCAGCACATTCAGTGTCGTGCCGGGGTGTGAGCAGTGCAGCACATTCAGTGTCGTGCCGGGGTGTGAGCAGTGCAGCACATTCAGTGTCGCACCGGGGTGTGAGCAGTGCAGCACATTCAGTGTTGTGCCGGGGTGTGAGCAGTGCAGCACATTCAGTGTCGTGCCGGGGTGTGAGCAGTGCAGCACATTCAGTGTCGTACCGGGGTGTGAGCAGTGCAGCACATTCAGTGTCGCACCGGGGTGTGAGCAGTGCAGCACATTCAGTGTCGTACCGGGGTGTGAGCAGTGCAGCACATTCAGTGTCGCACCGGGGTGTGAGCAGTGCAGCACATTCAGTGTTGCACCGGGGTGTGAGCAGTGCAGCACATTCAGTGTCGTACCGGGGGGTGTGAGCAGTGCAGCACATTCAGTGTTGTACCGGGGTGTGAGCAGTGCAGCACATTCAGTGTTGTACCGGGGTGTGAGCAGTGCAGCACATTCAGTGTCGTACCGGGGTGTGAGCAGTGCAGCACATTCAGTGTCGTACCGGGGTGTGAGCAGTGCAGCACATTCAGTGTCGTACCGGGGGGTGTGAGCAGTGCAGCACATTCAGTGTCGTACCGGGGGGTGTGAGCAGTGCAGCACATTCAGTGTTGTACCGGGGGGTGTGAGCAGTGCAGCACATTCAGTGTTGTACCGGGGGTGTGAGCAGTGCAGCACATTCAGTGTTGCACCGGGGTGTGAGCAGTGCAGCACATTCAGTGTTGTACCGGGGTGTGAGCAGTGCAGCACATTCAGTGTTGTACCGGGGTGTGAGCAGTGCAGCACATTCAGTGTTGTACGGGGTGTGAGCAGTGCAGCACATTCAGTGTTGTACCGGGGGTGTGAGCAGTGCAGCACATTCAGTGTTGTACCGGGGTGTGAGCAGTGCAGCACATTCAGTGTTGTACCGGGGGGTGTGAGCAGTGCAGCACATTCAGTGTCGTACCGGGGGGTGTGAGCAGTGCAGCACATTCAGTGTCGTACAAACACTTGAACGTAGCCTAAATCCAAATAAACAACATCAAATAAAACTTTTAGGAGTTTGCAAATTCTGCTTTCTCCTGCTTTGGTAAAGAAATAAGAAATAGCACACAATGCTGCTTTGCTTGCATACAACACCACCACCACCAGCAACAGCGGATTATGACCACTAGATGTCGACAAAATCCTGCAGCATGAACCGCATTTAACAGTAATAACTGTACTCAAACTGAGATGATTTTTTATCATCTTCATCTCGATGCTTCCAGTACTTCCAAGCACGCTTGTCCAATATAGCCATTATATCCATTGAATTTGCATTGGCGAACTCTCTGAACTATGACCATGTCATCCATGACTGCATCACTGAAGGCAAGAAAAGTACATTGTAGGCTCTAGGTTTTCGTTTCTCTTTTATTTGTTTTTATTCGCTGACTGCAAGTTTCGGGTGGGGGCTGGATTTCTCTCGCACAGGGCGCCTTGAAGGATCGGTACAGCTCTGCACACATAATTGCAGGCTGACATCACCCCGACATGCACCTCAAGGACAGAGAAGTATTAAAAGAGAATCCTCAACACTGCTCTGGCATTTTAACCTGTTACAAATTAACTATTTATTTATTTATTGTATTTATATAGCGCTTTTTCTACAAAAGGTTATCGCAAAGCACTGTACAGTAAAAAGAACAAACCACAATACATTTGTATAGCATGTCACACATACAACTGCCACAGTCAGACCATTTAAATAACTGTATACACATAATACAAAAGCAGCAATTTTACATTTGAAAAAAACCCACTAAAGATAAGAAAGCCATTTTATAAAAGTGCATTTTTAGTCTTGACTTAAACTGTAACGGTCCCAGCTTCCCTGACAAACGAAGGCAGAGCATTCCATAATTTAGGAGCTCTACAAGAAAAAGCCCTACCGCCTCCCGTGTTGCTTTTGTTGACCCGATGAATAACCAGCAGCCCCGCATCCTGTGATCTCAGAGTGTGGTTTGGAAGATATGGGGTCAGTAACTCCTGCAAATAACTAGGTGCTAATCCATTCAGGGCCTTGTAAGTTAACAGCAAAATCTTAAAATCAATTCTATACTGCACAGGGAGCCAGTGTAAAGAGGTCAAAACAGGGGTAATATGTTCACTTTTCCTGGTTTTAGTCAGAATTCTAGCGGCTTCTGAACAAGCTGCAAGCGGGATACCACACGTTTTGGGACACCAGAAAAAAATGCATTACAGTAATCAATTCTAGATGAAACAAAGGCATGCATTAGTCTCTCTGCATCAGATATGGAAAAAATTGGTCTAAGTTTACTCAAATGGTAAAAAGATACTTTAGTAACTTCCCTAATATGTAACTTCCCTAATATGAGACTCAAATGATAGATCAGGATCAAAGATGACCCCCAAACTCTTAATTTCTAGTTTAAGTTTTGATGAGAGACTGCAAGGGTCGAGCTCATGTAATCCCACATGTCCTTTTAGTTGGTTCTGTGAGCCCACTAGCATAGCCTCTGTTTTATCTGAATTCAACATTAGAAAATTCTGTGCCATCCAATGCTTGATGTCTGTAAGGTAAATTGCTAAGAACACCCAGGCAGAAGAAATTCCTGGCTTTAGAGACAAATCTAGCTGGGTATCATCAGCATAGCAATGGAAGTTCACTCCGTGTCTGCGGATAATGTCACCTAACGGTAGCACATATAATGAAAACAACAAGGGATCTAGAATGGAGCCCTGTGGAACACCACAGACAACTTCCGATAATGCCGATTTTACATCCCCAATAGAGACAAACTGAAACCTATCAGAAAGATAAGATTTCCCCTTGTTTGCATTGCTGTCAGCAGGCTGCGGGAGGAGGCTAATGCACTAGCTTTCACCTCGTTTGCATTGCTGTCAGGGGGCTGTGGGAGGAGACTAATGCACTAGCTTTCACCTCGTTTGCATTGCTGTCAGGGGGCTGTGGGAGGAGACTAATGCACTAGCTTTCACCTCGTTTGCATTGCTGTCAGGGGGCTGTGGGAGGAGGCTAATGCACTAGCTTTCACCTCGTTTGCATTGCTGTCAGGGGGCTGTGGGAGGAGACTAATGCACTAGCTTTCCCCTCGTTTGCATTGCTGTCAGCAGGCTGTGGGAGGAGGCTAATGCACTAGCTTTCCCCTCGTTTGCATTGCTGTCAGGGGGCTGTGGGAGGAGGCTAATGCACTAGCTTTCCCCTCGTTTGCATTGCTGTCAGCAGGATGTGGGAGGAGGCTAATGCACTAGCTTTCCCCTCGTTTGCATTGCTGTCAGGGGGCTGTGGGAGGAGACTAATGCACTAGCTTTCACCTCGTTTGCATTGCTGTCAGCAGGATGTGGGAGGAGGCTAATGCACTAGCTTTCACCTCGTTTGCATTGCTGTCAGCAGGCTGTGGGAGGAGGCTAATGCACTAGCTTTCACCTCGCTTGCATTGCTGTCAGCAGGCTGTGGGAGGAGGCTAATGCACTAGCTTTCACCTCGTTTGCATTGCTGTCAGGGGGCTGTGGGAGGAGGCTAATGCACTAGCTTTCACCTCGTTTGCATTGCTGTCAGCAGGATGTGGGAGGAGGCTAATGCACTAGCTTTCACCTCGTTTGCATTGCTGTCAGCAGGATGTGGGAGGAGGCTAATGCACTGGCTTTCACCTCGTTTGCATTGCTGTCAGGGGGCTGTGGGAGGAGGCTAATGCACTAGCTTTCCCCTCGTTTGCATTGCTGTCAGCAGGATGTGGGAGGAGGCTAATGCACTAGCTTTCCCCTCGTTTGCATTGCTGTCACAGGGCTGTGGAAGGAGGCTAATGCACTAGCTTTCCCCTCGACACTTTGAGACCCAAAAGTGGCCATACACGTCACTCAGACTGGGGTTGGATCAGTAGGGTGGATTTTCCCAGATTTAGAAAGAAAAGAGTAAGTAGCAATTTTGTCTTCCTCTAGCCTTACATTCAATAAAAAATATATTTTATTATTATTATTATTATTACTGAATATGTAAAACAGAATATTATTAAAAAGTTTATACTCTGATTTTCTTTTGAGGTTTGCTTGTTTTGTATTTCTCTGCATAGACTGGCTGTAGTACAGCTACAGTACCATTTATTCTCATTTATCACACACTACCCCATGCAGTATTTTTATACTCTCTGGTGAGCAATTTTTTTCCCAGCTGAGAAGCGAGCGAGAGAAGAGCAGCTATGTGAGGTAGGGTTGGAATTGCTTTCAGTTTGACAGCTCGCGCTGACTCGAGTCGATCTGCTTCTGAAGTTAATGAGCGCGTGTTTCCCATATCAACTGGCTGTGTATTACAGGAAATATCAAAGTGTTGCCCCGAGGGAAGACTAAAGTTTCCAACAGGGGGCTATAATGCCCGAAGCCGCAGGTTGAAGGCATTGCACCCTGGAGGGGTTATTGTTATTGAACTAAATAGCTGGCTGTATTAAAAAAAAATTTTAAAAAAAAAAGTGCTGAAACGTATCAATCCTCCACATAGTAAATCACCCTGTAATTAAGACTATGGTAGATGATCTACCAGCAAAAAGGTGAAATGACCTGCATCATCTTAGACTATAAATATAAGGATGTAGTTCTACAACCAAACACGTTCTCAGTTCAGGACTCGAACACTATCTGGGACTCACATCTTAAGATCTGGCTTCCTAACCCAGTCTTTGAAAACGCAATCGAAAGCTGCTGGAACAGCATTTGTGCATCGGAAATGCAACAGCAAATTACTCAGCTGCTTCGATGCGTCGCCAGGTGAAGCTGTTTGAGACTTGTCTTGGATCACCAAGTGCAGTTGCACTGTTTGCACATCTGCAGCAGTTTCTAGTGTAAGTTTCTCACGAGTGCTGGATTACCCATTTTACAACGTTCAACATCCCTGCAATGAAGCAGCAGGCAGCACCCTCTCCCAGGAGTTTCTGCAAGCATCTCTGGATAACAAGTGTGAAGTTCTACTACTATGGTGCCAAATGAAAACAAATACAAGAGAGAAAGAAAGAAAAATGAAAAAGGATCACACAACACATGGTACACAGAAAGAGAGGAGTCAGCGAGGGAGAGGACAGGAGACAGACTGAAAGAGAAGTAAGCGAGTGAGGAGGACAGGAGACAGACAGACACAGACCCTCAGTGTTACCTATTTGTCTCTCCAGATCTGCTGCTTCATGTGCGGTGGCTCGGGGCAGAACTCCGGGGTCACTGAAACTGGTCCTCAGCAGGGTTCCCATCACAAAGAAGAACAGGATCCCTCCTATCACCGGCACAGCGGGGGTGATGTGTACCGCTAGGTATGGGCAACTGTGGAGAAAGAGCAAGGATATAACATGGGAATAAACTGCTGGATTGTGTAGGTGAGAGAGCAAGGGAATAACATGGGAATAAACATGCAGGAGAGGCTAGTAGTCTTTGTGCTTGGATTCAAGACAAATTATACTGACTAAAGAGCTTTATTACTTCTAATTTAACAAAGAGCTTGAACTATTCTGCACAGCACCGTTTTTACATATTGGATCTTCTGATAAAAATCCTAATGTTTGTTCTTGATTTTGAAAAACAAAATATTGTTGATGCTGTGGATATTGTGGATCAATGCGTCTGTGATAACCGATTAAGAAATGAGGTTGCTGACTGCACCACTAATAGACATTCTTACTTCTTCAAAGTGTGTCTATTGAAAGTGAACACATGCAGCCCCACAGAGCTCAATGGGCTTGTATAATTCTGGAGAGGCTA